>JAAVTG010000586.1:600000-1045914 GCA_011947345.1 Phytophthora quininea | reverse complement strand
GCTGGACAATTTGCTGAGACCCAACGACTTTTACCTCGTCGATAGACTTGCCTTTGCCGACCCAAGCCAGCGCTTGCCAGCCCATGAACTCATCGATGAACTTGAAGTTGATGTGGGACGTCAAGGCCTCTCTTTTGAGTTTGCTGAGTCCCATCGACGTCTTCACTTGACTCACACTCCTGCCCTCCATCACCCACTTCATCACCCGTTGATGCATGTAGTCGTCGTGGGTCTGGGCGACTCGAATGACCCTCGTGGCCTTCTCCCAAATTTTATCCACTCGACCTTGCAGGAACTGGTCGTAGTATTTGACATCAGGGTACCGACTAAGCGCACCAGACGACACTTTATCCAGCCCTAAAATCTGCTTCACTTCGCCTGGGGTCTTCCCCAGTACAGCCAGCCTGTCACTCGACCGGCCATGTATTGCTCGTAGTATTTGAAGTTTTCGCTGGCCTTCAGCGCCTCACTGGACAGCTTGTCAAGCTGCAGACTCTTCTTAACGTCGTCAACGGAATTTCCACCACCAAGCCAATACCGAACCTTCGACTGCATGAACTCGTCGAAATACTTGAAGTTCTCGGTCGACGTGAGCGAAGCTGCCGGTGACTCTTCGAGTCTCAGTACCTTCTTGACGTCGTCGATGGAGTTGTCAGATTTGGCCCGATTCAGCATCTCGCTCTTCATGAACTTGTCGTAGTACTTATAGGTTAGTCGGGTCCTGATAGCCTCAACCGAGAGCTTGTCCAGTCCCAGCATCACCTTTACGTCGTCGATGGACTTTCGAGACTCGATCCAGTGCGCGATTTTCTTGTTCATAAAGGCGTCGAAATGCTTGAACTTGGCGCTCGCCTTGGCCGCTTCGGCCGACAGTTTGTGCAGCCCCAACTTCTCCAGCACGTACTCGACGGATTTGTCCTGCTTGAACCACTGATTCATGTTGGTCTTGGTAGTTTTTAAGCTCGAGGTGACTTTGGAGACGGCAGCTTTGAGCTTGGAGGATACTCCGATGGCTCTCTCTTCGGACTCTTGCGTGTCTTGGTCAATGTCGCCAAAGTTGTAGACACTGCTGTCAACCCTTAAACGCCTCCCGTTGAAGTTGTGGAAGTCTAGAGGATTCGGTGTATCTTGATAGGAGGTCGTCGTCGATATGTGTATTCGCTCCGCAGTTGAAAAAGATTGGTTTTAAGTGAACCGAACATCACTGCGAGAACTGCATGACGAAGGCGCATATTTGGACCGAGGAAGTGGAACTTGACGACGATCTGGCGTGTTGAGAAGTAAAGCGAACTGATGACCTCATGCTCACTAAGGCAGATGCGACGGAGGCAAATGATGAATGTTCTCTCGGATGAAAGCGTGCTTCGCAAGCATTCGATTGGTCCGAAACCCTCTTCCTTCACTTAAACGAGCACTTCTCAATTTACAGATGCTTGCCGAGCGACGTTAGCACAGCCTTATTTTAATCTTACCTATGCTCTATGTGCAGTGCACCTTGCCTGGATGTTTGCCAC
The DNA here is from genome assembly GCA_011947345.1 of Phytophthora quininea. Lineage (NCBI taxonomy): Eukaryota > Oomycota > Peronosporomycetes > Peronosporales > Peronosporaceae > Phytophthora > Phytophthora quininea. The sequence continues at coordinate 1,044,400 of JAAVTG010000586.1, read as the reverse complement.
TGCTTCTATTGCTTCACGCTACTTTGAAACTTTAAACAGTTGATCGCAAGAGAGGCAGCAAAATGCATTCCTACCACAATAACATTTTCGCATAGAACGAGTGGATGTTGGAAACCTAGATCCATTACAAGTATTACGAGGAACTCAGGTAGCTCCGACGGTTGGAAAATCACTCACTCGCCTACAATCCAACGGCGTGTGATGAAGCCGCAATGAAAATGAATGACACTGAAGCGTATTCTTCGAACTTAGACGTCTTAATGCTTAGTGTCAACGCTGGACGCGCTCTAACAAGTCAACACGACAACAAATATACTGTTGGTGCGATCGTAGGACTGCAACATGTCGGTGTCTCAACTGGAGATATCGGTGGGCTGTCAGGTTTATGTGAATTTTTGAGCATCCCGTAAACAATTCCTGTTAGCAATTTTGCACCATGCCTACTGTTGACCTTATGACACACCTAGAGATTTGCAGATACCAATGATAGAGGAAGTGTTGGAGCTTGAGAGGAGGAAATTGAATTGATTAACTGTTTAGCGGATTTCTCGTCTTAAGGTGATAAGCTATCTATCCGTGAGAGTTACGTTCGTGTCGTCCACATGTGGTGCATGGGTTCCGGGATATTATTTTCTGGCGGATCAAAACCAAGTTTTGCAGCACGCGGACCACAGTAGCGCGGTTGCAATGAAGCTCATGTGCGTGTTGGTAGAGGAATTGGTAGTGCATCTTGAACGAGTTCAGCAGATTGAGAATATTTGGCCCTTCAGCTGTCGTTTCCTGGAAATGAATGTCGTTCCTGAGCCGCCATGTTGCATGAAACACAATCGCCGTGTAGATCCTCCATAGAAGTATCAGTTCTTTGTGTTCACTTCTCCAGTTCCTACGGAGGTCTTGCAATCTTGGGAAGAGTAGCAACCTCCAGCTTAGGTCGACGCAAAGAACCTCGACCACCGGCTCCATAGTTCGCTCCACATTAGTTCTAATGACGGGCACGTGAAAAACAGTGTTCTACCGTTTCGGTATCTTGGCATTCCGGACGAACGCAGTTTTGGATGGTAGGATTTAGTTCTCTGAGGAAGTATAGTCGTGAACCGACTGTGAGGTCTCTGGAGCACATTCGTACTATCACATCATGAATTACCGCAACTTGCTCCACCAAATTGGGGGTGAATAACACCTTCTGCAGTGTTTTTCTTCTGTTGTAGTGAATCGACTCCGGGGCTGGCCATTCAATTCTGTTCCACTCCCGTAGCAAATGTCTCCACCACAAAGGTAGCATGCTCGACCTCCAGCCCGCTGGTTTCGGTGGGTTTTGAAGTAAGAAATCACTCAATCGCGGGCGGGTGAAGTTGCCATAGCGTAATTGGATCATGTAGAGCATTGGGCGATACCATACGTTGTCATCTTCGTCTGGGTGTGTAGTAATCGCTAATACAATTTTCTGGAGAAGTTGAAAGTGTTGGCGACGAATAACAGTAGCTACATCAAGAACCCCGATGCCGTATGCTTCGCGTGGCCTCACAGCCAGTCCTTTTGAATGATACTTATCCCAGATTTTCCAGTGCTTACGCGGTTGTATAACACGTACCTATTCACAATGCCTTGCCAGCGTTTGATGAACCGGGTCGGAATCGTCACAGAAGCTGTGAAATACCACAGCAATGACAAAATCTCTGCTTGGGCGATCAACCTTCGGCCGATTAGGGTTCTCGCTCGGCCTTTCCAAAGTTGGAGCCGCTTAATCAATTTTTTGTCGAGTTGATTCGCCACCAATGTTCGTAGTTCGAAGAACTATGCTTTATTCGATCTGCCGCAGTACAGTTGTCCCCACGGTACTCTCTCCGAAAAAATACCGGTATTGACAGACCAAGTCAAACTTGATTGGTTGATAATATAATTATCGCTTTTTGATTGGTTGGAAATGCCCAGGGTGGGCATTGAGAAGTGTTCGATGGTACTTCGGTTTTGGACCAGCCGTTTCGTGTGCACCACACTGATGAGTTACCTAAGACGTTTCACGTCGGAATTGCCGACCTCGGAGGAAGTAGTAAACGCAGTGAACCCGGCGTGTCCCCCTTGTAAAAGGTAAAAGGACTTCAATTTCAACAAAGAATGACAACCCCGACGGTAGTCAACGACGTCCAGTCGTTGATTCGCTGCGCCGCGAGCACCTCCCAGCTAGGTGGTCAAGCATCCTCGGCGATCCGAACCAGGTACGGCAGCAGCATTGGAGCATGGTGGTGTCATTCGCAGCGTAGCAGTGGGCTAATGTGAGTCGTTTCATGCAGGTGGCGCAGCGAGCACCTCCCAGCTAGGGGCCAAGCATCCTCGGCGATCCGAACCAGGTATGGCAGCAGCATTTGACTGCAGTGGGGATGCGTTTGTTAAGCTAACGTTGGGGATGATGAATGGCGTGTAGTAATGGCGTCACCTGCGACGCAGGAAAACGATGAAGACGACTTGCTTGCACACTTGGATCTTGCACACCAGAGGGAGAAAGCCGCTGCTAAGAGGCAGTTATCGAGGGCTCGTAAAGGCAACGAACAAGTTATACAGCTGAATGCTCTGACCGTATTCCTGTCAAGTACTTTGCGCCGATCACTGAGGAGGAGAGAATTCATTGCATGGATTTACTTCGCAGTGCTCTGAGTGCCGAAGGCTTAGATGAGGCCGTGTGTGCTGTTTGTGACCGCGTAGTGCTAATCAGAGACATGGAACGAAAGGATGGATCCGACTGGAGATACATGGAAGTATTACGTAAAATTTTGGGGGTAGCTGGTAGTGATATTCCGCAGCTACTTTTGAGCAATACGAAGCCCCGCCTTTGATTCCCAGCCTGGAAAATGTACTGGTTTCACCTCGTGGTATCCAGTGCTATTTGAATGACAGTGGCCACCCATGCTCATGGGTGAATGTGTGTAAAGAGTGCGAAGCTTTTATCCGTCGGCGAAAACTGCCGAAGTTTGCTATTGCTAATGGCTTTTTCGTGGGAACTTTGCCTGATCACTTGAAGGGGCTAACGATTCCTGAGCGGATGATGACCCAACTAAGCTCCACTGCAGCTACGACACGGGTGATGCGTGGTGGGCGCCATAGATGTATCCGTTCCCACTGCCTAGCGTTCGATTGCACCCCAGGGCCACCTGTTTCTCGGTTGCCACGGTCGCTTGCAGACGTCACGTCGTATCGAGTAGTCATGGTCGGTGATTTCACAGAAGGACAGATTCGCAAAGTTCGGAAGATGCATCAAATTCGGAATGGTGTTGTACGTGACGTAATGAGCTTTTACAAAACGCACAACATTTTGTATGAAGATGTTATGTGGAATGACGACTTTGTAGATATTGATTGTTCGGATGAGTCAATTGAAGGCCACTTTGTGGAGCATGTAGATGATAATGAGGGAGAGCTGGATGATACTATGGACACTGAACAACAAAACATCCGAGGTCATTCGGATGCATGGCGGGTGATTTGCGAAAATGACGAAGAAAGTGTAATTGAGCGTCGCGTCGGACTGACGGAGGCTAATCCATCTCCTCCACTCACACAGGACCACCCTGCTGTTGTGGAAGTAGAAGGGTCCCCAGACGCGGAACGAGTGTTCCTGGTTCGTCGTTCCGATCATATTTTAAATGATATCTCTGGAGACCTTTTCGCTAGACTATTCCCTCACTTATTCCCGTTTGGAAGAGGCCATCCTGGTGAGATTCGACGCATTCCTGTATCGGCCAAAGCATGCCTAAAGTATTATATCGAACTAAGTGGACGGCAGTTTGCCGAGGACGAGCTATTTACACTAGTGGCTTTTGATCGAATCTCAGTGCGAAACATGTTTATTCACAACGCCGTCCGGTGCAAACGTTTTCCACGAATATTTGAAGGATATGAGACTATTGGCATCGAGCAACTTGGTAATGCTCTGCTCACGAACGAAAGACGGCGCCAAGGGTGTTTGCCAAGAGCTGCAACAAGCCATCCGACTGAAAATGGCTTCTTGAAGACTGTCGAGATCGCCACGCGATCAATTTGGGGTAGCAATGCTGAGCGATCGCAGTGCAGACGAAAGGCATTTGCATGCCAGGCGCGCTTCGGCCAACCAGCGCTGTTTGTCACGCTGACGCCTAACTCAGACAACTCATTTGCTATGGCTCAATACACTGGGATTTCATCAGTTGGAACGCTTTTTGATATACTGGACGCTCGTATGCCAACCAAGGCAGAGCTTCGAGAGGCCAGTCTAGGGAATGATTGCGCTTCTACGAGGTTATTCATGAGGCACGTGGATGCATTTATTAGGATTGTGTTGGGAATTGACCCTACGACTGGCAGGCCGACGGGACATCGAGGATTATTTGGTAATGTGGAGGCATACTTTGGTATGATAGAGACGCAAGGCCGAGGATCCCTTCACATTCACTTTCTGATCTGGCTGAAGGGGTGTCCATCGAATTCAGCAGCAGTTGACAAAATTTTGCAAAGTGCGGAAGCCGACAACTTTCGTGAATCTGTTGCAGCATACACAGATAGTATTGTTAGCAATGAACTTCCTGTCGACTTGGCAAAACACTGTTGCTCAACGTGCGGTGCTTCCTTTGCTGACTTGATTGCACTTTCAATACCAGAGATGGCGCACAGAGATCCCCAGGCTGGAATATATTCTGCAAAGCGAAAACAGACGATCAAAGAACCAGAGCTTTTGCAGTGCAGCATCTGCAAAAGCAAATTTAGCTCACAACATGCTTTGCGTAGCGCTCTACTTCAAAGTCGTCCGATGCACTGGCCTCCATGGCAACGCCCACTCTCAACAGACGAAATTGTGAAGCAAGCAAAATGAATTTGTGTGCCGAAACACAGGGCGAGAAGCATTTGACGTCATTGAAGAGCGCGAAAAATTGCTGGATAGCTTGAGCACTGAGAATGATCTGAAAAATGAAAGTGGACTGAGTCCTGCTGAAGCTGCCTACTTCCTCGAGCAAGCCAATGATCTGCGAATGGGGTGGTGCAAAAGCGACGACGATCCCTTCCAGAATGACTATCTGACTCGGTTAGTGGAGATGCTGCCTCCGCTGGTATCCGATTCCCGGATGGCGAAAGAATCGATAGATTACATGGTTTCTGTGCTGGTTTTATTACTGAATCAACACTGGTGGGGTCATGCGAACAGCTGCTTTAAGCGATCTAAAGCAACAGGCAGTGCAAACCTGTGTCGATACTTCCAAGACAAAGAGTGGATCGCACACGATTCGGTTCGTCAGGCGTTGAGATGAAGAGATCACCAGGGCACGAATTCATCAATGGCTTCAATTATACAATCATGGCAACTTTTAAGTGCAACCATGATATTCAAGTACTGCTAGGAGGGCGTGAGGCAACTGACCGAATCTACTACTGCTGCAAATATGTAACGAAGTATCAGAATCACTTGGACTCCATCGTTCCTGTTGCCTTATCTGCACTTTCGAGACGGAAGAAGAAAGAAATGGAAGAAATTCCTGCGGTCCCGGATGCGCAAGATCGATTAGCAGCATCTCGCAAACGAGTAGCATCGATGGTGTATGCTCTGACTAACCGCCAAGAGGTGGCTGGCCCGCTGGCTGCGCTGTACCTGTATCGTGAATCATGCTGTTACTCGAGCACTGAGTTTGCAGTATTACCACTTGGGGATGTCGTTCGACAGCTGTGTGAGCTAGACGAGTACACTTGCTCGGTTGTCAATGAAAGAAACTCAGAAAACACGGCATCTTTCCGGGCGGTGTCATTTCTTGATGATTACATTTATCGGCCAGATACCTTGATGGAGATTAATTTGTACGAGTTTGTAATGCGCTATTATCGCCAAAGGGGCCATGTACACCTCGCGCGAAGCTAGGATTCTTAAGTCAGCATCCACTCCATCGAAGCCACCGCCTTGCCTGCCGCTACGAGGAGGTCGTACCTATTGTACAAGGCTTTCGGTTGCCATACGTTGACGACAAGTCATCATCAGAGATCAGAAGCAAGCACGCTGTATTATCTTTGGTGTTGTTCAAACCTTTCCGATCTCTAGAAGACCTCATTGGCGTTATGGAAAACTCAGATGAGTTATGGTTGAATGCTTTTAGTGTGTGGAAAAAACTCGCAGTGAATTCGTTAAAACAATTATGAAGAATATGAACGACTATCAGCAAGCTAGTATGCAGAATAACGAATCCAGGGCTTCCGTGGCTGACAAAGACGAAACTGCAAGTGATAACGAGGGGGACGATGAGCTGTTTGGCAAAGACGACGGCTTTGACGCGAACGATGTTTGCTTGAACACCGACGAAAGCTTTCCTGATCTTTGGGAACTTGATGAAGCGAAGATTGTTGAAGCGAAGTCTTTAAACCCGTCCATCTGTCCGACGTCTGCTGTTCCTGATGGCCGAATAGCTCACATTCTAGATGCATTTTCACAATTTGACATGCTTCGAGGTGCTACGGCTGAAACCACCACCAGGTCAAGAGCTAGTACGTCGGTGGAAGGTATTCCGCCGCTTGATTATATGCGCGAATGGATAAAAGACGCTGATACAGACAATGCCATTGTTGCCCCCACTCAAGCAGCGAAAACTGAGCAAGATACTACGGTGATTGAACTGCTTAACGAAGCATTACGTGAGCCAAATATGAACTGGACGCCTCCAGCGATGGATAATTCCGGGCCGCCAACTACGATGAAGCAGTGCGCTAGTATTACTGACATTTCAAAGGCGTTTACGTTGAATGAAAGGCAGCACTACGCTGTCAAAAAATTGGAATGGCACTGCTGACTAGATGGAAAAATGCTGAGGCGTCATTTTACCTGAACAAAGAGGCAGAAAAGCGGCTACAAGCCGACCAGCTGCAAATGTTTCTAGGAGGCGAGGGTGGCACAGGCAAAAGTCGTGTGATTGGCGCCATTGAGGCTTTGTGCACAAGTTGGGGGAGGACCAGCAGCATTGTAAAGACCGCAATGACCGGGAAAGCGGCAACAGTCATCGGCGGACGAACGCTAGCTAGCGTTTTGTTGCAGCTTCAGCGGGGAAGTCAATTGAGACCGTAATGAATCTGGATGTGATCGTTGTCGATGAAGTCTCAATGATGAAAAAGTCCCAGCTCACACAGCTAGACACAGTGCTTCGGAATGCAAAAGAATACCTAGTGTTGCGTTTGGAGGAATTCACGTAGTGCTAGTTGGAGATTTTTGCAGCTGCCTCCAGTAGGCGGGGACCCAATTTATCGTGACCCTGGACAGAAACCAAAGTGCACCGCTAATGAAATTGCAGGCTATGAGCTTTGGCGTGGGTTTCAAGACGTGATAGTGTTGGAGGAGTCAGTTCGATTTCGACTCGATCCAGAGTGGGGTAATGGCTGCCATAATGCTCGACGTGGCGTTTGGAGTCCTGAGTTTGTATCCATTATTAATTCCCGTGTCATTTCGCGAGAAGATTCGCAAGAGAATTGGATTTCAGATGATCAGGTGACGAAATTTGTGACCCCCGACAACTCCACAAGGTTGGCTATTAACAATTTGTTCACAGCGTCCGTAGCTAAAGCTTTGCCTAGTGCTGAGTACCCTGTCCGGGTGGTGGCCAATTTCAAAGGCAAATTGGCTGCACTAAGCCTTGCAGAAGTGAAAATGGTGATGCGTCTCCCCGATTCAAAGTTTGGCCGAATGCCGCCGTATTTAGACTTGATTGTGGGCATGCCAGTTCAAGTGACGCAAAACATCAGACCGCAGAAAATGGTTGCCAATGGAACACTGGGTGTATTGGAATCTATTATTTATGAGCCCGATACAACCTTTCGACTCGTGCACGATAGTGTAGCGAACATGGTGGTTAAAATCCCAAATGTTCCACCACCAGCAGTGCTAGTTCGCATTAAGCGGGGAGATTTGGCTGCACCAATGCAAGGGTCCAATGATTCTGAGTTGTTTCCGTTTTCTTTGACTCCCAAGCGTATAGTCAATGCCACATTTCACTCGCGGGAAACTCAAATGGGTTTCCTCGTGAACTTACTGTTCGCATCCAGCAGTTTCCCCTTGTGTGTGCAGTCTCGTCGACCGTATACAAGGTCCAAGGCGAAACGCTGGACCGAATGGTTGTTACGGAGTGGAAGTCCTCGAATGCTATATCAAACAAGCGCCAGCAGCCGTATCTACTTGTCTCTAGAGTTACATCACGGTCTGCATTCGTGACGCTTTGTCCGATTACTCGTGAAATCATACAGTGGGCTCGCCCACCGACAGATGCTCTTGATGAAGAAGATCGACTTCTAGCTTTGAGCAATCGTACTATCCAGAAACTGATGAACTAAAAGTTGCCACAAGTTTTTGTTTTATATTATGAATGGTAATATTAGCTGGTACCCGTCTACCTGCTTCTTGCTTTACGCACCATCATCGTCTTCTTCTCCCATGAGATCAGTGGTTGCGCATGGTTTGTGCAGTCGGGCTTGGTCCAGAAGATTCTCTGGCGGTCGAACCTGGATGTTACGACGGAACCCAAATACTCCCTGAAGCCCTTTCAACGCTGCGTTTGTGCTACATGACCGTAAACGACAGCGCAACAGAACAGCAGCGTCTAGAGCAGGACACTTACGGCGTAGACCACACAATGTGGCACTGCTACGCATCTACTCCACATACTTTAAGGTGCTGACGTATCTTCGTGTGCTTCATGGACATACTCACATTGTTGATTAGTTGACTAGATGAAGTGAAAATCCTTCACGGAAGGACATACCGTCGATCTATGTAGCCCAGTAATGGACGAGTAAGCAAACTATCGATTGGATACATTCATTGTACTCATACGGTTAAGAAATGTAAGATTGGTGAGCTAAGAATTTGACGTCACGATGTGTAAATGCGCACTCAGTGCTCATCAACAGCCCTTGCTAAACCGTCAGCACCCGCGAACGGTTAAAGAAAAATTGATGGTACCGATTGAGATGTCTGCGGAGCGCGTCCGGGTCGGTGCCTCTGAAGGGGCAGTTCCAGACAAAGCAGAACACGTCGTCGACATCGCTCGTATCGTTGACAAAGGCAACCATTATCGGCTGAGGAAATTGTGGGCGCAGATACAGTGGGGTATCGACGTATCCGAGCAGCCCGACGTGGTTGTCGTTACCACCTGCACTAGCGAAAGCAAAGTCGCCTCTCGACAGCAGCACGTCGCCTCTGTTCAGCTCGATAATTTGCTGCTCCGAGCGAAGTGCAACGTGGTTATTCCATCCGTACCCATAAATGTAAGTACGGTCTTGCGCGGCCACGAAAATGCATCCTGGAACAGAGCTCACGTTCCCAGAATCAACCCTCGCGGTCGCGAACTCGCGGCGAACGGGTTGGTCTTCGGCACCGCGAGTCGTCCTAAGGATCCGCCACTCCTTCACCGAGGCCATAGCGAAGAACGAGCGGTAGTGACGCTCGAAATACTCCGACAGAGGTTCCGACTCATTGTCAGGAACGCGAGCACGTAGGCGATGCTCATCGTGCAGCACTCCATCCCAGGTGTCATGAATCCACAAAACTTCGCCGTCTTCGGCCATCGCGCGTATTGTGTCGGTCATTTCAACGGGGACGGCGTGGTATAGGACGAGGTATCCTCGAGTCTTGAGGCGTTGTCTGGCGAACATGGGGTCTTGCGAAGGCGTCAAAATGAAAAGTAAGTCCCCTGCATAGAATGCCAGCGCGGCCCGAAGGAGGGCTTACCCAGTGCAATTAGGCTCGAAGTGAGGATAGACTGTTGCATACACAGTATGCACAGTAGGAATCGAAGTCTGCGTACATTCTTGGTGGCACTGCCACCTTTAAACAACTGCATATTGGCGTTACCTTGAAGCGCGGCTTTGAAGTCCCTGTGGCGATGCTTAGTTGAAGTAAGATCTGGTGCCTACAGTGGCGGTGCTTAAATAATAAGTGTTGGAGTACGTGTGGACCATAGTGATGATGTCACTACTCGTACCTGCCAAAGAAATCTGCTACGGTCAGAAGTGTAGATAGATGCGCAGGAACAAAAGAGATAGGTCTCGAAAAGCATGATTTTGTGTCGCTGTCTACATTAATCACAAATCTACATACCAGCACCTATTGCACATTTATTCGAAAATCGGAAATGATCAACCAGAAGATAATGTTCTCTACACATCATCTTAACTTCAGCTAGTATTCGGCCTAAATTGGAGGAGCATATGTCTGTAAATCCTGTATTCGGCACACCATCCTGATCAAAAGTATGCACAACCAACGCCTCAACTTGACCAGCAACCTGACGTCAGTTAGACGTCCTGGCTCAGAGCGATGCTCTGGTTGAAGTTGAAGTGGCATGTTTCCTTTTCAAAAGGTATTCGGGACTTGCGCAGCTCGGCTCTGGTTAATGAACTTATCAACCAATCAATTAGACATCCGACAGCTAAGTAGGGCTGAGCCTTTTGGTTACATTATTGGTGCATATTGGCGTATATTGTATGTAGTATGTATGAACCCTCTGCAAGCTCACTTTTAAATTCACCTATGCCTGGAAAGCTCAAGCGCGTTGGCAGGTCGGCCAAAGCGACAGCTATGGCCGACACGACCGAGGTGGATGCCGCAAGACCTGCCAATGTTGCATCTACGTGTACACGTACGCGTACACGCACACCGACACCAACATCGACGCATACGACGATGCCAACGCCCCCGCCCCCACCAACACCGACGGAGACGGCGATGTCGATGCCCCCGTCGACGCCTTTGTCAACTCCACCGACGTATACGGCAAACGCGATCGATGAACCGCACGGGGAGATCGACTTCGCTCCAAGACAAAGCCCATACCAGCGCCTACAGCAGCTTTTAGCAGCTCGATCAAGTGGCACGTCTCGACGGATCGTCACGTCCGTTCAAGGTGCGTGAGTTTGGATAGCTGTGTATGTTGCACATTCTAACAGTGAATTTGATTAGACCTACAAGAGCTAATCCAGAGGAAAGTATCGCTCCAAAGCGTCGAGCTGAGAATGAAGCTACTGTGGGTCTCTGACCACATGTACAGGAGTCCAGGCTTGTTCGCTTGCACTTCACTGATGCTACGTCCCCGGAAACGCTACAAACTCTACTTACCGTAAGGAACGAAATGCATGAACATTACTAGTACTCTAACAATGAACTTAATATGTAGGTGTTTCGAGACCAGTACGATCAAAACAAGGAAGAAGTCGATACCGTCCTCTTCACAGCCACGATTTGGAATATGGAGTCCACAGATACAGCGCTGCCTCCACCTGGAACCATTGTTGTCATCTCCCACTTTTCAAGCATGAAGCTTTTTCGTGAGAAGCAGTGCCAAGCAACCACAAAGCTAAGGGACATTTCGTGGGAAGAAGCAGTCAACGCCGCTGCTTGAGTTTTCCTCTGTTGTAGCATTTCTAGCTCTCATTTGCACTATCTAATATTTCTTTTAAAATGGTAACATTCATTTGCTACAAACGAGATTTTGGCTACATGGGATCGAAGCCGTTCATATTTTTCTAGTGTACTTCTAGTAAAACCATGACTAAAGGGTTAACTGTGGACTTACACACTTTATACGCTTCCTTCCCGTTGTAAATTTTCCCTATCACCGCCACCGAGGTGACACTTACGTTTCGTGACCTGATGTTACATATACATAATTTTCATCTGAATTAGCATAATATGATATTACCGTGGCATAGATTGTAGATAAATAATACATACTCTGCGAGTCTGTCTCCACCAGAGGACTTAAGAACATCAAGAAGGCAAGTCATGACGGGAAGATAGATTCATTGTGGGATCACACTTTTCAAATGCTCGCGGTGAAAGAGCAGTTGCAGAAAAGCGAGGCTAGTCTTGCTCAATTTTGATCCGCCGTGGCTGGACAAAGACAATAGCAAACGGGCAGTTAAAAATGTAAATACTGATGCATACTATTGCTGTGGGAATTTGCTGAATCATAAACTCTCTATCTGAAGGCTTCGCACCAACAGACCGCGTCAACCAAGACGAAAGCAGCTCTTCTGATGAAGGACCCGTCATCCCCACTTGCGGAAATGCACAGCTGCGCTTAAGGCAGGGAAGTTAACGCAGACACCTCGGCGACAGCTTGATATCACGAGAAAAACCACTCAATCGGGCAAATTATCTCCCGCATCTACGACAACGATGGACATGCAAATTCAGCAGGTAGGTTGAGCAGCATCTTATGTATATTTCAGCGTGGATAATTAACATTGATTATTTTATTTGGTTGGTCTAGCACTGCAACACCCCTCCAAAACTCACCACAGAAAAGGTATCCGAAACGTCTCTCAGGAAATCCAAGGTTCGATGTCTGTCGCTCGCATCCCGAAGTTCTCGGGGACGGACTGATCATCTGACAGCCCGTTTTCGTTTAATTACGAGTTTGCTCTTATCTAATGCAGGTTTTGCACATGAAACATTGCCTTCATTGTGGTCGATATCGTTTTAGCCAGAGGTGTTGTCTCTAATCGATTTTAGTATAATATAACCGCTTAAATGTGAATCAGCAACATTTAGGATTGCGCGACTTCATATATATAGACGTCCAACAGCCGTTTACAACTGACTCAACTTCCGTGCTGCCGCTCGATTTCACTGCTGGATTTTTATCCTTGTTGGTGCAAAATTATTCTTCACCTCTGTGTAACTTTCAGTACATCAATCACTTTGGTGTCCACAAAATTTCCTGATACTGACAGCACCTGACAATCAACAAAAATTTATAAAAGACGCTCACAACCAAATCCGCTAGAGATGCAAAACATATCAGCGCTTGAAAGCCGACAACGGCTCGTTGAAGTAGAGAATCAGGCTTTCAAAGATGTATTGGCCGCGTACGAGAACCTTTGCCAGATACGACAGACACACGATGCTAGTAGTCTTGTCGTCCAAGCAGCAGTGTCGCGCTTGCGAGGGAGATTTGATAGGCTTTACCAGGCCCGTCAACACGCAAGTCAGACATCATTTGTGATGATGTGTTTGACAAAATGCTTGCCGAGGAAAGAAGTAGTCGTTGAGAAGCACAGGATGATCGATTTGCCGCGTTCTGGCAGCGTAGAGAACACCATCAACCGACGTGGCCATCAACAGCTCTTGTACGGCGGTTGGTTGTTCCTCGTACGCCAAACCAAGAACATGAAGCAGCAACAAGCATAAGTACTCAGGAAAGCGACGGCGTGGAGGACGCTGAAATTATTGACCTACGAGGCAATGATCAATCGGAAGATGACTAGCGACAAGGATAATGGAGCTGCACCTAAATGGAGCTAAACGTACAAGGAGTGCATAGAATAGGTGGCCATCTAAAGGAGTGACATGTTGCTTTGCGATCGTTTGCATTTAGACTACTATTGTCTTGTTAATAATACTTATATCAGCGTCTAATGCAAATGCCGATTTTGCTCTATGAAGAAGACCAGTGCAAAGTTTGCTTAGAACCTCGCCTCGTTAGTGTGGTATGACGAGGATCAGTTTGCAAAGAACCCCGCCTCACTACTGTGATATGGTGTGATGAGCAACTTGAACTTCGGAGTGCAGGCTGGAAGACCACCTCATTCCAGAATTGCGGCGCCAAGGTAAGGAAGCGCTATCGTGCGAGCAAGTCTGTTGAGTCAAATTGGCTAACGTTCCGCGCTATGTTAGATGACGAAACCGCAGGGGACCACCAACTACAATGGTGCTGAGCAAGAACGGTTGCTTGCAGTTGTTGCGGAAAGCTTGCCTCGAGAGAAAGCCGAGTGGGAACAAGTCGCAGCAGTATACAATAGCAGCAAGGACTCGAAGTGGCTCGACCGCACTAGTGTCAGCCTGAAGAGGAAGTTCACGCGGCTTTATTCGACGGCTCGGAAGAGGAAGGAGTCCGCTGTGACTTGTAGGGAGAAGACGGCATTGGTGCTACGACACAAGATAATGCGCCGCTCCAACGCGGTGCAATCGCAAGTCGATATTGAAGCTGCAAGTGGTGCACAAGATACGCCGCTACCGCAAGATGTCGACTTGACTGTTCTCCGTGGTGACCAAGACAGGAGTGGCGTAGATTCTCTCAATGCAACGAGCGGTGATGACGAAGACTGTAGTGCTGCATTTACAGGTTCAAGGAAGAGTCCAGCATCCCAGCATGACTGCGATGTTCATGCTGACGGTAACTCGAGCATGGCAAGCCGTGAAGACTTGTCGGTGGAGCGTGCTGAAGGTCGGCTTCATACTCACTGCGATGCTATACAACTATTCTTGTGGTTCCAGCGCCGGGACCAGAACCAAATGAAGCACTGGTGCGCTGATCATGAGCGAGCGCAGCTTGAGGAGAAGAAACGTCAAGATCAACATGAGCTTGATGCTCGCAATGCTCAGCAGAGGCACAAGGAGATTCTAGATTGCTTGAATTCACTTAGACGAGAGTTAGTTGTGGAACGTTGTGGTCAGGTCGAATGTAGTGCACACGCACATAAATAATGAAAAAATGTGGTTCTCTTGCTAATATGGCGTGCATAATAAATTTCCAGTGAAAACAGAATAAAAATCCAGCGGAAAATAATGCATCTATGGGGTGAAGATACTGCCGCGTCAAAATCAGATGCTGGTTTCCCTTTAAAAGGAAAACAGGACACAGTTGCACTGTCAGCTACTCGTCGATCGCATCCAGCATTGCATGCACTAAACTTTCATTTCACTATTTTCGTTGTTTATTGCAAGAGCCTGCTGCACAGGTACAAAATAGGTGATGTGTTGCTGTTTAAGATTGACGCTGTTGTTGCTATGCAGCTATAGAATGTCTGGACGTGGTAAAGGCGTGAAATCCATTGGCAAAGGCGGATCGAAGCGTCATCGCTTCATACTGCGCGACAGCATTCAGGGTATCGGCCGAAGCTCCATTCGCCGGCTGGCTCGTCGTGCCGGAGTTATCCGTATGTCAGCGCTGGTGTACCAGGAAACAAGATCTGCACTTAAGGTCTTCGTTCAGAGCTTAGTGCAAGATGCTGTGGTGTACGCGGAGCACGCAAACCGCAAAACCATATCAACCATGGACGTAATTTACGCTCTTAAACGACAGGGTCGGGTTCTTTACGGGTTCGGACACTAAGCTCAAGTATTCAGTTAATGCTAGCGAATACACAACTCAATTAGTGAAGCTGAAAGCTACGTCAAATTAATGCTTAGCTTGGCCGTACAACACACACTTCTCTTCGTCTTTCTGATCTGTCAACTTGGATCGCCAAATTTGCTGCTCTTCATCTCTCCTTCATCAAGACCCGTCGATCGGGGAATTCTCAGATGTCAAAGCACCGCTAACGATCTCATTCATCACTATCACTGCTCTCTCTTGACTCTCCCGTCACACGAAACGGGGTTAATTGCGAGCAAACTCGGCAGAAGTCCGAGGAAGCTTTAAAAAAGGATGAGATTCGAGTAACAGGATTGCGAATAGGATACATTTCGAGTATCAATAATACCTACCTACGTATATTTGCCGCCCAACTCCACAACGAAGAGATAACTATTAAAGAGGCACTTTGAGGCCTTAGAGAGGCTCCTTGACAACCGGGGCGCAGCGGAGGCCTGTCAGGGGACGGCACGTAGGTCTAAGTAATAGATTCTATCTAATCCGCGCGAAGCGAATTGGGTGGTGCAAACGCCGCGCGACTTAGGAGCGTATCGATCACAATGGGGTCACCGGTTGATCAATAATGCATTGTCAAGGAAAACCTTGCTCGAATTTTAGCCTGTCTACTCGAATTTCGGCCGTTTTTACTCTTTACTCGCAAATTGACCGATCTTGCGCTTTATTAAGCCGCACCCCGTCTTACCCGATGTGATACCAAACCACTCTATCTACCAGCAGGAGAATCATACCTTCATCGCCGTAGACAAACACCATCGCAGGGCGGACCACCAGCAGCGGTTTGAGGAAGTACAACCACAGGCGCTGACTCAGCAGTAGCAGCACCATCATGCAGTCCGTGCTCAGATACGCTCCAGATCAAGCTCTGAATCGGCGAGACAAGCCAAGCGTCAACGTGCAGAACTGCCAGCTCCACTGTGCCTAACCTCGTTACGTGAAGGATCAAGTGATAACTAACAATACGAGGACTCTGGTATCACTTTCAATGGGCCGAGAGTGATGAACAGGCTGCATCCACTCTGTCATCCATCACGTCACATGCGAGCCTGTATTCTTCTTCCCGTCCAGCTATATCCGTCGCCGAATTTTCCACGACAGGACTTCTTGCATGGTGCTTTTCAAGCGGTGCAGCTACTAATAACGCGGAAGCACGGGCCCGATTTCGAAGGACCTGTGCTGCTTCCATTTAGGCGAGATGAAGTGTGGAGTAACGGTGTCTCTGCGGTGAAACAATCAAGTCCGTGTCGAAAGCATTGTTTAGCACGCTGCCAGCACAAACTAAAACTGAATTTACTGTTAGCTGTTATAAACATATTATGTGACAGATTTCATCGCAACGCACATCCGTGCTCTCTTTGATTCACCTTTATACGGCCCCGACACACTAGATCTACATGCCGTCTCCGACATTGACCTCCTATTTATTTTACCATCTTCAGCGGATATAGGTTCTCGTAGAGTATACGATTTCGGATTTACTCTTAATTATTAGTACACTGTACTATTAAACTCCTCGAACTACGACTCCCCGGGACCCACTGGCCCGGGTAGCCAATTGAAGTATCACCATTGCCGAACGGAATGCCAAGATATCGCACGGTTTCGCCGCGCTTCAGTGATTTTGGCGGTGACACTTGCGGAGCAGAACGTTTACTGTTGAGACTCATTATCACACTTTTGTTATGGCTCAGCCGAGCTCCAGATCCTCCACAATAGTCATCAACAATTTGAAGCTGCTCTTTTAGCTCCTTCTTTCCTTTTGAGAATAGCACAGTGTCGTCAGCAAAGAACCCCACTGGGATTCGTAATGTTTGGCCCACCAAGACACCTAAATCTCTTTGAGTGCGTAACAAATTTCCTAGTGGTTCCAACGAGTGAGCAAACAGATACGGAGACAATGGATCTCCCTGTTTCACTCCTCGAGTTGGTGTCAGCGAGTCCTGCGCCCATCCGTTGACCATTAATGAACATTTAGAGTCGTTGTACAATAGACGTATCCACGCCAAAAACCGAGGCCCAGATCCTTGTCGTTCCAAAACTCGAAGGAGGTACGGACGATTAACGCGGTCGTAAGCCTTAGCGAAGTCCAAGAACGTGGGTAGTCCTTTGCGTTTTTGGAATGTTTCTAAGTGCTGGAGATCGCGGACTAGCATTAGCTGCTGGTCAATCCGACGCCCCGGTAGGTAGACTATTAACAGGGTCGTCTCCTGGTCAGGTCTGACAAACAGGTCTGGCATTTTTCCAGACCACAATTCCAGACCCCGACCCGGACATGACCTCCGCTGCAAGAGCCAATATTAGGTACTATTGTCTGGGCCAAAATAGTTCGTACCGAAATTCAAGGTCGGATTACACGTGGAAGATGGTGACTGTCCCTATACGATATTTTGATATAAGGGTAATTCGCGTGCGTAGATTCCGATTTTGAGGTCAGATTTGGCCAATTCTGCGTCGTTATTGAGCTACAGCCGCTCCAAAAACTTTCTCGGCCAGCCAAAAGTTTGGGGAAAGGGCTCCATTAGGGCTAACCGATCATCAGTCAAAACCTGAGGCTGTCATTGGCCTAGAAGAAGAACAGATGCCGGAACATCTGGTGTTTAGGTTTAATTTAGGGTTACCAGGTGTTGATGCAGTCGAGCAATAAAACCAAGGAGCAATACAGCAAATCCAAGCAATTGCTCCTGCATTAGATTTCATAGGCATCCTTCATCGCTATCACTCGCTTCGCTTGCGAGCTCTTCTTCTCCAGCGTCTTCGCATTCGATCTCTTCCTCTTGCAGTGCCTGTACATATCGGTCTTCTTCTTTCTGAATCTCCTTGTACGCATCTTGCCATTGCTCCGACAAAATTCGCTCTTTGATCGCGGCCACCTTCTCTTCAAATTCTCCAATAGTTTTTGCTGGATTCGATTCCTCCCTATCCACCCTTTCATATTTAACTCAATGGGCTGGAGTTCAGGGTGGTTGGGAGCGTGTAGAAAACTCTATGCCCATATATCGTAGCAATTGCCATGTAAAACGGAGGTGGTTTATGCAGCCGAACCAACTCTAGCAGCTGAGGTTTGAAGAGTTTTTCGTCGTGCTGTATACCTGTAAAAGCTATAGTTAAAATTCTGTAAAAAGAAACTAGAAGTAAAACGTACATACCATTTTGAAGCAGCCACTGCACGATGTCAGATTTTTTTGTGCGTGTTGTGGGCGCTGGTAAGATGTTGCGCTTGTGGTACGCAGCCCCATCCATGTGAATATTACATGGTCCATGCGTAGTGTTGAGTTCCTGACACAAATCGGTAAACCACCTTTCAAATTGTGGAGGGTCAAAGTTGCCATGATAGTCACCCTCGCTACCCTTACGGTTAGCCGCCCAATTTTGAAAAGACATCTCAACAAATTGTCCTCTTAAGGCATTGCCCTGCCTGTATAGAACCCCTGCACCAATCATACAAATTCTGATCAACCAAAGGTTAGATGGTTCTGTAAATGAATAGAAGCTAAACACATACCGAGTTCCCTTGCCACTTGCCGCAAAACGTTTTCTATCTGGTCCAAGCCACGACTTTCCTTTTACGCGGTTGACGTTCACGTAGGATTCGTCAAGATATACTTCAGGCCTGATAGGATTTTTGTTGCGATCACGATTAGCAACTTTGTGCTGCAAATAATTAGCTCTGTCCGCCACATTCTGGACTGAGTCAGCAAGGAAATGCCGACTTTCTCCTTTTACGTATCTGTAGCCAAGTCGTCGAAGGAGACGTCCCATAGACCGCCGGGATATCTGAGTGGAGGTGCACTTAAAAACCTCGTCACAAACCAGTCGTGCACTGATGGGCTGTCGCTCTTTGTTGCTTTTTTGAACGTAGGCAGCGATACAGGGGATACGTCTTCATCCTCGTAGGAACGAGGTCGGCCTCGTTGTTCAATCTCGCTCGGGGTCTGTAAAATGACTCATATTAATACGGAGAGGTTTTTAATACTTAGCGCTAAAACGTTGGGCGGCACTGACCTCGCTGGTCTTCGAGCTCTCGCTCTTCTTGTAGGCCGTCCAGACGTCCGCAATCGTGCTAGTAGGCT
Source organism: Phytophthora quininea (assembly GCA_011947345.1). Classification (NCBI taxonomy): domain Eukaryota; phylum Oomycota; class Peronosporomycetes; order Peronosporales; family Peronosporaceae; genus Phytophthora; species Phytophthora quininea. Next base: position 1,025,187 of record JAAVTG010000586.1, on the reverse strand, counting down.
TCCCAATGCACTTGTGGACCAACTCGCGCGTGCGGCCAGCCAGTTGTGGGCCTTCTTGACGACCTTCGAGGAAGTATTTGTAGGCACTCGCAATCATTGCTCGCTCAGCAGCACTTGTCTTCTTCCCTCTTGTCATCGCCGCAGCAGTGATAGTGAAATGAGGCTCATTCCTACAGAAAGAGGGAGTTTCGGCATCGTTTTGCGGGTCTGCTTGGCTTCGTCCGCCTATTATTAGCTGAGCTACGCGTCGAAATGTCGAGCATTTTGTCTTCCCGGTACGAACTATTTTGGCCCAGACAATAAATATGTTTGGTGCCAGCTGATATTTGGGCTTGAAAACTGGTGCAGTGGATTGTGATTTGCCCCGTTATTCGCTGCACCGAGGTTCGAGTTCCTCAACGGTGTGTAGTTCTGGCCCGGTTGTTCCGTAGGTAAAGATGCTTTGAGGTCTGTAATGGTTTTTCGTCCCGTTTGTCGGGTTCAAAAACCGGCGCCAGAATGCCACCGTTGTAAATAAATTGTATCGTACTTAAGAGAGTATGTACTGTATACTCGCTTCAGTTTTAGCGGAGGATATTACAACGTGCTTCTATCGAAAATGGTTGCGCGCAGTGCGATTCAGTTTGTAGCTGAATAATGAGCTCACAAGCCAAGTCTTTTGTAAAGCAAAAGCAGTATATTGGATAAGTCATGCAGGTGTGAATTTAATCTCGCTTTAATCGATCGAGAAGTGCCGGTTTCTGCACTTACTTTCAACATGAGTTTTACCAGTCGCTTGAGGCTTCACTCTCGTCTCCACTTACCCCTGCATTGTCTTCACTGTAAACGTAGTAAAACGAGTCCGAGTAGTATCCTGGATCGTGAGCAGCAAGTCTAGAAAGTTGATGGTCAGAAGCATCAGCTTCGACTATTGCAAGACTGGCTGCAGACGTATCTTCATCAGCAGACATAGAACCTTGGGCTTCTTCTGTCATCCTGTGGGCTCTCACCGACGTGGTCGCTGCTACCACTATCTTCATCCGAGTCCAACCCGGTGTCATCGTCGTCATCATCTTCGGTTGATGACTCCGCCGTCGCTGGGAGGGGAACAGGTGATGGAAGCGTGATCGTTTCTCAAGGTCGGCCTTGGGCTTGATGTCCTCTAACTGCACCAAGAGTAGTGACATGGCCTCGAGAAAGAGCTTCAATAGTCGCGACGAAGGTTGGTAGGCTGGGATGGGGTGTCGAGAAAGCGCTGCTGAGTTCCCTGTTGAATCTCTCCAAGGGATTATTGGTGCGTGCAACGAGACGTGAAGACATCCCGTGGACAACCCAGACTACCAGAGGGAAGCTCATAATCCAACTCCGTGAAAAGTAAGCCCGAAAACGACGCCACCGTGAGCGACAGTAAGAAACTCCGTGAGCTCGGCAACGATTCTTAATTTGCCGCTTTACCCATGCCACACCTCCAACTGCAACATCTTCGAGAGCCACCACTGTGAGCATATTAAAGACTCCTGGTTCCATAGCAATAGTCGCAGCACGATTTGATATCCCCAGCTTTCTCATCTTTCGCCTGACAGCTTATTTGAAATGGAAGAGGCAGCCGATGACGTCGGCGTTAGGGAAATTGTACTTGGATAGCTGGAATCAGAGCTTGCTCGAAGTTGCACACGACTTTCGGCTGGATCGAGCTGTTGATCAGCAGCTTGGGATACCAAGTGCAAAATATCCCAGTAGGTATTATTTGCGCGAGAAGTAGAGAGCACGTAGAACACGGGAACGTAATGACCAGTCGACCTATCGAATACCATCACAACAACGCACTGCTTGAAGCCACGAGGAACACAGCAAAACATGCCATCAATGAATATTGTTGTTCCTGCGTACTTCAGCAGACTTATCAGCTCAGGATGCGCCCAGCCGATAATCCTGTGAGGAGAAGTCGAGTCATCAAATCCACATATGTAGTGAAACTGGAAAAAGTTCAGCGGTCGGTCCTGTACACGCGTGAGGGGAGGAATCTCGATGCGTCCGTGGATGTTCCCATAAAAATGACGGTCACGAGCACGGTACACCCGACTAAGCACCTGCTGCCGTGACAACCCAAGCACTGCTTGAGCCGAGTTCGGACCATAAAATTGAGCATCCACACGGGCCCAAATGGCCTGAGCGGAGAGGGAGATATCGCTCCGCGCAAGATCGTCTACAGCTGCTCGCATTTGGGCGGCGACGTCCGTCACCCTTGGCAATACTGCGTGGTTCGCTCTGCATGTATGCTGCACAAAGTTGCCATACTCCTCGAAAGCGCTGATGTACTCCACCTTGCCCTTGCAGCCAGATCCTCTGTAGTAGCTGCAGCGAAATACTGTCTTGCGTCTAGAAGACCACGCGCGAGTGTGCTGGTAGCCTCGAAGATTCAACACAGTATTGTAGCGGCGCTGGGGTTGAACTGAATTGTGCTGTGCCGAAGAAACAGTGACGTCCTCTCTACGTTCTGCCATTATCTTGAAATGTTGACTGCCGTCGATAAGAGTTACCGATGAAATTGGAGAATGAAAGTGAGAACGCATGGAGAGCCCTAGCAAAGCAAAAACAAAAGAGGTTTCATAACTGCTCCACAGTCGCACAATCGCGGATGTTTTATTTCTGACCAAAACCCAGACCTCAATAATATTGTACATCCAGTTATTGCATTGGTGATCAGACCATATTGCCAGACCTGACCAGGAGACGACCCTGTTAATAATCTTCCCCCGGTATAAAGCCCTTTTGATCCGGATGCACTAACTTAGAAATGTGTGGTCCAAGACGATTCACTAATACTCGCGATAATATCTTGACCTCAACGGGCATCAGAGTGATCGGCCGAGAGTTTCCCGGTTCAGATCGGTCTCCTTTTTAAACAGATACGCCACGGAGGAATATCGCTGATGTGGAAGTAGACTTCCACGTTCCAATTGATATCCAACAACTATCGCAAGTATTTCTCCAAAAGCACCCGGATCTAGACGAAAAAATCACTGGTGAAGCCGTCTGGACCCGGTGCTGAGTGAGGTTTTAGTTTCGGGGGCGGATTTTTTAATGTTTTGATCGGCTACATTTTATTTCGGTCCATTTTGGATGCTTTCTATGTTTTTATGGCTATATGTCATGCAGGTGGATTTATCGCATGCAACAGCCAATTATTGATAGAAACGATGTGAAAATATTTTTGGTTTTGAAATGTAAGCTTTCCTACTCCCTAGTCTGCTGCGCACGATTTTTTGTTTTTGTTTCTCCTCTTTTCGTTTTGATTTTTCTTTGCAGCACTTAATGAATTCTTGGTCATTGTTTCTTTGGTTTTGCTTGGTCACATGCAGGTACACAAATCACCAAGGGATCAACACTCCTAGCTTGGGACAATGTTGTGGCCCATTCGGTAGGAATAGTTGATTGACCTAGCAAGTTCCTCAACTTCAAGCGTGGTCGTGCCTTCTTGCTCTTCGGAAGTAACTTCCCAAAGCCGTTTAACCTCTCTCGTGAAGGGGCTTTGATCTTGCCAACGTAATTGCGCTCAGTAACCACTCCATCTGCGTCTGTTTGCGTCCACGCGCGAAGTATGCTCCAGTTTATCACACTGACGGGTTTCTCCACAAGACGCCACACAAGAGCATCCACAGAGTATTGGGATCGGTGCGGGCGGTCGCGGTCGAGGCATCTGGTGTTCTTGCGGGGACGTCCTGGTGGTCTTAGCTGGTAAACTCCGCAGCATAACTTCCAAATCGAGTTTATCCACAAGGTGAAGACAGGCGAGTATGTGAGCACAAATCCATCCTGTTTGATAGAACGGTTTGCAGTCACACTTGAATTTTTGTCTGATCGTTTCGATCTCGTCAAGAATCCATGTCGGTGAGTTCCAGTCGTGGTCGAACGAAATGCGCTCAAGTATGGTCACAACATGGAGAGAGAGGTAGCGCAGCTGGACATTTTCAACCTTCTCGTGTGACTTGAGAGATCCGTCAATTGAGCGCTGATACACTTTTGTTCGGTTGGCGTTAACCTTCAACCCGTTCAAGTTGTCGTCCCGAACAACGTAATAGTCCGCGTTGAAGTAATATCGCTGGATGTTGGCGATAGCAGTTCGGGACTTCCTGCGATGGGTGGGATAGTGGTTGTCATCACCGCACAGACACATAGCCGCCAGCAATGTTTCCGAGTCCACAGGTCCAGCTGCGTAATGCCTTATTGGCTCTTAGCCGATGTCCATGACGCATTGGACTAGTACTTTTGGCAACGACGACGCTAGGACATGTCCAGTTGAAGCTCGAAGGTGTGTTATCGCAGTCGTCTTCAGAGCATGATGGTGGGACTCAATTGGGTTCTGGTTTGGGACGACACCAGGCATACCACTTGCCGTATAGTACCACAGTTCCCAGTCATCGGAAAGGTATTCATCGAGTAGCCATTGGGCATACTCCGTCTCACCCAGGTCAATCCAATTGTCCGTGACCAGTTCGGCCAGAGCTTCGAACTGCTCTTCTAATCTATCCATGCTGAGGTATTCCAATTGCAATTTGACTATGTCGTTGTACCGATCCGTGGCACTCAGCAAGCTGCGTTTGCCTCGGACTTTCCGTTCCAAGTGAGGCCAGCAGTTCAATAACTTGATATCAGGCCACACCTCACGGAAAGCATTAGCGATTGCTGTTGAGTGATCCAATGACCCATATTGCAGGTCAAGGCTTCCTCCAAAAACTCTTCGCATCGTTGCTTCGTGACTGAGAATAGCTTCGCGTATGCATGGGAAGTCTCCAAGCGAACAAATATGAACGTCATCGGATAAAACTTCTGCTGAAACTTCAGAGTTGATGTATACCGGAGGCCGAAAGTCCCGAATGACACAAGAGTCCAACCTCCGCAGTGAAATTTGTACGTTCCGTCCGTCACGCCCAAAATACTGTGGTGTTGGCCGACAATAGTCCCGGACACAGTTCGAAATAACCCCTCGACGTGAAGATTATTCCGATTGATTGGTCGCCATTGTCCAGTTCGTCCGTGAAACAATCCAATACCAATTGTTCGTTCTGATAGCTGAAAGGTTGTCGAGTAATACGCGCTGAATCGTGACCAGGGCTGTATCGCATGTACTCGAACAGTTTTAGCGACGTCGCACACATTCGTGGAGCCGCCCATTCCATAACGTCCGCGAACGTCGTGATCGAGAAATCACCATGCTTACGTAGCTTCTGAGCGCAATTCTTGAGCTGACCCACACTTGGCAACAACGCCAATAGTTCTTCTGACCCGCTGTACCGCATACGCAGTGTGTTCAAACACCTTTGCGGGCCTTGGCCACCGAGCAGCAGATTGTCGATATCCGCCAAAAAGATTTGTGAATGCCACGCCTTTGAGCTTCAGGAGGTGCAGCAATTTGCGCGTGTGCTCCACTCCTCGTCAGAACAAACTTGCCGTTATTGTCCTTGGTAATGCGCGCCTCGGCCGTACACGCCACGTGTGAGGTACACCTCAATCTTGAACCTCTGGTGTTGTTGCTTGCAACAGTAAAGCGGGCATTCTCAAGGCCGTCCAAAGTTGCTCGTCCTTGCTCTTTCGTGTTGAAGGTGATAGGGTGTCGAACCACCGCTGCATTGCCGTCGCTGACCCGAAGTCGAGCGGTATCTGGTCCATCGTTGTCGCTGCCGGTAGCTGGCTCACCCTCGCTTCCGTAGTGGTATATGTCGCTGCTACTCCCATCCTGCACATTCCAGGCATCACTATCATCCGATGGATAGAAAGTGGAGGAGCTATCGCTTGACGAACTAACCAGGTCGTTGCGATCTTGAACCGGGAAGCTTGATTGAACTGCATCGTCGCTGGGGAGTCGTCGGCGTACTGCAGATCGGCGTCGTGTAATGACTCAGAGAAGTCGCTTCAATGTCAGACCTAAATTCAGACACAGTCGGTAACTTACTAACTTTATATAATATATTAGACTGTCCGTACGAGAACTGAACTGTCAGTGCAGACTCAGTTCGGAATTCCACTAACTTTATATAATACATAAGACTGTCCGTACGAAAACTGAACTATCAGGGCAGTTGGAGGCTTGGCACACTTGAATACAACGTAGCTACTGTGAACGCAATACGTCCCCATAAATGAAATGTAGTTTTTTTCTGAATGAAAATAATCTTAGTTTCTTGATCGCAAAGGCAAACTCTTCCGCGGTCAATTCGCTGTCAAGACCCCTGGTCGCCTCTGAGGATAGTCGGCGCTCGATGCTATTAAGCAAGGTTTGCTGAGACGCCATGTCAATCTCTCATTCTTCAGCTGAGAAGTGAGGGTCGCCAAATAATTTCCCCCAATGCTCTTGAAAGCCACGACAGATTTCAGTAGGATCGGTTGATTCTTCACCAGCAGAAGTTCGTATCGATCTAAATGGAGTATTCCGAAGTTCGTATCGTGGCGGCCGAAAGAAGAACTTGGTACTTTTTTCAGCTGCAGTCACGGTTTGTTCAAAGCCCCGATTACATCCAAAGGTATTCCATTCATCATGACATTCTTTGTATCGTTGTCTGGCGAAATAGAAGTTAATTTCGTCTTGCTCGCTTGCATCTTCTGTCGTCACGGGTGCAGCACACTCTTCCAAACGTTCTCGAGCAAGATTTATGTCAGCATATCTTGATGCACGCAGGTTATGTTGACATCGTTTAAGGTACGCTTTCATCTTTTGCTTCCATGTGTTCCACACTAAACCAGGATTATTTGATGCAAGAAGGACTGGTAGAAGAAACTTGGCTTCCTCCACAATATCCATCTGTAACGCTTTATGCGTATTGAGACTCAACTGTGTTTGTTTGTTGGAAAATTGAGAATGAAAAAGAAAACTATGGGGTTTCGTCGGCGCTGCCGGCTTTCGCAGTGGCGCGTTGATGTTGCAGTTGAACTTGCATGGCTTGAGTGCAAGTTGCCCAGCGTCTATCGCATCCTGATCCCAGGTGGTGCTGAGGTGTTGGCGATAGCCTTACATTGATGTCACTTGAACTATGTCTAACGACTTCCTATCCCCGTACCAGCAACGCCATTTTCGTCGTAGCTGTCATCCCTGGAGTCGATCAGATCCGCTCCAGAGTCCCCTCACACCCTTACACGGTGTCAGAGCCGGCTTCCGAGAAAGCCTCATTCGAATTATTTGCAAGCCAGTGTCCAATATCGGCTCGCCTGTGGGCTAGCGCCTTGTTCCAGTATGAATTTATAGTCGACCCCAAAGGGGAGCCTTGAACGCTTCTCTTGTTGTCCATGGCTAAGTTAGCCAATGCATCCGCCGTTCGGTTATACGCTCGCAGGTGGGGTTGCCAGGAAAGCACTGGAATCGATGCGGCCAGCCGACGACACTGCCAGTAAACGGATTTGAGATGATGTGCAATCGGTGGAGTCTGGGGGCATGTTGCTATATGATCATGGCACTATCACCGATGACATGAACGGGAGTCCAGTGGTGCTGACGGCAGGCTTTGAGCCCGTGTAGTAGACCGAGACTTTCAGCCATGTTGTTTGTGGTTCGTTTGTCGGTGTATGACATGCTGATGTACCAGCAAGGAGTTGAGTCCACTAATGTGCTGCCGACGTGGAGTACAGGCGCACCACATCCTTCGGGACCTGGATTGCCCCGCAAGCCCCCATCAAAGAAGAGCAAGTACTTACCAGATCGACGACAGATCGGCTCCTGCAAGTCGGGCCACCGCTCGAAAAGTGCACGGCGGAGTACCGAAGTTGCGCGTAGAATGGCATGGGGTGTATTTCGAGGGGTGCAATGGAGGTGGGCCGTTTGGTAGCCTTGTCGAAGCCGAGCCGCAAATGTTGCCCTGACATACGAGGCGGTGACGATATTGGCTTCATCAAAGAATGCTACCCTCCAGCGCCAGACTGCGTGGAGATAAAGCGCTGCCCCAAGTCTCCAGCAGCTTTCTGCTAGTTGTGTAACAGCTGCAGTGAGCTGGTCCTGCTCACCTATCGGAAGCAGCGGGAAAACATCTTCCGCGATTTCTCAAATCTTGTACGGCATTACCGGAAGATGAAGCTCATAGATGTCTTCTTCATACGAGGAGGTTTGTAGACCGAGCGATTCCCAACTACGTAAAAAGTCTTTCCTTAGCATTGCAGCTGCTGGGCATTCCCAGAACACATGATGCATCGTGGTCCATCGCACTCTAATGCAGCTGGGGTAAGGTCACCCGATGCACGCCTGGGTCAGGTCGTATAGTGGGAAAGCATGGTTTTGTGAGACGTAGCAGTATCTGTTCGCCCCATGGCCCCAGCCCGGCGATTTTCCGGATGCGTCACCACTCTAGGTTGCCAAGGCCGACTGCGGTGCTGCTGTTTTGATCCGCCCAGCGCTGTGCGATCTTTGCCGCTTGTTCGTGGCGACGACGTCGTGATGAAGCTGCTACTACTTCTTTGTAGTGTCTGCGGGTTTGCGACCATCGTCTCTTTCCGACCCAAAGTCACACCATTCTCGCCAGTCTCGGGTGCGGGTGCACATACTGCACTTGAACTTCAGGGCTCAGGATGAGTGGAGAGTTCGAACTAGATCCGAGTGTGAACTTACCATACAGCGGCTGACCTCTCAGTCGACTCCCGCATGTATTGTAAGTACCGGTCCTTGATCGTCCTCCGCTATGTAGGCTGTCGTAGGATGATCCTCGGGCAACGCCATACACCGTACCTCAGAGCTGTTGTGGTGTCGTAATAAAAGCTGCGGGAAGTTCATTAACAGCGTGCGAGGAAGTGCAGCAAATTGGTAGAGGAAAGATTCCGTTTCCAAGGATCATCTCGTTTGGGCTCTCGTTGGGGCGAAACCAGTGTAGATTAGCCTCATTGCCGAGGAGTGGCGTGGAGGCGCCCCACTTGAGTAATTTCCGACACGATGATCACCGGCACTTTAGTCGCGAAAGTCCTTCGGTGCCCTCTGACGTTAGCACGGGATAATCTTCAAAGAATGACGACAGCCATCGTCCTAGCAGCTTGATTACCAGTCGATCTGCGCCAGCGTTCAGCAGCTTGGTGGCACCACCGATTCGAACCGAGTGCGTTGAGAAACAGGCGGTGTCCAATCCTTGGCTGATAGCACCTGCCTTGATTGTTGCTGCCACACAGCTTGATGATGTTCCACAGCTCTTGCTCGTCTTGAGGGCAGGTTCATCCGGACGAGTGCCAACTTTCCTTGCGGCCATCACAATCCAGCGAGCTGCACGAACTGGACAAAGCACAATGTCTCCCGAAGCATGTTGAAACCGGAATTCTTGGCGCCCAAACTGGTTGTTCTTAGCCCCTCGAAGTAATATTCCCACGATCACCGCGAGGCGGGGCTTCGTTGGTTGGCCGTCTTTATCACAAAATCGAATGTCACCCAGACGTAGAACGAACGGGTGATACTTCTTGCCGATGAATAGATACTCTGACCTACGCAAGAGAAAGAAGTAAGCGAGCATCAACCCACCTCACAAAAGCTGATGGTTAGTCCGCGAGACACCCAAACTCGAGTAGATCTGGCGGAGTAAACTTGGAGTCAGGGGTTGTTGCTTCACGATGGGACTGGTAAATCGCCGAATCCCGCGCAGCAACAGCGCGTGTTGCTCCGTCACGCCCGGGTCGTAGCCACGTTCAAACCGGTGCATCCAGCGCACAGTTTAGAGCAGATCGTCCCGTACGAATTACCGACTTTGTGCTAGCTCATGCCGAATTTCCACAGATACACGGCAAAACCACCTACTGAGCGGTGGACTTCGCTGTGGCATCGCAAGGAAGCCACGGTGAATACTGCATAAACTCACACCACGACACCCATTGGCGCCACGCTCGTGAATAGGCTTTCCGGGACGATCCAGCTAGAGATCCTGCACGGAGCAACGCTCCCAGATCCGCGAGTGTTTCCTCGAGCTCGGAGGGATGATAGCCTGCGAGTAACCGACAGAAAGGTTACCAAACTCGTTCGCCTTTGTCTTCGAGTCCCAAACGCGGCTACCGGCGTCTGCCATCACGCTGTCCACACCCGGGATGTAACCCGTGGACACGTAGACATTGTGCCGGACTTCTTCGAGTGAAAGCAGTCGGAGAAGAAAATGAGCAAACGTATTGCGACTGGTGCGTCGGTTGCTCCAAGACACAGCAGACGTGTTGTCAATGTGCATACGCACGTGCGTTTGTTGGTCGTCGAACGGTCCTGCCCACGTGTGACCCCACAGAATCGACGTGAACACAGCGCTCATGAGCTCCCGAATATTGATTCCGAACGTGTAGCTTTTGCCAGCCTTCTATTCCGCGATAGCTTCACGCTCCTCGCCGTCGAACTTGACGTGGAAAAACTCACGACGCACCGGGTAAATAGCACAAAGCCCAGCGTCACTGGGGTCCATGAACAACTCAACTGTCGGAGGTTGCATCTGAGTGAAGCGGGTGAGGAGGATGGCGTTAAATCGTGTCACTGACAAAATGGCCAAGAACCATTTGAGGTCGTCACGGGCCGAATCCGGTAGAACCTATGATTCAAACAGGGGCATTAGACGGTGCGTGGCCGCCAGCCTCTGGAAGAACGATGCTGCTGGTCGCACACACGTAGCTACATGCCGCTGAGACCCAAGCAACCTTTTGAGTTGTGAGCGTGAGGCTCGCGGGTGATCAAGCAATTCCACTACCCGTCTCCGCGCTTTCTCGATCTTCGGTGCCAGGATTGAGACGGTCCGGTGTTGGAGGTCCCAGATCAAGCCCAGTGCCGAGCCCTTGATGACCCAATCTGTAAACTTTTCCTCGTTGCATGCCGACGGACCTAGAATGTTTATTTTCCTGAGAAGAAAGGCATGGAACACCTAACTGTCCGGTTTGACAAAGTCAAAGAAAAGCTGCCAGAGTTTTAGACCAGTCAGCGAGAGCCACTCATCCTCGCTGGCAGAGTTTCTCTGCGCAGTCGGTTCATTTCGGTTCGAGCGTCGTCGCCAGCAAGCCTCGCTTCAATAGCTCGACTCGGCCCCACGCTCGGCACGCTCGACGAATTTCAAGAGCTGGCTGCATCCCAAGGCGGAGGTCCGACTGGAGCATGCCCACATACGAGAGCACCATGTCCACGGCGAACGACGCCCACTGGCACATCTCGGCCATGTGAGACCGCTCCATGGTCTATCGGACGCTGCCCTGGGTTACTGCCCTTAACCTACTCCCGCCGGGACACTCGGTTTTCATTTTGGGGGCTCCTCGCTTACCCAACGAGAGCAGGCCCCCGCCAGCAACCACATCACGTCAAATCGGCTTCATCGGGTTGGTCGAGTCTAAGGCTTATGTTTACACGGCGGTCCAAGGCTCAACGGTCATGGTACTCGTCACGCTGCTGGTAGGAGCTCACGTCGCTTTCTCCACGGATTCGCCCGGCACCACGTCCACGAATTGCCTCCGATAGGCTACGCCTACCCCGAGTGTAGCGCACGTGCCGAGATCACGACATCCGAGCTTCGCCTGCCAGTCCGAGCAACGATGAAGTCCTTTGCACTACGACCATGGACTGTCAGAAAGACTAAGTCTCACGACTCCCACGGATCCGCGACCAGCACCATCATCAGCACGACCAACACCGGACGGACGCCGCAGTAAGTGCATACATGTTCCCTGCAAGACTATCACATTGAGGGCATCGGTTCATTTCGGCAACGGGCCAATACTTTGGGGTGCAGCCATTCGGCACCTTGCCTTACACGCAAGGAACCTCGTGGCTTTGGCCCATAACCGAAATGAACCTATTTGCTCCCAATTCCTGTATTGATGGTGGAAATTTAAATCATGGAGGCGCGAAGCGCCGTCGCCGCCTCCGGAAGCCGCGTGCCGACGGCAGCTTCGACGCAGTTATGGTCATCGCACCAAACCTTGCCGTTGAAGGCGCCGGCTGCTTGCGGCGGTTGATGGGGCCACGACGGTCTTGACGAGGAGTATAGTTGATTGATAGCACTACCAGCAGTGGATTACGCTGCATGAGAATTTCGCCACCCAAAGGGACAGCACAGATCCACGACCAGTACTCCGAGCTCAGGAATTGTACCCCAACCTCCCACAATGATCAGCGTGCAACGGAATGTGGCGAAAGGCGCCACTAACATCACCGGACATCAAACGCGATAACCCGAGGAATTCCTGCTCCACTTCCACAATAAGCCCCGCGATCGCGCGGGTCCCGTCGTAGACGATGTCGATCTCTGTATCCGGTGCAGTGAATCCGTTTATGGACCCGATTCTGGGAATGACAGGTCGTGGATGACCCTTGCATCTTCGCTGAGAGGTCGGTCTCCTTTCGGTACTCCTCCGAATGGGCTGCAAAAGACTCCATCAAGATCTGGGAGGAGATCGAGATCGAGGACAAGATAGCGATCCTCGTCCTGCCCTTTCCTGATATTCTTGATCAGAGCGTTGAGTGCTCTCCGAGCAGACCCATGGTTAGCTGGTGGTATCTCCTGGGCCGAGGGCTCGGCCGTCCACGTGGGCACCACTCCGTGCTGAATAATGTCTCTCCAACGCGAGACATGGACAAATGTAGTCCATGCGGAATGGTGATCCGGAACCGATAGTGCTTTGTTAGGACTTGGGCCGGACGAGATCTCCCCGCGAACCAACCGAATGAACGCTGGCAGGCTCATACCTGATCGCCGTAGGAGCTCACTATACGCTAGTTGTTTATCATGATCCATCCGATACCGGGGTTTCCCCAAGGACCAAGAGAGGGTGCACTGCTCTGAGGACGGCTGCTCCGTAGCACCGCATCTCTGATCGCAGTTTCTGGGAACCAGCTTGTTGCCGGCGGAAAACCTCTGTGGTTCGTCTACTGAGCGCATCCTGATGGAGTCCCCGTAGCCGATCCGCGAATTCCTCGGGTCCAGAGCTGGTGATGCCGTTGGGCAACACGACCGATGCTTTATCCGATTGGTGCTCCCGTGAGGGCACCGAACAAGTTCGATCGTGAGGTCGCGCCGACAGTGGCGGAACTGATGAAGCCGACAGTGGCTGTGCTGCTCGCCCCGACAATGATGCAGCTACTCGTGCCGACCATAGTACCGGAGCAGCTCTGGCTGACAGTGGCGGAATGACAGCTTCAGACAGGTCCCCTGGTGGTGGCACCTATTCGGCCATCCGTGGACGTGGCGACGAGTGTTGCAGAAATACTGGAGCTGGGTTGGCGTGTATTAGTGCGTTATACTCGCCAATAGGTCCGCGATTAAGCGGTGGACGTCTACCAGGCCATCAACGCGTGCTGAAGTTTGAGGATACACTGATTCTGACAACTTGTAGAGGTTCCTTTGCTCCGGTCGGCGAATCTTCCTCCACGGATTCGCAGTGGCCACATCACAGGTCGAGAAACTCGGGCTTCAGGCCACCGTACTTGGCTTCGATGAAGTCCTTCACCACCACGGGTAGCTGGCGAGGACGGAAATGACCACGCGAGTTGTACGTGCATTGCGCTCCCCGACCACGACAGGCTTGATTGGAGAGGAAGCGCATGCACAATTTCTTCCGATTCTCAGTTGGTAGAGCGCTCAGAACTTGGTCTGGGACTCGTTTATTGTTGCTGTCGTTGTGAGACCGGTCGTGGCCGTCGGACTTGTACTGCTGTACGCCCGTCGCGAGTTGGCGGTTCTTGAGCGACGTGTATTGGCGATCATGGATGACGTTCTGTACTCGAACATAAGATTCTTGCGAGACGCTAAACTCCAGTTGGATGTTGGTACGCTGGTTTGTTGAGCCGAGAACGATATACGTGCGGAGCTTCTCTAGGCGTTCATCGATCCAGAACACAAGATCGGCCAGCGTGTCGGGGTCCACAGTGCAAAAGTCCAGTTTTTGTCGGAGAAAAACCTTCGAGCCGCTGTGAGGACCCGAACAACAAACGGTTGGTACACTTCCTCAACCAGTAGAGCGAGTACATCCAGAGAGGCTAAGATCGTGTCCATCCCTTCGGCTGCCTCGGGTCGTGGCTGGCTGTTGCGATTGGAGAAGTCGCACATGTTGTATCCGGCTAAGCCGTGACGTCTTGAGCGTGTATCAACCCGTCCAAAATGCAGTATGGACAACCCGGGTGTGCCGAACTCCTACGCGTAGAATCCCTCCAGCACGGCTAGGTGTGGAAGGAACGTCATTAGATCCGTTTGAGCCTGCAGGTGTTCAACAAACAACTGGGTTCCCATGTCAGAGTACGTACCATTAACAATGGCCTGGTGAATAGTGTTCTGGACTCATGACGCTCAAAACTGACCCTTGTTTCCTGTTTCTCCGCCAGTGAGCGTCTCTAGCCCGTCTTGCAGCCGAACTAGATGGCTCGCCATTCAGTCGCCAGGCTTGGGCACGTACTCCTGAGCGACATCTCCTGGCTCATAAAAATAGACTCCCCGAGGATAACCGTCGAAGGAACGCGGCGGTTCCCGTTGTGGTAGAATACGTAGTCGAGGACGTACTTAGCAGAGACCGTGGACACCTCCATGCTTGCAATGCCGAGAAAAATACATTGCCCGATTCACTAACTGGCTCCACTCCAATCTCGGTGCACACGTCTGCCACGGATCAAACGGCTGACCTCCCACGAGCGTGAAAGGCGTTATAGGCGGCAGCGTGGAGCGCACGCATCTCCGCCGGCATCATTACAAGCACTGATTTCCCGTCGCATAGCCGCATTGCGTAGGTTTCGGCAGCCAGGTCTTGAATGTAGTCCAGATCAAACTTAAAATCAAAGTTTCCAGCAGGAGAGGACACAAAGAGGAATCGGTGGCTGGGTTCTTCACTCCAGCGGTAGCCCGTCACGACGCCGCACGTCCAGCGTTCTGCAGCTCCGTCCTTGCGATGAGCGACGCAGACACAACTTCCAACGTAAGTTCCCAGACCATGGCGCGCCTCCTCTTCGGAGACTTCGCGCGCTTGAACCGAGGCTGCTGGTAGGGTTGTGGAGTATTCGTCCATGTCTCCCCAGCGTCCACTCGTCACCAACTGCACGTCGATCGACTCTCTGCTGGTCGGCTCAGCCGCACCATAGGCTAACCCCGCCGTGCTCAACGCCTGCGGCCTCAAGAAATAATGATGAAGCCCACCCATCCGGTGACCGAAGCTGTCGCCGGCTGTTAGCTAACAAAATTTAAAATGAACTGACTGACCCGATGCTCCTACAAATGACTGGCTGTGCGCGGTGGCGTAGAAAATTGACTTCGCTGATCCGGAAAACCAGATTCCTCGTTCCAAGTAATCATCAATGTGTACTGACCGGGAACATAGTACCGTGAACGTGAGCCGGGCACTGGCGCGTCGTCTCCAGTGCATAACATCATGGAGCCGAAGCCCCCAGCACGTAAATTGGGAAATGCGGCCGCCACACTTAAGGTATCACCCGTAGCAAGGCATAATTTCGGCTCCGTGAGGTTGGAATATGGGAGCCATTCAAGACAGAGTTGACCGCAGTGCTTGGTAGTCTCACGGATAACCCTCTGGCATGCTGGACCAAGCAGTCTGCTCACATCCACTTCCAGTCGAACGCCCGTCCACAGCAGTATGATTAATGATTCCATTTCGACCAAGGCCTTTGTCATGAAGGTCTTTTCCGGATGATCTTCGCCGCCTCCATGACGCAGCACGAGCGAGCAGCCTGTTGACCAGAGCGTGGTCCCCGCTCGAAAACCGGTGGGCGCAGGCTCGTTCGAGTTCGGCGTGAGGTACAATTGAGGGTGCCGCCCCACGACGCCAATAAAGAACATCTCCTACAATGTGCATGTGGAGCCGTCCACTGAGAGCCCAGTTCGTCACTGCAACTGCTGCCATTGCCAGTAATTCCGTGTCGAGGTGGTGTTGGCGGCGGCGGTGGGGCGAGGCAAGCGTTGGTTGGAGACTTATGGGGGACGACTCAAATTGGAAACTGAACTATGTTTTTAATGTTCTCTTTGCTAGCTACGACATGCATGCCATGGAGGCGCTTCTTGCGCTTCTCCATGGTGGGAAAGTTTATTTTTTTGCCTATACTAAACCTAATATAACATGTTTCCTTTTCCTTTGATTTCCTAATAGTTGCCGATGAGTGCTCGGCACTCAAGTGGCGAGTGCCTGCCGTGCGCTCCTGGCCTCACAAGGCAGGCTGGCGCACGGCGGCTGTGGCGTTTGGCCGCTGGCGTGCAGACCTGCACGCACCCGGCCTGACATTCCGTCCGTAGATCCGGTACCGCTAACCCACCGATGGTCCGCGGAAGAGCAGCGAGATCTGCGTTTAGCCACGCTCTGTTTCCGTTGATACACTACACGAAACACGCATGCCAGACATAGTTTTTGATCTTTTGGGCGAGCCTGTTGATGGTGGCTGTCGATGGCCACGCATGGCGACCGATGAACAAAAGCTTCGGAATGATGACAGCACCTGTAACGGGGTTACACGAAACTCATAACCGTGCTTTGACTTTGGAGGTTACGCGAAACTCTTAACCGTGCGTAGAGTTTCGACTCTGTAGCCATCTGGCTCTCCACCACTCGTTTACATATCTCTTAGATTAACTATGCCACATAGTTTAGTCTATACATTTACACCAGGGTCAGATAAAACAATTCAATTCAGTTCTATTTTTGCAGTTAATTAGTGTTATCCTTGTTTTAAGGGACACTGACTCTGCGAGCCCTATTTACGGGACTGTACTTGGTTCTAGTATAGGACCGAAGGCTGGAAACCTAAAGAGACAGACTCGGGGAGTCCTACGTCTTCCTCTGTGCACGTGCACCGCTACACAGCCCGGCTGCAGCAGCAGCAATTAGACTGTGTTGATCCACTGTTGTAGTTTTTGCGATGCCAGGTGGAGTCGTAATTGCAGCTGCTTTTCTGCTAAAATCCATGTTTGCTCTGCTTCCGCCTGACTCCCAACTTGGATGCCCAAATATCGTTTTACTGAGTCTTGTGCAAGGTAAGCGAGCGGAGCAGGTAGCCTATTGTTTGTTTGCGGTCCTGCTGAGCACAAGGCGATTACCATTGTTTTTCTCTCATTGAGGCGAAGCCCGGAGGCGTGACCAAACGTTTTCGCCACCCGTAGTAGTGTGGGGACCAGCGTCGGATCGCGTAGGTAAATCGCTGTGTCATCAGCATATCCAGCGACACGGATTTCAACTCTCCAGCAGCGCTACTCATCTTAAGTCCTTTCAACTCGGCGTGTCTGTCAAGTTCCCGATAGAAAGGATCCAGAGCCAGAATAAACAGGAGCGGCCCCAGCGGGGAGTCCGACAAGACTCCGCAGTTCGTCGAGCCCAAACTTGGTCGGGACAACCTGTTGGGGGACACACTCAAGGCTCATAAGAACGACAAGTTCTACGCCATCTCTGTCTCGAAGCAGAGGAGGAATACTGCTTAAATCGTTGCTTGATCGAGAAGTTGATGCCATACGACACGTGGCTCAACTTGGGGGCTGGATAAACTCTCCACCACGATGACCGCAACAACTCTCATAACACCAACGAGTTCAAGGCACACACGATACGTAAACGATTACGGCAAGAACAGCATGCACTTGATCGACATGCGTGTCATCAAGGTTGAGCAGATCAACAGGAGTACCTTGCCCGCGGAAATGCACGCGAGAATGCAGATCTGAAAAGCAAACGGAAAAAGGGGCCTTCGTCAAGACTATGCGCGGGCTGAACACCGTCAAGTCGAGCGCACTCAAATCTCACACGGACTACAAGTACCTCGAGTACTTTATGAATTTGGCGGTTTCATTAACTTGTTAGAAAACACGATGAAATATTCCACCGTTTTGTCCCGTTGCCTTGGATAGTAGATCCATCAGTCGTCTATCCCACAGCTTCTCGGCAGCTTGAGTTCCACCGTCTGCAGTGATGCATCGTTCTCGATAAGATGAATTCTGAGCTGCAGGCGGTTATTCGTCCTCTATTTTCCTTCCTTCACAAGACTCACCCGAACGTCATTCATCCGTCCACCTGCGGACGACTTCAATTCCGCCTCCAACAGTCGATGCAGACGACGCAACTTCTTGACCACCAGCAGGAAGGATGTACGAACAGGCTCTGGGACGACTCGCCTCTGGATCATAAACTGTGACGTGTGTTAGATTTATGCGACGTGTGCAATATAGATTGATTGTAAGCTAAAAGATCTTATCATCCTCCTAGCTTTCTGACTTTCCGCTTATGTAGCTCTGTCGCGGTATTACAATGACCGCTATTTTCCTCGTTGTTGGGATCACACTTGCGCAGTCCCCCCCAAAAAAAAAAAACTGTGATATTTATGCACAAGCGCGAGCTTGGTAATCGATAATGACGATACCCATCATTGAGAAGCGCACTTGATAGGATATTTATCACCGCTCATGACAATAGTGGCGCGTTTTTTCATCCTTCAGGACATTAGGCAGCTCACCTGTTCATTGGACGAAACATCTTGGACTTCAATCGGAACAATGGCAATGCTCCAAGGTACCGAGGAAGAGGTCTTGACGCTCTACTTTGACCAGGACAAGGGCAGCACCTACAGCTTAAGAGCAGCGCCTACAGCTTCGGCCGAGACCCAATGGGCTCGTGCGACTTCTCCGTAGCCTCCTAAAACTTTGCCGAGACCACCGACGACCTAAAGATGAACTCGAGAACGGGGCCAAGAAACTCGACGATAAACTCGGTTCGTTCTCCAGGTCCCAGGTGCACGCTTCCCACGGGACTGCGAACTCCGAACTCCGGCTCGTTCTGTGGAGTGAGGCCCCAGAACGAGATGTCGTACGCCGTGATGAACTTGAAGAAGTTGAGCGCTCACGCACCGCGCATGTCGTCCCGCAATCCCGCCGGCTTCACCGACCCCAACATGCTGGCGTTGTACTCTTGACTGGAGCGCTTCATCCAGGCCGGGGACTCCACGGCTCCAGCAACATCTCCATGTCCAGCTCTCGCTTGATGAACGGACCATCATCTCGGTGTGACCACCCAACGGTGTTCGACCACAACCGCAATAATGTGCGTCACTGGGCCGAGGTCATCTACAACCTCCCGAAGGCGGGGAAGTGTCGACGGAATAGCGGTGCACTGGTACGAAGATGCCGGCTAGCGCGACATGGACGGGGTGGAGTACCCCGGACACTTGCGCGACACACACTTCATCGATAAAAACGCGTCTGAGAGCCGCAATTGACCGCTCGAGTCTACTGGACCATCTTGGGTAGAGCTTTTGTATTCGCAGTGATGTTGTTACACATAAATCCTAACGACTCGTGCTGTTCAAACTGTTCTTACGATTTCGCCAGGCATCAATTGGGCATCCACCAAGAACATATTGACCAGATTCGACGGGATCGTCTGGTCCTTCTACTCCGTGGTCACTAGCTCTACAGCGCTGGGCATTGTGGCCAACCTCTCCACAACTACTGCAGCGATATTTTCTCCGTGAAGTCTTGGTCGGAGCAGCTACCAGCGAATCAATAAATTTGTCAATGTCGTCAGCTTCGCTGAGGCAGTGAGTGATGTCGTCCGGTTCGCTGGTGCAATGTACATCCGACGTTTTCGATTGCGAGTGGATGACTTTGCCTTTATTCTTTCTCCTCCATTTGCTCTTAACGAAATCTCGCTTTTTGGTACATTGTACTAGTCGTTGGCCAGCTTGTCCATAACGAGGCGGAGGGAGGACCTCGCCAAAATTTGTCAGATCGTCATCATGCGGCATACTTATTGATATGATTGCCAATGCATTTCATGTTGCCTTAATTTTGTAGGCGGTATGATAGTATATGTAGATATTGTACGGAGTTTTCTTGTCTTTCAAGCTAAACAAGACGGCTTGGACATGGCGGCAAGGAACTCTAAGCTGTTCGGAGGCTGTACAGCGAAGACAATGTCCAGTCATCATATTTACAGTAGCAATTTTCACTGCACCAGCTTTTGCAGAGCGGTCAAAATCGTCAAACACAGCATATTCGTGCTCTTTGCTGCGAACTACCACTAACTTGTTAGCATGTTTCTTCTCTAAGTCGGTTAGTTCTTTAGCGTGAGAAGTAATAACGAAGTCGTTGGCGTGCCATAAGTCGAATTCACGGAGACGGTCTTGACAAATTGTCATAACTCAAAGGCAAATTTTTGAAGTGATCTGTAGACTAGCATCTTCCTCGATGAATCCCACAACATACCGTTGTTGTGGCCCTCAACTCCACTTGTTGTTCTAACACCAAATAGCGGCATTGCAGACCCGTATGAGGAGACACCATCATAAGCTTCCATCCACATTTTTCTTCATCTGTGAGGTTGCTGTTTCCAAACACCGTCCAGCTTGTTGGATGAATACTACTTAATATAAGACCACACGTATTCTTTAACTACTTTGTTGTCCACTATCTTGGTAAGAGGGACGGGATACCGAGCTTGCATCCGTGAAATATTGTCTGAGAAAGTTTTTAGAGAAGGGCATCTTTGAAGACTGAATATGTCGTTGTTCACGTTGATCTGGTTAAGTTCTAGTGACTTGGAATTATTCACTGTATTAAATCGCAAGTGAAGAGAGCAAAACTTCAGGTGAATTTGAATTCCCGTGCGAGAGAAACTCTTAGGCACCAAGTTGTTTTTCACGATCTGTAAAAATAGGCCATCACGTAGATGTATACCGCCAGCAACACAGTTACTAAACAACCAAGCGAAGTTGTCAACAGTTTCCGTGTGAACAAAAGCAACCGCAACTGGTATACCGAGCATGTTTCCATCTTTCGCTAGTAGATGCCATTGTAATCAGGGTGCCCCATAAATGTGCCATCAACCTCCCATACGGAAACCCTTTATCTTGAATGGCGGCGACGCTACCAAACGAAAGAAATTCCCGAAAAATCTTCCTTCAGAATCAGGTTGAAGTGCTACTCGTGAGCCATCGTTTTCTTAGCAAATTGCCCTAAAAACTTGGCAAAAAGCCATATTCGTCAAAAGCATCGCTTCGAAATCGACGTTTGGTTTCCATTACTAATCGATACAGCGTTGCTTGCTTGTTCCTCGTATCAATATCATCTACTGTTAGCAAACTGTGTTCAACCCTTTTCTTTGAAGTCGAATAGCCCTCAACAATTCCAGCGATAAAGCCACGAAGATCTGCAAGTTGACGACGATCTGGATCAGGGTGACCAATGCTAGAACAATTTTGAATATGAGTCAGATTCAACTTCGAAATGTACCAAGATCCTGCAGGTATGTGAGCCAACTTTAAACTTTCGAGTCTTTTTTCTGACTTTTGATGGCCGCTTCTCGGAGACCCACACGAACCACTTGCACGACTTAGTCGAGCCGTCATCGGAGCGTGTCGTGCCGACGCATTCCAGTTTCCTTGGACTTCCATGTGCCTTTGAGTCGAGTCGAGCCGAGAAGTCGTGATTCAATGCAAAATCCTGTATGAACTTGCGCGCCATTGTAGCATCTTGAAACACGTCGCACATTGACAGATTATCTCTTCCGTAGAGGAGCGTTAAATTCATCCTGGATGAAGGCATGGCGTAGTTCAGTGACCGTCGGGAGTGATGTTGCTGCTGCTTTTTTAAGTGGACTACAACGCCCGAGTTATGATTAGCTTTTATTTTCGTCCAATGAACAGGCGAGCTGCCTAATGTCCTGGAGGATGAAAAAGCGCGCCACTATTGTCGTGAGCGGTGATAAATATCCCACTCGATATCCCAAGGCGTTGCATAGAAGAACTTACTCTCCATGTGCTCGCTCTACCTCTTGGCCGTCGTTTTGGTAGTGGTTTTTGTTCTGGGTGCTGTTGCTGTGTGTCAACAGTCAAACGTTCTCGATTTTGCCCAGAAATTTACACGGCTTCCGATTCCGCTCCTAATGGACCATACTGGGAAGAATTGCTCAATATCGTGTTAGCAGTTCTGGCTCGGGCATCCAGTGCTAAACCTGCGACGTGTGAAAGATATCTGTGAATCAATTGCAACATTTCTTTCAGACGGCTATTAACTTCGACGGCGATATGGCCTGCTCCCACCGCACTACGAACTGCGTCCACTGAACGAGCATATAGTCCGCGTGTCGTTGCTGTCGCGATTTCCACAGCAGACAATGTCAATGGCTTGTTCGTCGACCTCCGTCATTGTGGCACAGGCGCCACCATCTGTGACCCATTTGGTACCGTTCAGCGTGCTATTGGCACTGCGACTCGGCCGGTTCTCAGTTGAGTCAGTCACTGCCACACTGGCAGCCAGCTTTCGCTTTCCCTTGGCCATTGTCAATTCTCGTCGTGTGAGAAACATGTAGCAAACTTTACTTGGACCATCGATGCTGTGGACGGACAAGTGCGTGGTCTCATCAATTTCCTGTAGCACTTGAGTGGAAATGCTGTAGCGCCGCCCAATTCCACAGCCCATCGGTGCCCACAGAGTGAGGCACACGTCTTGCTCCTTAGCGATAGACACTCTTATGATCTTGTCGATGGCGCAAGAAAAACGCTTGATGAAGCGTGCATGCAACGGCCCGCAGTTCTCGCTAACCGGGAGAGGAGACTCTGGCGCCCGAAACACTTTCCAACCGAGGAGTTCACCAATCAATGATTCTGGATGAAATATCGTTTGGAATCTTTTGTCGAATAGATCGGGTGCGTTCTTGACTTGGCGACAGAGAATGGATGAAAGTAGAACGGGGGCTCGCCGTTGGGGAAGCGCACCCACCGTCCAGGCTGTTCGCCGTTTAAAAGTGACTCCTCTGGCTCAGTGTTAACATTGAGATCTTCTGGCGCGAATAGCAACTTTTGATACGCATGATGGCGTTTGATTTCCAGTCGAAGAGCGACGTTTTGACCCCGAAGAGCGTCCATCTCCACCCCAAGCGCCAGAAACTTGTTGACTTCTGCGCTGCCAGTTGACATGCTGGGGATTGAGGCTTCTTTTGTTATTCAGCGAGTCCGTCGAGCGTCCACGAGGTAAGTCGGCGCAGCCACGATCAGTTGACGAGTCACAGGTAAAACGTAACACGCAACTTTGTTGATTCCTTAGGCTGCCTCGCTCTTCTCCTGCTGATACTTCTGCTCCAGGGAACGTTTTGGAGAGTGAGCTTGGCTCCGACATGCATTGGCCAGCAGCGCGGGCGCGGATTGTGGATAGTGCAACGGTCCCAAAGGCAGCGGCACTCCAATACTTCCTGTCGCTGGTCCTGTCGCTGCTGTGGCAGCCACCTAGCTAGATTGGCCCATCGGCGCGGTGGCTCCTGCCACGGGCTCCGAGTCCGCATCGCAACACGCCCCCTCCGACGCTTGCGCCGGAATACCTGTGCCAGGCAGTGATGTCACCATGCCGATGCTTGCACGGTGTCGGGTCAGGAGCTCTTCGGGAGGGCCTTCGTGAACATGTCAGCTGGGTTGTTTGTACCAGGTACTTTTGAATTTCCATGAGTCCCTTTTTGATCTGCTGCCTCACGTAGTGCCATCTTAGCTCGATGTGTCTCGTTCTGCTGCTGTAGGTGGGCTTGCTGGCGAGCGTGATCGCCGCGGTATTGTCGACGCCCATTTCCAGCGACGGCTCCACGTTTGCACGGGGCAGGGCCTCGTCCAGCATATTCACAATGCCTCGTCCTTCCATCGCTGCCTCGCACGCAGCGATATACTCCGCTTCAGCTGTCGACTGGGCGATAACAGTGTGTCGTCTCGCTGCCCAGCTGACAGCACCTCCTGCAATGGTGAGTACATATCCAGTCACGCTCTTCCGGGATTTAGGATCGTTACCCCAGTCGGCGTCGCAATGACCACTAACGATTATCTTGTCCACAGTTGCATTTTCTTCCCGGTACATGATGCCCAGGCTTCGGGTACCTGCCAAATACCTGAAGATCCGCTTCACTGCTCCACAGTGTTTCGGACTCGGGATCTGGACAAATCTGCTCAAGTATCCGACTGCGAACGATATGTCCGGCCGTGTACTTGTAGCTAGATACATCAGGGCGCCGATTGCTTCCCGGTACTTGAAAGAGACTCGCTCACTGGCTTTCTCACATTGTTCATATTTGGCGTTGGTTTCCATGGGTGTGGCACTGCTGTGTGCCTCGGCATACCCGAACTTCTCCAAGACTTCGCCACAGTACTTGGACTGATGAATCCGAATGCCATTTTCGTTCTGCTCGACTTGGATTCCTAAGTAGTGGTGTAGTACACCGCCGTCCTTAAATCCATACTTGCCGTCGATTAGAGCAAAGAACTTTGTTTTGAAGTCGACGTTGTTGGTCGCCAACACAACATCATCAACATACAGAGTAAGGAGGGCAAATATTCCATCTTGGCAGTAGATGTACAAGCATGGTTCGGTCTCGGTCCCTTCAAAATTCTCTGATTCCAACCACTTGCTCATTTCTTCGTACCATTCAGCCCCGGATTGGTGCAGTCCATACATCGCTTGGGCCACCCGCAAGACTTTGCCGTCCACGCGTTTAAATCCAGGTATGCTCCGAACGTACTGCTTGATCTTCAGGCCTGCGTTTAAGTACGCAGTGTCGACGTCACCCTGATACAACACAAGTCTCATCTTTGCAAATGTTGACACCACCACTCGGAATGTAGTCATTCTCGCCACCGGCGAAAACGAGTACGTATAGTCAACTCCAGCGATCTGGTGGTTTCCCAGTGAAACTAACCTGGGTCTCCATCGCACAACAAATCCTTTGTCGTCTGTCTTCGCTTGGAATCTCCACATAGCCCCGATGGTGTGAGCGTCCTCAGGCATGTCCTTTTCGTCAATGAGCACTAGTACACCCTTGGAGAACATTGCCTCGACTTCGCGCTGCATCCCTGCATACCATTCGCTCTTCTGGGGCGATCTCATGGCTTCAGTGTAACTGTGCGGGATCTTCACGTTCTTGATATGACACTTGGAGTTAGTACTTTCAGTATTTGACGTGGCGGGGGTACAGAACGTTGCACAAAGCTGGTAGTCCTCGTAGCGCTTCGGTGGGTGGCGATCAGCAGCGGACCGTAGGTTCATTCTGAGTACGCCACCTTCTTGGTCTTTCTGGCGCTTCACGTTTCCAGCGTCTTCGAGTTCGTCCTCGAGTGGCGAGCGTCGGCGCCTGGCTCCACTCACCGTCTCAGGTATTAGGAAGGTATCCATTCCGTCTGTGGAGAGCATATAGCCCTGTTGCCGTTCTTCTTCGACTACCACCGACTGCAATTCGTTACTATCGTAGGTTTCTTGACAGATCTCGGGTTCGTCTTGTCCATCGTACGCCTCCGATACGTCCTGCACGATCGGTGGGGTACTGCTCACAGAATTGATTTTATCGTTGTAAATTGCTTCGATGTTGTCATCGCATGAATCTTCTTGTTCAGGTTGATGACCACCGTCGCCGCTGTACTTCTCGTACTCAAGGCCGTGGACATCGTCCTCGGTTGGCTCCATGTCATCCTCTGTGTCTCCTTTGTCGCCGCTGCCATCGGAGTCGTCGGCGTCTACATCGGCGTGATCTTCGGGCGGTTCGGCGTTGGCGTCCTCTTGTTCGGCGGGTACTGGTGCCGTTACACTCACTGTGCCATCGGCTCTTTCCTTACTGGCGCTAAGGTTCAGGTCGCCCCCATCACTGTCGCCTCCTGTACCGTCGGGTTCTCCAGGTGTAGCGACTTCATCGTCGTTATCATCTTTGGCGCCATCGCTATCTCCGTCTTTATCAGCGTTGGAAGACTTCTCTTGGTGGCGTGATGTTGTGCGGCCACGATGTGGTCCTGGTGCTTGCAGATCGGTGCAGTCGTCAGTCTCGCCGTCAAGCTCGTTGTCATAATTCGGCATGTTCGACATCACATCACTTTCACCCTCCTGGTAGTCTGCCATCTCCGGGAGGTCATCATAATCTGGTAGACTGTCGTCCTGCTCTTGGTTTTCTGCGTCGTCGACGTAACTTGTCATGTCTACGTCGTTTTCGCCACGCACTAGACCAGCATCGTCATCGTCTGAGTTGTCGTCATCCGACACATCGGTATCAATTCGGGACAGCCACTCAGATATGTTCGCCTCGTACTCGTCCTGGTATCGATCGCGGTACATGATGTCTTCATTCACCTTCGCGTTGAGTACGTGCTGTACGACGTGCTCAGTCGGGAAGTATATTTTGTATCCGGCTTGGCCTTCAAGATACCCGACGAGAAAACCTATGCTGCAGTTCACATCTAGTTTTCGTTGGCTCGGTGAGATCGTTTGGTGTACATACGCTATGGCGCCAAACTTCTTGATACGGTGGAGGTCAGGTCTCTCACCGATCATGACACGGTACGGCGTGTCCTTGATAGCTGCACAGAAGGTCCTATTCCGAATGTACGTCGCCATTTCTAGTGCATGTACCCAGAAGGACTTCGGAAGCCCCGCTGCCGCCATCATTGTCTTCAACATGTGAACTATGGTCTGGTGGGCGCGCTCACACAGGTTCAGATGTGAGCTGCGAGGTGGGTTTGGCAAGAACGCAATTCCTTGCTCCCTGTACCATTGCTGCATCTCCTCGTTGTCGAATTCACCGCCATTGTCGGTCACGACTTGCAGCACTGGATATCCGCTTAACTGACGCTCGGTCCAGGCAATATACCGCTTCATTGCTGCGTTCACCTCCTCCGCTGTCTTAGAGCGTAAAGGGTAGACGGTGGTGTAACGGGAGAGTCCGTCCACTATTACTAGTACACACTTGAACGCGTTCGTGCTGTTGCTCCTATGGGGGAACAGCAAATCGGCGAAGATCACTTGGTTCTTTTGAGAGATGTGGCGTTCGATGTGCTTGGCGGGTGACGGTTTCCGTTCTTTCCCCAAGTGGCATGCCTCGCAGTCGTCAAATGCCCTCAGTCGCAGCGTCATCCCCGTTACCAGTCCGTTGTCGGCCATGGTCTTCACGTATCTTGGGCATAGGTGACCGAGTCTCTCATGCCACCGCTGCAAATCAGCGACACCGTCAGTGATCGTCTGGTTGGCTTGTCGGCTCTCGGCGGCTTGTGGTGTTGGTCTCGTCTCCTTTGGCAAGAACGAGTTACACGCGGTGAACATGAACATCCCTGCTTCATCGCTCGCGATCTCCAGCAGTTTACAGTTGCCATGCCAGATCTTGAATGTCTTGTCACCACTGCGTCCGAGATACTCAATATCGTAACCCTGATTTTCGGCCTTGCTGTGGGATACCAAGTTCATGCTGTCGGTCATGAGCAGCACGTCCTCCAACGTGATTATTTTGTCCTCCGGTGTACTGGGCACGACAATGCGCACGGTTCCTTTTCCAAGTGGGGTGGTCGAGAATTTCTTCTGGAACCCTCGCACCGGTTCAGGCTTCTCACCGTCAGCGAATGGCTCGTACTTTGTGAAGTACCTCTCGTCGGCTACGGAGTGAACATTCGATGCATTGTCAAAGCACCATTCCCACGCTGAATATTTAGCATCCTCGTCAAAAGCTTCACCGTCGATGTTCTGGCCCACAGTGCCATGCTCATTCGCCTCCATGGGGTGGCTGCCGTTGCTGCTACCACTCCCGGTTGCCACTGAGGCAGGCTCGTCATTTTGCCGGTGCACTGTGCACGTCGCTCGCTTTTGACCTTCTCCTGCCTTCTTGCCTTTCTCTGGGCAGTCGCTCTTTTGATGCCCGGACTTGTGACATACGAAGCAGTTGCCTTGCTTCCGGTCTTCCTTTCGTGTCGCGATGGCTGCAGCCTTCTCAGGGTTCTGCTGATGATGTTGCTTGTTTCCGCCACTCGCTCCTTGATTGGCCTTGGGCTTCTGGTCCTGCCCTTGCCCACTGGCCTGTCCAGCGTTTCCGCTCGCCCGACTCATCTCACGGTCACATTTGTTAAAGCTGTCCATGCGGAGAATCTGGTCCTTGAGCTTGTCCGGGGTGTCGACCTTGTCATCCCCGCTCTCCACCATCCCCTTCAACCGGTCAAACCGAGGGTTTGCAGGCAGTGATCTTATCAACATCTGGATGAAGATTGGGTCGCGGACTCCTGCTCCCAAGTTCGTCAGCTGGGTCTGGATCATGAACATGTTGTCCAGGTGCTGCGCGACGTCCCAATTTGGTTTGCACTTGATCGTCTGCAGCTTGTTGTATAGGATAATCTCCTGGTTAGTTCTGGTGGCTGCGTTGGTCTTCCCTTCGTAGTAGTCCACTAAGTAGTCCCACATCTCCTTGCCGTTTTTCTTCAGCATTACCCGCTGCCCGAGCTCCATCGAGAGCGAGGCCAGGATGATCCGCTTCAGTTTTGCAGCGTCCTTGTTGTAGGTCTTCTTCTCGGCTTCGGTGGATTTGTCTGTGAGCTTCATCGTCCCCGTGGCGACGTCCAACACTTCTTCCCCTCAAAGGCGACCAGCATCATCTCCTTGTAGTATACCCATGACTGGCCGTGCCACCAACGGGTCTGCCGTTCTTGTTTAGCTCCACTTTGGTCGACATCTTGGTCCCTTCCAAGGTAGCTTCACGCGACAGTCTCCGCACTTCAGTTGCTCTCAATGCTTGGGCTCAGAACCCTGTTATTCAGCGAGTCCGTCGAGCGTCCACGAGGTAAGTCGGCGCAGCCACGATCAGTTGACGAGTCACAGGTAAAACGTAACACGCAACTTTGTTGATTCCTTAGGCTGCCTCGCTCTTCTCCTGCTGATACTTCTGCTCCAGGGAACGTTTTGGAGAGTGAGCTTGGCTCCGACATGCATTGGCCAGCAGCGCGGGCGCGGATTGCGGATAGTGCAACGGTCCCAAAGGCAGCGGCACTCCAATACTTCCTGTCGCTGGTCCTGTCGCTGCTGTGGCAGCCACCTAGCTAGATTGGCCCATCGGCGCGGTGGCTCCTGCCACGGGCTCCGAGTTCGCATCGCAACATCTTTCTTCAGTGTATCTGCGTAGCCGTCCATCGTGCATCTTAGATGCCGATACTCAGCGACTTTCAGCGATTGCTTCTGCTTCCAACCTTTGATAATCGTTTTTGCTGGCTACCCCCAAAGACGAGCCCTAACCGCCTTCTCTTCGAGAACAATGTCATCGATGGCCGATCATCTGCTGGCGCAGCAGTACTCGCGCCTCCACAGGACGGATGCCTCAGTGCTGTCCGAGCCACGCTTGGCTGACGATGATGCAGCACGCTTAGTCGAAGCCTACGAACCCAATGATACTTCGGCGTCCGAGTGCCTCTCGCTGATAACGAAAGCTCATCCGTTCACGCCACCACCAGCTGAATACTCTGTGTTTATCGATAGCGGGACCTACTGCTCTGCGGTGGCAATGCCGCTTGTCTTCAAGTCCTTCATCCAAGACCACGACAACACTGTCGTGGACGAGCTGTTGGCTGGTCACGAAGTGGCGCAGCTGGAGAAAATTTCTCCAGGAGGCGTTCTTGTCCGAGTTAGGTCAAGCGATGCTGAAAGGAAGCTCGTCGGGCAGGAAGTCATGCTCCTCGGTCGCAAATTCAAAATCAAACGCCAGTCTCACCTGTTGAACAAGTTCTCCCTGGATATCTTCGGGATTCGCTCGACGGAGATCGCGAATGAGTTGTTCATGGGCTTTGCAGCTCTCGGGGCAAGACCGCTTTTTCTGACACCCCGTGATGTTTACCTGGATGCTCAACTGACGACAACGACATGGAGATTTTACTTCGGAAAAGAACTGCCGCCAAATTGCCTGATGGTACGCGGCTTTGTGACGAATCAACTCGTCCATGAGAGAATGCTCTTGACGGCTAGAGGCAGGCGTTCGATAGCACCACCTGAGCGATCCGTGAGCTTTCGGAGATCCCCGTATGCAGTGGAATTGCCGTACAGCCCCTGGTGGAATCCTTGACAGCCGTTCACAATGGACAAGCAAAACCACCTAAAACCAAGATTGACAAACCCCGAACGCATCCAAACCATGGCCAACTTCCAGCAATGCCGAGGGTTTCATCGCCTCTAGGAACGAAACAAGGGATGGCATCGCCAGTACTTCACGCTCATTACCGTGAAGAAGTTGCAATGGAAATTCCACCAAACGCTTGCGCTCATGACCGCGAAAACGAAACGGCGACGAAAACTCAAAAGAGTGACTTCCAGGAGGCTGGACCAGGTAATAACAGTGAGAGTGAGGGCATCCCGACAGAACAAATGGATGCCGAAATGGCTTCTGCCACAAGTGAAGAAGACGTGGACGTGGACAGGACACATCAAATGGAGTCGGGTTTCAAACGCGACAATCGCTCCTTTGCGGACAAAATTCCGTATGAAGTATTGAACAATGGAGTGCAATGTCGAGATTTTCGAGCCGGGCGTCCCGACCGAGATGACAGCAGGAGTGCTGATGCTGCCGAGGTTAATCGAAGTTGATGAGGCACAAGAACCACTTCCAACGAAAAGACGAACAATGCGCGTGAACTTTCCAGCGCTCAAAGCAGATGATCAAATGCATATCAGCAGAATCGACCCGACTTGAAGCATGCAAGGATCGAGTAGCTCAAAATATGCAGCACATGGACAATGTCAACGAGCTGATGATCAAGCCCAAAAACATGGACAGAGTTGTTGAGTCCATAAAAACGTTCCCAACAGCATGGTCAACTGCACTATGTGGCGATCTTGCCCACGAAGGACTCAAAGTCAAGGAACTTGCTGAGCTCCACCTACTGGATCGCATTCTGGCGCAGACCTCTGATGAAGACCCCGCCACATCTTTCCACAAGCGAGCGGTAGCGTCGAAACTCCCTCTTGGAAAAACAAGCCGAAATTAAGTGCATTTCCTGCAAAAAGCGCTTGTAGGTAAACCCAACGAGACACAAGAAACTTGGCACATTCTGACTCTACTCAGCAGCTTCGAGCTCCTACTAATGAGCGCATATCCCTTTGTTTTCGGGTCAAACCAATGGTTAAAGTACCTAGTTGGCCAAGACGAAACGGGAATTGCCCACGCCCACATGTGACTTTTACCAGACACAACACTGCTACAGCTCCTTCGTTCGCAGTTGTGTCAACAACTACTGGGCAAACTTACTGAGATCCTACCTGGGAGTGACATCCTAGATGATATTGTAACATTGCGTGACAGCGAATTGACCGTGGAAGACATCCCTGTCATAGCGTCAAACTCGTTGACACCAGAAGATGAGGTGGACGTGGAAAACTAAGATGACTATGAATATGGACATCGGACAATCGTGTAAAATATTGACATGAAATGTGCCTGGGATTAAACGAGGAGGCAGCAATATCATCTCGCCACATCTCGAGCATTACTACTTCTCGTGTATCCAAGAAACGAGATTTAAAGACCAAACACAAGCAGACAGATTCAAATACCTGGTGAACCAAAACTTTGGAGGACGTGTCTTCGTATCAGCCAAGAATGGAGCTTCGCAGAAAACCTTATTTGCTAGGAGCGCAGGCGTGGCTACAATTGTACACGGGTCGTGTCCAGGAGCGAAAACTGCAACTATCATTGGAGCGAAGACGATCCCAAACCCATATTTGCTTGTTAAACTAAGCTGGGAAGACCACGCGTGGTACATCCACAATATCTACGCCCCAAACGATGCGGCATCGAGGAAGCATCTCTTCCAACAACTCCCCACAGATTTTGAAGAAGACTCACTGCATATTGTTGGTGGTGATTTCAATTTGGCATTTGATCCTGAGCTGGATTCAATTTCCAGTGTAGCGAGAAGTGATTATAGTATGGCAGTTTTACGAAACTGGCTGATCAACCTGGACGTTGTGGACGCATGGAGGATCCAACACCCTAGCGATCAGATTTTTCTGGCCCACGCCCTCGGCGCAATCGACTAGGTTATATCTTCATCTCGGATGGATTGTTCTCCACTGGGTATCATGACTCAGGATACCAAGTATGGGGTGAAAGTGATCACATGGCTCATCAAGTCGAGCTTACGTCGTGGCACCATCCAACGGGACCAGGATTCTGGAAGCTACCAGATTGGTTGCTGCGGGTTTCAGAACTTAGAATGGACATTCAAAAGGAAGCTGAACTTCTACTTCCTGTCCTACGAGCATCGAATAACTCCGGTATTGTGTGGGAATCGTGGAAAAAAGAACGAAATCCTATCTCAAAATGTGCCAGCGTAACATGAAGTCCACAGCAGCGGCAGAACTAACCCTGGCTTGACAACAATTTGAAGAATGTGCAGCTGCCGTTGCCCGTGATGAAAATGACGAAAACGCTGCTGTCAACATGTACGAAACAACGATACACGGAGAGCAAACAAGTTTGGACAGACCTCCGAAGCAGTATAGATTTCAAGCAAACTGCGACGTTGACAGAACGAAGTTCGATATCTTTTTCGAGCCCCACGATATAATCTACGGAGCACTCCAATTCGATCGATTAAACTTGCAAACGCAACAAAACCCAACGATCCGTCGGAAATAACACGAGGCTTTCAAAATCACTGGGCTAGCATTGTTGGTGATACGAGGTTTAATCAAGACCGAACCCAGCTCGATGAGCCCGCGCAAGTCCGACTGGTAGACTCGATCGACCGGAAATTAAAGCCGGAGGCGAAAGAAAACCTTGAAAGTGATCTATCAGATGAAGAGTTTCGTTGCGCCATCCGATCGATGAGATCTCACTCTGCCCCAGGCCCAGACCGGTTTACCTCGGCCTTCTACCAGATCGACCCAGAAATGTTTGGAAAAATTTACGCATTGTCTTCAATTACCAATTGGAAAGAGGTGAGCTACTGCCGAACCAGCGTTATGCGTCTGTTGCACTTCTATTCAAGAAAGGCTACCGAGATGACCCTGGCAATTTCCGACCCATTACACTGATTCCGGTTGAAACCAAAATATTATCTAAGGTACTAACAGCCCGACTCAAACCTTTGATTTCAGGTCTGGTACACACAGACCAAAATGATTTTATCCCAGGCAGATCCATTCACCACCAAGTGATGCTTGTTTGTGATCTTCAGCACTCAGTTATAACCAAGAGAGGAAAAGGAATTGCTACCTTCCTCGACTTCGCCAAAGCATATGACCGAGTGAACCGTGATTATCTGATTAAAGTTATGGAACGCCAAGGTTTTGGTCACCGTTTTCTCGCATGGATACGTCTAATGTATAATGGTGCAAAATGCTCGCTGATGATCAATGGATGGGCCCAAGACCCGCTGGAGCCGTCTCGTGGAGTAAAACAAGGAGACCCACTATCACCGTTTTTATTTGCGCTGTCGTTGGAGCCACTTGGTAACCTTCTTCGTGCAGAAAGAGAGCGGGGAGCGCGAGTTGATGATACGCTCATAATTCCTGTAGCATTTTTGCTGATGACACAGTTCTATTCTCTCAAGATGCCACCCAACTGAAGAAACAGCTAGCAATTGTGGAGTGCTATTGTGCGGGATCCGGAGCAAAATTGAACAACTTCAAGAGTGTAATAATGAGCTTGAATAACCACCGCAAAGCACCTACATTGGAACCGCTTCGATCACTGCAAAATGGGGAGACAACCAAGTACTTGGGGATACCTTTTGGAAACTTTGACACATCGAATCAATTGGCCACTCAACTAGCTCGCAAATTGACAATGCGGCTTCAAGTCTGGAAAGGAAGAGCACGAACGCTGATGGGAAGGCGCCTCATTGTTCAAGCTGTTATTTTATCAATAATCTGGTACTTTACGATAACAGTGAACATTCCTGTGCGATTCATCAAAAGATGGCAGAGCCTGACAACCCGATACATTCTCTACAACAGAATTGATACTGGTCGTGGAGGAATTAATATTGTCCCCTCTTCATTTGCCACCCAAACCAAAGCAAATGATGGTATTGGTGTACCAGTAATACTGGATAGCATTTGAAAGCAGCGCTTTCTACTCCTCCAACAAGTTGTGCAGGTACTACATTGCCACAAAGAGGAAAGTTCAGCTGTCTGGTATAGACCTGTTGCAGAGTTATTACGACTTCGTTAAGGAGTATTCACACGCCAGTGGTCTGGAGATTTTCTCTTCCAGAACCCTCCAGCTCCGTTCGGATGGAAAGCGACCATGCTACCATTATGGTGGAGAAAGTTGTTAAAGGAGTGGAGAAACTTCAAATGGCCAAGGCAGGATCGACTACAATACACAAGAACAAAACGCCTGCAATATGCGCTCTTCTCCCCGATCTGGTGGAATACGTCGGATGACTTTAAAACAAGTCAAACGGGACGCTTGCCACGAAAGGCACTTGGAGAAGGAACTGTAAAGTTCAAGCGATTATGCCGAGAATTGGCAGCAAAGCAGATATGGTGTATAAAAGACCTATTGAACCCGTCAAAACGATGGCCTACCTGAGTAGAATTCCTTCATCGAGTATGCGCTGAAGTTCAATCGATTCTCTGAAGCAAAGTGGAGCTGTCTGATATTGTGCAATTGTATCGCCAACTGACACAAATATTTCATCGTGTACTGCCACACCCAGAAGCAGGAAGGATAAATACCGTATCTCGAGAAGCAGCGCCACCAATTCATGAAGTTAGTGGAGATAAAACGGCACGATTCTTCCCAAAACTGCGCCCACAAGACTGGATCAGATTACAATCCATTAAAACGACACAAGAATATCCCATGCGGTTACTTGGTTGCTCACAACAGCAAACCCACTCAACATTATCACAGATTATCTGACTTCGAAGGTTCTGGCTCTAAAGGTGCTTGACGCCTGTTGTGCACGACGTGATGTTGAGGCTGTTTCTCGGAGACCTTATTGCGGGATCAAGACTCTACGTCCTACTACCATTGCGTCCTACCATTCAAAAATGCGTGAGGAACAAATGCAATGCCATTGAAACGGTGGAACACTGCTTTTTTCCTGCCCTACTTTAGTGAAAATGTGGAGGTCACTGTGGTTACCATGGAGCAAAGCTTTCAAGCTCGATCTTTAGTGGAGACTGCTTCTATTCCCCAAACCAGGGAATATTCTTCCAGGATGGGATAAACATCCGAAGGATGTTTTGTTTTCCTGTTGAAGCAAGAGAGTTCAGCAGTTAGAGGTTACACACCGTCGCAGACAAGACTCCGAAACCAACAGTAGATTAGCCGTAGCAGCGCACCGGGCAGAAAGCTGCTCACTCGCAAAGTTTTCCTAGCCTTGATAAGAGCTCCTCTCCCTCCTCCTACTTCGTTCCGCCTCCAGTCTACTCATGGTGCCTCCACCTGTCACTGCCGACGCCATTGCCTTTGTCGGGCCCGCCCACGTGCCCGCTTTGGAGAACTTCTCATACATCACGGTGACTCGTATCCAAGGGACGTCTGCAATGGTTCGCCTGGCTGGTCCGGAGGCAAGCCCCGACGGCCCCGAGTTTAAAGTCAAGTTGTCGACGCTCCGCCACCGCGTGGTGGGACCCGCCGAAGCTGAGCTGTGGCCCGGGTCATTTGTTGGCCAACCGATTGCGTATGTTCAGCCGCAAGGCGACACATGCGATCAGTGGGCGTACGGCCTAGTCACTGGGTACAACATGCAAGGCGATAATGCAGTTCTCCACGTACGCCAAGGACAACAAACACTCAGGGTCCAGTTGACAGAGCCACCAAATGTTATCGTCGTCGACCGTCTCAACTACGCCCTCCAGACTGGGGCGACCATAAATGTGGCGATACTTAACGCGATGGAGCTACTCGAACAGCAAAACCAGGTGATCATCGCGTGTGGGAAGAGCCGATCCGGGTTGCCAACAAGTGTGACATCGGGAATACTCAGCGTACCCTTTCAACCTGAAGAACAAGTTCCACTCATCCGACCGGACACTCTCGCTATTGTGCATGTACACCGCCAGCACATCATCGACTGCGAAACGACTGGAAGAGGAAAAACACCGGCTGACGTTTTCACCGACTCATCCCTACACGCCAACATCACCACGACCACGACAACTAACCTGACTAAAAATGTTGACGTTGAACTTAGTGACTCGGACGAAGAAACCAAAGAAGACTTACTGCCTCCTGACAGGCCGACATCGACGCCGTTCGTCTACAAAATTGCCCACTGCGGAAGAGAACCCGCGACGGCGACTCCCCGATGGACACAAGAGCTTTCACACTACCTGACGATGCGGATGTCCCTGCCTTTGACACCAGGGCCGACTTACACGGGTCGTCCTTCCGACCATCAATCCTGGAACGCCGCGTTCACGAGGCAGTTGTGCACCCATCTTTATACGGTAAGAACCCCCAAGCTATTTGAGAAGCTGTCCAGCAAGGCCCAAGAACCAAATTTCTCGCTTCTCCGCCGGTGCTCCGTGCGCTGTACGACTTTAGCTTCGGGCTTCGCGGTCTGTCTGTAATGCACTTCCGACGCCACTTCCAAGAGGCGACATCCCAGGCTTCGACAGGAACCAATATGACCAACTTTGGCAGGTCCAATCAACTACAAACCGCAGACCCGCCGAGCAGCATGCAAGAAATTGTGGACGCGTTTAAAACGCTTGCCTACTTCGCCAAGGCATTTTTCAACATCCGGGTGTACAAGTTCATCAAAACCGGGGCCACTTTATTGAGAAGTACGCGTTATTCACACAGCCAGACCAAGCCACCTGCGCTCTGCTCGTGCTGTGGCTGAACTCGAAGCTGGGAAAATTCCGTAGCGAAATCATATCGACTAATCTCCAAGCAGCCGAGCTAGTGGCACAGGAGTTCTCCCGAAACGATGATCATCTCATGGAACTCTACCAGTCTTACCAAGACCGCAAGCTTGAAGTTCATACCGAGAAGTTTACCAAAACATCGACCTCCATCCAGCGAACGCGACTCTCTCGAGACTCCCGTACTTCGAAAACCCCGCCAGTTCCTCGAGAATTGATCGCGCTGTTGCCGAAACAAGGTGACAAGTCGCTCTGCATGCGGTATTTATCACGAAAAGGCTGCACTGGCCCAATTGCTGGTGACACGATGCGCTCGTTAAATTTTCGGAATGTGGAATATTATGGAAGTCGCGATTCTACTGGTCGATATTGGAGAGCCAGTGCGGCGTGGATTGGTGGAGGATGATACTGTTGTTGGGTTGCGAGTAGTTGGGCGTCGGGTGGTCTGGACTGGGAAGTGCTGAATGCACTCTGTCCCGGGCCTGGCGACCCTTGGGCAAGTTACCACGACGAATTTGTATGTGATCAAATGTCTACCGTGAACGTATCCGGTAGCGTCTTGCCGTGAGCCCGACAATGTCCCCAACGGAGCTACAGCCCAATATACCCAGAGTCTAATCCTGAGATCTTACGCGATCCCGAGTCTCAGTCGATTATTCCTGAGATTCGGCCCGATAATCCCGAGATTCCCGATTTCCAGAAATGGTGTTTCATATGGTGTTAAGTCCCGATGACGAAGATACTCTGAAGCCCAGGATGCCCTTTCCGACTTTCCGAGTTTCCGAGCTGACAGTGGAAACCCGGATATACGATTCCAAGTACCGTGGCACAGGTGAAATTCTGAGAAGTCGACTTTACTTTTCTGAGTTTCCGAGTTCCTGGATTGCCACTGCGAAGGATCGCCCGAGATCTTTTGAGATCTTTGCCGAAGGGTCACCTGCCGCCAAGGGTCGTTTGGGATCTTTGCTCGAAAGGGCACCGCTGCCAAAGGTCGCCCTCAAGTGAGTGGCTGGCGACGCGCCGTGCCAGAAGCCATACAAAGACCAAGTACAAGAAATCCACCATGCAGAGAATTAGGTACAAGATACTGCTAGAAGTGCGATGTTTTAACGTTAACCAGAGTTCTATTTGCCTGGAAAAGCACAAGTCGCCGCGGTCTTCGTGTCTTCGGTCGCCTTCACTGCTCCTCCGTACAAGACGCCACATCGACGCGCCCGACATTGGAGCGTGCGTGGGTCAAGGTCGTCTATAGCTGCGGACCAAGCATCACTGACGGCAGCCTCCGCTCGCCGCCCGTGGAACTCCACCCGTGTCAAGTTTAGTTGGGTGGGGGTCCTGGGCGTGCAGCGTCGAGGAGCAGATCCTCCCACTCATTTCGTGTGTTAGTTGGGTGGGAGATCTTGCTCTCGCTCATTTCATATTCCTGAGTTTCCGGATTCCCGGTTCTGCGGTCGGAGTCCTGAAGCCTGAGCGAAGACTGCTGTGTGAAGCGCGGTACAAGTGTGAACCTGCAAGTGGATTGTCCCTGTTAAAGGGTGGTGCGCGTAACGTCGGGCACTCGGAGTTTGTCGGTTCTCTGAGTATAGGCCCAACTGATATCGACTGAGGCCCTCTCCTCGGCCTTAAAGAACAAGGAGCTGCATATAAGTCAAGTGGAACTCTGAATTTTGTTATTACTACTGTGTTTCTATTGGAATTGCACGTGGATCTCCGACTTTCTGGATATTGGAGTCCGGATTCCCGAGTTGCTGAGTTGCTGAGTTTCCGAGTTCCTGGATCTTCGACCTGGGCGTCTCTCGGAGCTTGCTAGGCTTCTGGATTTCTGGATTTACGTCGGTCCAAGTAGCTCAAGTACATAACCTTCCCCAACAGTCGACGGCGGTGGACGGTGCCCCGAGGTTAATCGAACCTCTAGGGATTGCACTAGGTACACGCCACCCGGAACTCTTCCCGGGATCCTGAGTTTCTGGATTCCTGGGTGTCACGGTTCCGGGTTACTTCGATTTGCCTTCATATCCTGGGCCGCTATACACCCTGGGCGGAAAAAGATTCACCACCTCGCCTGAGCTGGTGCGCGTGCCCGGATGTCGGGTCTTGATTTTACCGAAGTTGATTATTAAGGAAGACCTACTGTGCCCAAGCTGCTTCTGACTAGCACAATGCCGGGAAAGAAGAAAACTACGCGCAAGGTATCGGAGCCTGAAGCGCAGAGACGCTCTCTACGACTCCAAGGAAAGCCGCCTGAAGACCAAGGTCTCCAGGGCGGGGGCGTCGCCAAGCCCAAGACAAGAAGCCATCCCCGGTTCGGAACCAACCGGCTGAGGAACCTGAAATCCCGGATCAAGAAGTTGAGTCCAAGGTTTCCGGATCCCCGGACCGAGGTTCTGTGACAGGGGCGGAAGAAGTCAGGGCAGGTGACGCCCCGAATTTGAACGTGAAAGACGCTGCGGATGATGCCGAAGTGTCACACACTGAGGTTGCGTTGGCGACTCACAAGCCCGAGTTGAGAAGTTCCGAGATTCAGAACTTCAGACATGGCGAGTCGCTGATACAAGTTCAGAGTGCTGAATCTCAGACATTGGTGCCTCGTTCACGTGCTGCGTCTCGACCTGGAATGTCGGCAGCAGTGGTGTCGCACCATAAAGCTGGGTCTGGAGAACCATCTTCAGATGGGGCTCTGGTTGCCAGTGGTGACTCTGGTTCTAAGGACCAGAGCCTTGACGCGGCTACTCCCGTTGTTGACCACATCTCAGCTTGTGTGCGACTTCAGTTGCATCGCTGGCTGAAGGTTCCTGGACGTCGGATCATGGCTCGCAGAGTTGTGTACCATTGGCAAGGACCGGTTAACGCTGATCCATGTGTTCGTGCTGTTAAGACTGGCACATTCTTGGCACAAGCTCTCTCACTGGGAGACCAGGATGCGACCTGGATTAATCGTCTTGAGGCTCGCCGATGTTCGATTCCAGTCACGAAAGACATGCTGACACACCAAGTGCCGCTGGTCAAGTTCACACCACGTGAAGTTGTGGCATGTCTTCAGACGTTACTCTGGAATTGCGGTTTTGAGTTCCTGAATGTGGTTCCCGGGTGGCCGGATTCCCGATTCTCTGAAATGCTGAGTTCCCTGATCTACCCGTTGGCCAGTCAGCTGCAAAGCCTACTGGGTTCGGAGATGATGGAATGGGATAAGATCACCCGCGGTATCGTAGTTGATGTTATGCCCGTTTCAGGAGCTCAGGAGTTAGAGTCCGGGGCACGACTAGAGTATCACGAGGAAGACCAAGACGGTGACATCCAGATGTCAGATGCTGACATCGCAGTGCTTGGTGACGAGTTCATTACAAGGCTGAAGATGACTGGTATTCGAGCCCGGGGGTTGACGAAGTCCAGGAAGGCCAAGCTGTGAAGCGTCCACGATCAGAAGGTCCACTCGATTCATTGCCGTCTGCGGATTCGGATCAAGTGTCGTATCCATCATCGCTGAGCTTAGCAGATTCATCCATCGAGTCGGACCAGCCGATGAGTACACCAGACAGTAGTGCGTCGTCCTCAGGAATGTCGACAAGTCATGATGCGAGTTTGCACATGCCCGTGACAAGAACGACTGAACATGTGATGATGCTGCAGCCTTCATCCGGCAGTCCAGCTCCTGGTGTGTCTGGCGGCGGTGTCCTGACAGTATTGAGAACGCCGAGTTCCCGACTTTTTGACGTTCCGCATCATGCTGAAATACCTCAGAAATTCAGAACTTCAGAAGATGTGAGGCTTCCGGACAGTGACGAGGATATGGGCGGAGACGAGGACAAGCTGGGAAGTGTTGGCGCGACCAGTGATCGACATTCGTCCAAACGTTCGTCGCAACACTCTTCCAGGTCTCGTCATCACTCAAGTCGTTCGAGCCGAAGTCGGCATTCCGGATCAAGACACTCGCACTTAGGATCTACGGGTTCAGCACAAGTGGCCGTGAACATGATCAATGATCAGAACGAGAAGATTCGCCGTCAACGCGAAGCCCTGGAACGGTTGCAGGCTGAGAAGGTGGCTCTCCAAGAAGAGAGACTGCTTTCCGAGTTGGAGAAGGCACGTCTACGAGATCAGCAAGTCCGAGATCGGGAGATTCAGGATTACGTCAACCGTGTGACTATAGCTGAGGCAGCATTAAACGAAGCCAACGTGCGATTACAGACGCAAGCTCCACAAACCAGTGTGATTAGAGATGCACACCAAGACGCCATGCATTCAGTCCAGGACTTGGAGACACACCTCGCCGCAAAGCTGGAGGCAGAACGACAAGCCAACAAGCAGACCATGGCAGCCTTGGTACAGAAGCACAACGCGGAAGCGGAGTCTTTTCGAAGTCATGTCTTGGAAGAAGCGAAGCGTCAGATCGTCGAACAAGTGGCCAAAGCCGATCGCCGCATTCAAGAGCTGGAAGTCTAACGCGCTCGTGAACGCGAGTCCGCGAAAAATGTCCAGAAGTATCAGGCGGGCAAAATCCGAGAGCTGGAGGAAGCGAAGTTTTCGAGCGCTCAGAAAGTCAGTTCTCTCAAGATCGACCCGGCTGTTCAGGGATTCTCGATGATGGAGTCTCAGAACTTGGCGATGTCGGAGCCCGTGGCCATGCCGGAAACAAGTGCGCTGAAGGCAGATCCGAGTATGCTTGAGAACGCAGATCGTATTCTGGCCGCTCAACTCCAGGCGGCTCTTAAGGAAGTGACCTTTCAGAAGGATCCGAAACTGGGACCTTTGGAGGCGTTGCCCAAAGAGGGTTGCATGGAGCTGTTGGTCAAGCAAGCTAACGCTAAGACACCGCCCACTCAGTCGACGCATATCAAGAAAGAGCCGAAGGACAAAACCCCAGCAGATGACAAAAGGCTGACAAGTCCAAATCTCTGTCTCGGCAGTCTCGGAAATCCAAAACTCAGAATCTCGGAAAACAGAAAAAAGTCGAAGAAGTCTGGACACAAGAAATCCCGAGTTCCTGACTCTTCGGATCCAGACTCAGACCCCAGCTCAAGCTCTAGCTCGAGTGAGTCTGAATTGGATTATGCGTCGAGTACTTCCGGAGATGATGATGGTGACGACGATGACAGTGATGACTCGGACCACGACTTGTCTGCTGGAGTGCGATCCAGGGATGGAGCAATGAAGTTCATCTATCGGCCTTTCATTAGTCACGACGTTTTGGAACGCTTCGATGAGTATGCACCGCTCGAGGATCGCATTGGTTGGTGGGATCGCTTCCGAGATATGGCTAGTCAAGGAGGGTGGACGAAACAGGCCAAACTCCGACAGCTGAAATCCCGGTTTTCAGAGAATCTGAAGCACTGGTTTATTCAGTTAGAAAGTCATCGCTGGAAAAAGGTGTCCAGCAAGTTTGAAAAGCAGTATTGTAGAACAAAGGGAGCTATAAGCAACGGTACTTCACTCTCCAAATGAGAGATGCAGAAACCGCCCTTCAGTTTTTCTACCGCTTGAACTCGGCTGCCTCCAAAGCCAAGATTCATTACCGCTATCCTGCTGTCAACCGCGAAGAGCATATCCAGAGATTTATCAAAGGTCTCCATAGTCAAAGATTGAAGACAGCCTTGGAAGGAAAGACATACAAGTCTATTCGAGCTTTGGAGTGTGCACTCAAGCGGGACGAAGCTATCTATCATGACGAAGATCGTGAGTCCTCGACTCCCAAGTTGCGTGATGGTCGAGCTGGGAATATTTCGCATGGACAGTTCCGATCTAAGAACCGGAATGGCGCTCGAACGTATACAACTCGGGACGATGAGCAAGACAATGACCGAGATGGTCATGTACACTTCCGAGATCCCGAAGTTCTGGATTCCCGAAGTGATTATGTCAGGACATCTCATGGAAGTCGTTCGAGTCTGAACTCAGAATGCACTGCTGCGCAGTCGCCAAGCCTTTCGGATGTCGGACCTGTGGTACCGGATGAGGTCCTTCGAGCTCTGGAGACCATGGGTTGGCAGTCAAATCGGCAATCCGGACTCCCCGAGTTTGAGGAGTCCAGACGTAACCAGTTCTGTGAGAAATGTCGTAGGTTTGGACACTCTAATGAGACTTGTTGGGCTGAGATTGTGTGCGAGCGCTGCCACGAACAAGGACACCCAACTCTGAGATGCAAGACTTCGCCTTGCAATAACTGTGGATCATTCCATCGACCAGGACTATGTCGTGAGTGGAAATTACTCCAAGATATCAAAGACTTAGCGCGCCAATGCGTATTGAAGGAGTTACCACCCCAGATCCTGAACAAGTTGGCACCCGACGCCAAGACAGGGGCGCCGTTAAACGACTAGGCTTGCTGAACGGGGGTTCAGTACGTGTCAGGCCTAACACCCCTATATGTCTTGTGTATATCGGATCGAAAGTTATCAGGCAGCAAGATAACGCCAAATGCATGTCTACCTTACCTCAAGATCTCGGAAATCCTGAATATCAGCATTTCGAGAACTCTGACTTTCCGGATCAGGAACCAGTTGAGTTTGTTTTACAACCTGGGGAGAAACTCGGGTGGTGGGAGAATCACGATATCGAGAGGAGAAGGAAGATTGCTACGGTATATGGCGCTGTGAATGACTGCCGAACCACCATTTTAATGGACACCGGATCGTCGACTAGCATTTTGAGCTTGGATTTTGCACGTAAGCTCAAGATCAAGATGCAAGAAACATCGACGCTCAAGGTTAAAGGTTTGGGAGATGTTCCGACGTATATTTCGATGAAAGCCAAGGTGAAGATCACGCTGGGTTTCAGAGTGGTATACATTCTGGATATCTGGGTCGGCAATATCGGCGACGGACTGGAATGCTTACTTGGGATGAATTTCATGGTCGCAGCTGGAGTGCGGTTGTCGCTGCATGAGGGCTTGGTCCAGCTTCCGGATGAAGAGACAGTTATCCTCGCCGGCGGTCCGAGGTGTGATCGACCAAAGCTGGATATGGCCATCATATCTAGGAACTCAGAATATTTGAATCCCGGAGAATATGTAGTCATACCAGTGCACTACGGGC
Source organism: Phytophthora quininea (assembly GCA_011947345.1). Lineage (NCBI taxonomy): Eukaryota > Oomycota > Peronosporomycetes > Peronosporales > Peronosporaceae > Phytophthora > Phytophthora quininea. The sequence goes on along the minus strand of JAAVTG010000586.1, from coordinate 981,659 downwards.
AAGCGGATCCTTATCAGGATGTATTATGGGTGGCTTGCGACGATAAGGAAAGATGGGTCACACAAGTCGTTTACGGTGCAAGACGCTGGCCTGTGGGAATTAAGGTCGTGAATATTTCGGATCGCCAAGTATGGCTGGACACCCGGACACCGGTGGGGCGTATCGCTTCATATGGTCATCTCCCCACTGGGCGATACACTCGCCCAGGAACGACACGGTATAAGGATTGGCAACAACTAATCTATGATAACACTGTGACGATCCAAACGAAGGTGCGCCGGCGAAAGATGGAGCAGGAAAAGCGGAAGCCGGAACCTCCAGCTACCGAGAGGCCTAGATATGTCTGGCCGACTAAGATTCTGGTAAGACCAAATCCGGGATCCGAAGAAGTACGGGTGCTGAGGACGCAATCTCCTCCTCCGGTCAAACGTGTCCGGTTTTCTGAAGTTCCGAACTGTGAAAATCAGACTTGTGATGTTGGGACCAACACCGAAAGATGCGTGCTAGAGTTGCCAAATGATGGTAAGGCTGAAAAGCTTGATGGTGATTCAAGTGGCGCTATCGCAGAGCCAGCTGGGTCTTCGGTGTCCAAGTCTGATAATCAAGAGCCTCCTATTTTAGAGACTCAGAATGATGACGTTGAACCTGACATTCAGAGTTCTGGAAAGTCAGAATTCCGGCGACTTCGGAGGCCCGGACTTTGGAAGTGTCGAAATCTCAAGCCAGAAAAATGGATCGACTCCGAGAAGCTGAACTCAGACTGGCAAAGTCTTATGCTATTTGCCTCAGAGTCAGTATCGAGGACCTGAATCAGGAACCCGGAGTTTATCTCCACGAAGGAAGTGATTTGCTTTCACAACTTCGAGATCAGCTTGCAGTGTTGCCCACATTAAAGGACCTCTGTCCTGTGTGCGACATTGAGACAGCTCACGTCGGAGAGTCTGGAGTAACGACCCCGGAAATGAATGAACAGATCTGGGAAATCCTGAGAAAGCATCGATCGATTTTTCTGGGAGATGGTAATGCCGTGCCTGCACCAGCTCGTGGAGTGGTCTGTGACCTAGATGTCGGAGATGCCACGCCCGTCTCCCAGCGATGTCGTCAAGTGGCCCCCATTTGTTGACAAAGGTGTACGAGCTGGTCAAGAAACTCTTCGAGACGGAACTTATCGAATTCTCGGAATCGGACTGGGCCTCCCCGATTGTGATTGTCATGAAGAAAAATGGAGTGGACATCAGAATGTGTATTGATTACCGGCTGGTGAATCAATTCATCAAGCTGTCGCATTATCCACTACCCCTGATTGATGAACTCCTAATTGGGTTTGAAGCCGCAATGTGGTTCATGAGTTTAGATATGGCTTCGGGGTTCTGGGCGATCCCTATGACACTTCGAGCCAAGTTGATCTTGGCATTTATTTGTCCCTTCGGCCACTTTCAGTGGGTACGAATGCCTTTCGGACTGAAAAATGCACCACTGATCTATCAGTGCATGCTGAATAATTGTCTGTGGGGGTTCGTGCGGTTATCTTCTGACGAAGAGGCTGAAGTAGACGACGATGTGCTTGAATTTCTGGGATTGAAGACATCTGGATCTCCGAATCTCCGAGTTTCCGGATCTGAGACTGTTCGATTTTCAGCTTTAACGGATGGTATGGCTGTGTTTCGCCGTGGAATTCCTGCTCCTCTTGAAATGGGACCCGTTCTGGGTCGAAGCTCCTACATCGATGATATTACACATGGAGCACCGACCTGGGGCAAACTCTGTCAAGATCTGGATGCGTTGTTGTACCGACTGCGGTACTGGGGTATTTCCGTCAGCTTGCCCAAGAGTGAGTTTGGCAAACGTTCGATTCCGTACTTGTCCCATGAGATCAGTGCTGAAGGCCTGCGAGCTGAACCGAAGATCGCCAAGAGTGTTCTGGATCTCCCATTTCCCGGGACTCTGAAAGGAGTCCAATCTTTTCTGGGATCTTTGAATTACTACAGTAAATTCATTGAGGATATGCCGGTGATTGCCGCCGTTCTCTATGAGTTGACTGACGAACAGATCAAGGAAGGACGGGATTTGGTTCGAGCACAGGAGGTATTTCGGATCCTGAAATCCAGAATTGTGTCGACGCCGTTACTCAGACATCCGACTCGGAAAAACCATTCATAGTGATTTTACACGCCAACCCTTGGGCTGCTTGTGCGGTTCTAGCACAGGAACACGATGGCTTGATCCGGCCTGTCCGGTTCACGGGACGTGTCCTGCATGACGCTGAATTGCGGTATCATATTGCTGAGAAGGAGATCATAGCGCTGCTCCGAGTTCTGTATGCATTCCGGTCCATGATCGCTGGGTGTCGTCTCGTGGTATATACCCGGTACTCGGTATTAGCCTGGATTTTCCGGTCTAAGTCTCTAGAAGGTCGATGTCTACAATGGGCGGTAATGCTGTCACCCTGGGATCTTGAAATCCGAAAAGTCGAAAAAGACGAAGACGGGTTAGCAGCAATTCTGGATGCCAGCATTACTCCTCGAGAACACTTGGACAAGGTTGCCGAAAATCTGATCCCGGCTAAGGGGCGAGTCAAACCGCCACCTCCAATAAGTCTGGAGATGCTGGAGGCAGACTTCGAGGGCTATGTCCTAAGTTTTGACGGTGCCGCCAAGACATCTACGCGAGAAGGCAGCTGCGGGTGCATTCTATGGAAAATCCCGGGTTGGGACATTCGGGATTCCAGAGGCTACTTTCTGGAAGATGTAACTGTCAACGACGCTGAATATCAGGGACTCTTGAAAGGGCTGATGATGGCTCTGGAGAAGGGCGTGCTAGACTTGGTTGTAGTTGGCGATTCCCGAATCGTGATTCAACAAGCACAGGGACTCATCAACTGCAACCAGCCGAATCTTCAGCGCAAGCTGAGTGCATTCCACGAGCTGGAACCCAAGTTTTCGTCACTCCGACTGGTTCATGTCAAGCGTGAGTTTAATCAAGCTGCTGACTATCTGACCTCAAAGACTCTGATCCTGAAAAGATCCTGGAATGTCGAAGACCCGGAAGAGCTAGAACACCTTGCTCAGGTTTCCCGAAATTTCCGAAAAACTAATTAAGTCGGTCGAGAATTCGGAAACTCAGGAAGTCAGAGAGTCCGCATCTCAGGATGTCACCATTATGGGACCAGAACCTGGAATTAACCTTGGGTCCCTGACAAACGGAGCGCGAGTGATGGCAGTGCTGACGCGGAGTCAAGCTCAGGCTGATATGGAAGATGTGTCACCTATGGGTCCGCTGGAGTTCCAGGACGAGCGTTGGAGACGCATCAAGGCGAATCAAGACGTTGATACTTGGATCCGAGAATTGAAGGAGTTCCTCAGGGGCGAAGTTCAGAATTTCTCGAAGTCAGAGATTCGGAAACTCAGAAAAATTGCCGAGAGTTACGTCCTGGATTTTCGGGGCGTCCTTCACTTTTGAGTCACGCCACCCGGCATAGACCAAGGGACATGGAGAACGAGTTACGGCTGGTGGTACCTACATCTCTACGTGATGACATCCTGCAATATGCCCACGAAGACTATCAAGGCGGACACCAGGGGATAACCAGAACTTACGAGCGCTTGAGACGTGAGTTTTTCTGGACTGGTATGTACGCAGATGTCGAACATTTCGTGAAGCAGTGTGTGGATTGCACTACGGCGAAAGGCAGGCCTCCAAACCCAGGACCTTCGCCCGGGAACATTGAACCTAGGTATCCCTTTGAAGTCGTCTCTATGGATTTTGTCACGCACATGCCGAAGTCGGAACGTGGGAATACCTTCTTGCTCCTGTTCCAGGATTCGTTTTCTGGATTTGTGATGTGTAAGCCGATGGGCTCTACGACTGCTCAAGACGTTGCGGAAGCATATGAAGAATGCGTCTTCCGACGTTTTGGGGCGAGCTCTCTGATACGTCATGATCAGGATCCAAGATGTATGAGCGAGGTGTTTTCCCGATTTTGAGAACTTCTGGGATCCCGACAACGAGCAACTCTGGCTTACCGACCTCAGGCCAACGGACAGCAAGAGCGTTCGGTGCAAACCGTAATGCGAAGTGTCCGAGCCTATGTGGCTGAGTGTGACCAGAGTGACTGGGATGATCATGCGGAGCGACTGATGTTTGCTTTGAACACTTCGTTTGACGCAACCCGTCTCGACACTCCGTTTTATCTGGTTCACGGTTGGGACGCCAAGGGAACTTTGTCAGCAATGTTGGGACCCAAGCCCTCGAATTTGCAAGAGCGAACGGCCTACGAGTGGCGACGTAAAATGCAACGAGATTACAGCTATGCTCAAGCATGTGCCGAGGATCTTCAGGTGCAGGCCAAGCGTGAACGTTCAGCTGAGCAAACAAGGAAGTGGCAAGAACTTTCTGACAGGCTGAAGTCAGGATTTCAGGAAGGTGATGCCGTGCGGCTTTATATTCCTAAAGTTCAGGCAGGCCTAAGTCGGAAATTGGCACATCTCTGGCATGGACCGTTCCGAGTCTCTGAGATTCTGGATAATTTCCGAGTCAAGCTCGACACGACTAATACTGGATATCGGGTCAATCCTTGGGTGCATGTCAGTCGCCTGAAGCCGAGAGCCTTGTTCCCTGAAAGGCCGAAAGTCCGAGTCGAAGTTAATGATGACGAGGATTTCGACGCAGCTTTACTTCCAGAGGATAGCTGGGAACCTGATCATGAGCAAGACGAGTACGATGTAGAGCAAATCTTGGACGTCAAGTGGGTCAAGAGGACCAGAACTTCTCGACGGGTTCGTGAATACTTGATTAAATGGAAGGGATACGCAGATCCAGAATGGATACCTGTCGCACGACTAAACTGTGGTGCCTTGTTGTATGAGTTCAACAAGGGCGCTAAGGCAAAAGCTCGTTTTCAGGCAATGCAAGCTGGTGACAACCATCCTGGAGTGTAACAACTCTGGGATTGGGAATTCCTGAACGAACCAGATCATTGAGGAGTGAATTTGGAGGTATTGGTGTGATACAAACGATTGTGACATTGATTTGGGTCCGACTTGAGGAGACACGAATCCCTGAATCCTGGATGTCAGGATTTCTGGGATTTCGATTGTTGAAAGTCGGAATATTGGACGAGCGAAAGTCTCAGAGTGGATCAAATTGTGAAATGCTAGAATGCCGAGGTGTTGAAGCTGAAAGTTGTGTTGCCATGAAAACACATACACAAGGATGATGTGAGTAGGTTGGTGGGAGGAAAATCCTACATTGAATTAAAAGGTTATGAAATGTGGTGTCACAACGCCACAACATGCACAATCTCTGAATTTCAGCTACGCTGGAATTCTAAGATTCAGGATTCGACCACCTCCCGCTTCGCGTAGCTCCAGTGTGCTCAACTTCACGCGTCTGGGATCAAATTCGTTTGGAGTTCGGAGTTCGGGACTCGATTCCCCAGTAGTACCTCATCGAAGTGTCCCATGCGCTCCTCGTCTCCAGTACAGTCAGACCATTGTGCGCGAGCATGTTCGGTCTTGTCCAGGTCGTGCAATTGGTCTTCCAAGCTGTAGTCCGAGATCTTGGGCTCACGGAGGATCCAGCTGCAGCAATACTGGGGCAGCGTCCAGACAGCCGGCTCATCCCACAACGCCTCCGGGAAGTCATCGATTTCCGAAGCGCGTTTTGCCAACTCGAAGTGTCCGGTGATCAGGTCATTGCGACGGTCACGGCGTGCGGTGTACAAGAGCACGGCGTCCACATCGCCCTTGGTCGACAGTGTGAGCCAGTGTGTGGCCTCCCAGAATACGTACGCATGCTTCTCCATGAGTCCAACGTAGTCAATCAACCATTGCTGGATCTCTGGTTTCAGACTGGCATATCGGTGAAAATACAACACGCGGACACGATCGTCAAACATCTCTTCCCATGGAGCGTTGGCAACTAGGTCGTCGTATGCTGACTTGGTCCAGCGGGGTTTCAAGTGCTGAGTCGCACCACGGTGTGGCTCGTAATTCGGGAACCCCGGCGACTGAGACTTGCTGCGGCGACTGATTTTCTTCACGATGATGCCATAATAGCACCATGATAGTTGCCCAGACGCAGGAGTCTCAATCGTCTCCAGCTCGTCCTCGTCCAACTCTTCATAAGGCACAACTGCCAGAGCTGAACGAGTTCCCGATGCAACACGAGGAGTCCGGCGCGCTTGCGTTTCGGTGTCTGAGGAACTGGAGGAGTCAGACTTCTCTGGAGCCGGTTTGCCAGAATTCTTGGCTTTCTTGGATGGAGACTGCGACGTCAACTCTGTAGTTGCGCCACGCTTTTGGTTTCCTGACTTGGGCATCTTCGCGGGCGATGACTGAGATGACGAATGACCACGCAGTCCGGCCTTTGGCTTGCGCTGCTTGGGAGACGCCTTTCTGGTTCTCGCTTTTGACTTGGGACTCTTTGACGCGCGCAAGCTGCCAGTGCCGTCGGGTTTCGGAGGACTGATGTCTGGAGTTTCCGCGCTTGACTTGTCAGCTGGAAGCTGTCGCTCTCGCTGAATTTGTGGACTGCGACGAGATCCTGACTTGCTGGATCCAGACTTAGAAGTACTCGGAGAATCGGACTTTCGGGATGTCGGGGAGTCAGTGCTGCCGGAAATTTGGGATTCGGGAGTTCCACCGCCACGGTAGTCAGGGTCCTGCTCGGCGTCGTCAGCCTCGCTGGCTGATGACGTTGGGTACTCTTGGTATTCTGGCGGAATCTTCTCCCATGCGTCCGGTTTCAGGTGCTCGACTTCGACATGCTCGACGAGCTGCGAACGGGCGTCAGTAAAATAATGGCGAGGCACATACTGTACCCACGGAGTTTCATCAAGAGCATCATGGTACATGATGGACTCCAACATATCGAGGAGGTCTGCTCGATGGAACTTGGTGTGCAACGTATGGTCCTCGCCAACCATCTTGAACGCCAACTTGAACGAGATGCCGTGACGAACGAGGGCCTTCACGTCGGCGCGCTGATCGTCCCACACCACACCCTTGGGCAGTGTCGCAGCTGCATCCGTCTCCGTATTCAGGTACGCGTCAGCGATGCTGCGGGCGCGCAGAGTGGTCGGCTTGTACTTGGATGGGACGATTTGGAGATTCTCGACGTCACGAGTCGGGAACTCGGCTTCTTGGGCCCTTTTTGGCTTTGGGGAATCAGAGATGGAGCAATTCCCGACTTCAGAAAGTCAGAGAACGAGACTTTCAGCTTCGGCTTGGCCGCGAGCTGCTTTTTGAGGTCTTGGCCTTTCGGGAAGTCAGGGATGTCCGAGTTGCTGACATCAGAAGTGAAGATCACGACTTGAGTAGAGCCCGCAAAGTCCGGCTTAGTGCCGTCAATGAAGTGCTGGTAAAGGTCATGGAGACGACGCCAGTTACCGGAGACTTGAACGTGGGTCTGCAAGAAGTTGGAGAACTGCATGGCGTTGGCACTAGTCTTGCTGGAGCTCTCCACTGCCGTGAGCTCAGCCTCCAGCTTAGCGATTTTGTCTCGAAGCTGGGTGAGTTCCTCGTAGTGCTCTTTGGAAGCCATGGACATCTCCTCGGCATACTGGAGCTTGGCATCGAGATGCTGTGCCTGCTCGCGCTCGAATTCTTGGCCCCAGAAGTGAGCCATGTAACTCCATGCCCGCTCGAGACGTTCGTTCTTCGTCTGCAACGCCGTGCATCGCTGGACGATATCGAAGTCTCCGTCATCGACCTTGGCCTGAAGGACTCGATACGCTGCCAACAGCCGACTCATGGTGTGGGTCATCGTGAACACACGCAGCGCCAACCGGTCAGGGTTGAAGACGGTGGCGAGGGCCTCAAACTCTCGAAGTCGCATGATGTTTTCGGCCGGAGATGTTCGTGGCAGCTCCCCACCTTCATACTCATGAGGTTGGAAAAACGAGATGTCGGGATCGCACTCTGTGATCCTCGCGATCTCCTCCTGGTCGCTGTAGCTCAGCCCTTGGAAGCCCACGATGCAGTCTGGACCGCCAGTGTTGTCAGAGACGAGGATGTCGTTGCGAATATCTTCACTGAGTGCTGGAACAGGTGCCACACAAAAGAGGCCTGGATAGCGGTCCGTTGGCTTGCCAGAGAATGGAGGATGCTTGCCCGACATGAACCCCAGCTTGGTCCAGTCATGAACGGCCTCCTGTAGCTTGCGAGGCATGGTTGCAAGACCTCCGAGTGTCAGAAGCCGTGGTACATTGGGGAACGCCAGGAGGCGGCGTGCTGGAGCAGGGCATCGTCTTGTGTGGCCGTGAGCCGCCCTTCAGACTTCTCCTCCTCGTCGATCGTGGTGTCGGCGTCGGCGTCCGGTTGGCTGCCGCCCGCAGGTTTCCCCGTGGTCGTCGCGTTCTTGGTTTGCTGCTCTGCAGCTGGTGTGCTGGAATCCTGACTGGATGGGTCGCTCGCGACGTGGTACCCGCACTGCTGAGAGTCGCTGGCCTCGCGGGAGTCCGAGTTGTCTGCCACTTCGATGGCCTCTTGCTGAGGCGTGTTGTCGTTTGCCGTGACTGTGGGGGATGCACTCTGGTCGCTGGATGGATCGCTGTTAGTGGCGTCCATGTTCTCTTCTAACTGGAAGATCTTGGAGTGAGAATGTCGTCTGCGCCGTGATGGTTTTTCCTGATGCGTTGGTTTTTATTGGTTGATGGCTCGGAACGGCGGGGTCTTCGCCTTTTCTGAGATCCTGGTTTTCCGAAATCGGAAACTGGGCTGATGAATGAGTGGTCCCTGAGGGACACGAGCTTGCACGCGTCCCGTTCAATCTCGGATTCGGACTTTCCCGAATTCGGACCCAACGGTCTGGTCATGGTCAGTCAGCTCGGGGGAAATTCCTCTCTGACAAGATCTTAACCAGAGGGGCGGTTGACACGATGCGCTCGTTAAATTTTCGGAATGTGGAATATATTATGGAAGTCGCGATTCTACTGGTCGATATTGGAGAGCCAGTGCGGCGTGGATTGGTGGAGGATGAGACTGTTGTTGAGTTGCGAGTAGTTGGGCGTCGGGTGGTCTGGACTGGGAAGTGCTGAATGCACTCTGTCCCGGGCCTGGCGACCCTTGGGCAAGTTACCACGACGAATTTGTATGTGATCAAATGTCTACCGTGAACGTATCCGGTAGCGTCTTGCCGTGAGCCCGACAATGTCCCCAACGGAGCTACAGCCCAATATACCCAGAGTCTAATCCTGAGATCTTACGCGATCCCGAGTCTCAGTCGATTATTCCTGAGATTCGGCCCGATAATCCCGAGATTCCCGATTTCCAGAAATGGTGTTCCATATGGTGTTAAGTCCCGATGACGAAGGTACTCTGAAGTCCAGGATGCCCGATCCCGGATCTCTGCGATTCCGACTTTCCGAGTTTCCGAGCTGACAGTGGAAACCCGGACATACGATTCCAAGTACCGTGGCACAGGTGAAATTCTGAGAAGTCGACTTTACTTTTCTGAGTTTCCGAGTTCCTGGATTGCCACTGCGAAGGGTCGCCCGAGATCTTTTGAGATCTTTGCCGAAGGGTCACCTGCCGCCAAGGGTCGTTTGGGATCTTTGCTCGAAAGGGCACCGCTGCCAAAGGTCGCCCTCAAGTGAGTGGCTGGCGACGCGCCGTGCCAGAAGCCATACAAAGACCAAGTACAAGAAATCCACCATGCAGAGAATTAGGTACAAGATACTGCTAGAAGTGCGATGTTTTAACGTTAATCAGAGTTCTATTTGCCTGGAAAAGCACAAGTCGCCGCGGTCTTCGTGTCTTCGGTCGCCTTCACTGCTCCTCCGTACAAGACGCCACATCGACGCGCCCGACATTGGAGCGTGCGTGGGTCAAGGTCGTCTATAGCTGCGGACCAAGCATCACTGACGGCAGCCTCCGCTCGCCGCCCGTGGAACTCCACCCGTGTCAAGTTTAGTTGGGTGGGGGTCCTGGGCGTGCAGCGTCGAGGAGCAGATCCTCCTACTCATTTCGTGTATTAGTTGGGTGGGAGATCTTGCTCTCGCTCATTTCATATTCCTGAGTTTCCGGATTCCCGGTTCTGCGGTCGGAGTCCCGAAGCCTGAGTGAAGACTGCTGTGTGAAGCGCGGTACAAGTGTGAACCTGCAAGTGGATTGTCCCTGTTAAAGGGTGGTGCGCGTAACGTCGGGCGCTCGGAGTTTGTCGGTTCTCTGAGTGTAGGCCCAACTGATATCGACTGAGGCCCTCTCCTCGGCCTTAAAGAACAAGGAGCTGCATATAAGTCAAGTGGAACTCTGAATTTTGTTATTACTACTGTGTTTCTATTGGAATTGCACGTGGATCTCCGACTTTCTGGATATTGGAGTCCGGATTCCCGAGTTGCTGAGTTTCCGAGTTCCTGGATCTTCGACCTGGGCGTCTCTCGGAGCTTGCTAGGCTTCTGGGTTTCTGGATTTACGTCGGTCCAAGTAGCTCAAGTACATAACCTTCCCCAACAGTCGACGGCGGTGGACGGTGCCCCGAGGTTAATCGAACCTCTAGGGATTGCACTAGGTACACGCCAACCCGGAACTCTTCCCGGGATCCTGAGTTTCTGGATTCCTGGGTGTCACGGTTCCGGGGTACTTCGATTTGCCTTCATATCCTGGGCCACTATACACCCTGGGCGGAAAAAGGTTCACCACCTCGCCACAGATGTATGTATTCAAGGTTGAAGCTAATTGAGCCACCACTTAGTAGACCATTGCAGTGAGCTACGACTGCTGCAGGTCCTAGTAATTCAGTGCAACGACCTTGATGACTTACAAATCTGCACCTGTTAAATATCTATTGTCCTCAGCTTCGTTGGTCATCTGACGCATGACGCATGGCGAGATGGGTGATGGCCTCGGTGATGGCCTCGAGCTACATGTTGTCGATGGCAGCTATCGTCACGAGGAGCGCAGGAATATCTTGTCCTGCTGGTGAGGTATTGCGCGGACAAAAAGTATGGCCTTCCGTTCACCATGTCACCTTCTTCATGCTCTGCTCGAAGTTGTGGCCAACCATCACCGCCAATGTCCCGGTGAAGGACACCCCCATGCCGACGACAGCACTCCCAGCCACGTGGTTTTGGCGATGGACGAAGCACGAGAACACTCGTAAGCACCCAAAATGACAACGACTTTCGTCGTTTTGCCAGGCAGCCGGAACTTGCCTTCCGCGCCCACATGATCTTGCTGACATGTGAAAAGATGTCTTGCCGAAATTCCAGATACGCTTCTTGTTTAGTCAGGTCCCACCTTCCGCACCAGTCCCAAATACCTGCAACCGGCGGCGAAGTTCCGGCGATGGCTCCTGAGAAGCTCCGATTTCGACATTCTGAATTTGAATGGAGAACAAACACCTTTGTAAGTTGACAGATATGGCATTAACGTAACGAAGGACAATGTACCGGCATTTCCATCTCGACAACCATGAGCGAGGACCTTCTTGGAAGTCTTCGTCGTCATACATAACTGTCTACCAGGCCTGCCACGGTGTGTTCTGCCAACGGCGTTCTTCGATCGGCGGTTCCTGGCTGGTTGCTGACACTCGTGACGGCCGTCAAAGCGGCAGGATGCGCCGTGGGCGATGTCCCCGTAGTAGAAAGTCGAGTGTGTGAGCAGCAGAACATTGTCCGTGTGGACAACCCGTACAAAATTGTGTCCACGGCACCGTACCGTTTAATTTTTCGCTTGAAGTCGCCACTCGACGTCCATGTGGTCAAGCCGCAAGGTGAAGCAACCGGCGAGTGTTACAGCAGAAGTGAGCTGTGCTAACATTTTATTTCAGCAGTCTGAAGCCAAGTCCATTGACGGAGACGGCATTGAGTCGGAGGTTGGTCCCCCATGTGAACAGGTGAGTCTTACAGCAGAAGAGAGAAGAGTTGGTGGGAAGGAAACTTGAAGTTCTGGTACATTCGTGCAACACTCGTGCAACATGTACCTTGAAGTTTCTATCAAAACGCAATATTCGGAATCAAAGCTGTTTCTGCGGCCATGGCGACGACGCCTCGAGCCGCTCGAGACGCGGACGCAGACCCTCACGTGGACTCATGGACGCCCGAAATGCCCGTGATCATCGCCGCCAACCGCCTGCCCGTGCGGCTCTTCAAGACGCAGGACGGAGCGGCCAGTCGGTGGCAAGTGGAGTGGGCCGGAGACCGCATGATCGAGTCGCAGAACACGCTGTCACACTATGAGATCTCCGAAAAAGCCACCATCAAGTTCGTGGGCCGCGTGGCGGACGTCAACATACCGCTGGACGAACGCCAAGAAGTGGAGCTGCTGCTGCAAGAGCTCAACTGCTACCCAGTGTTCCTGGAGGCCGAAGAAGCCAAACTCTACTACGAAGACTACTGCAAACAGACCCTCTGGCCCACCTTCCACAACGTGGTGGATGTTTACAGTCCTGTAGATGTAGTATTAGACGTTAATGCGCAGCAAAATGCGGCGCCAACGGCGCAGTTCTGGAACCCAGGATGGCAGAAAGTGGCCTGGCAGGCCTACGCCAATGTGAACCAAGTGTTCGCGCACAAGATCTGCGAACTGTACGAACAGGGAGATATTATCTGGGTGCAGGACTACCATTTACTACTGACTCCGAGTTACATTGTACGCAAGCTGCGGGCGGCCAATGTCGGGTTGTTTCTGCATGTGCCGTTCCCGTCCTCTGAAGTGTTTCGCACGTTGTCGATGAGGAAGGAACTGCTGAGAGGGATGCTGAACGCGGACCATATTGGGTTCCACTTGTTCGAGTACGCGCGGCACTTTATGTCTGCGTGTCGACGCATTCTGGGGCTGAGTTATGAGCCGATTTTGCGAGGTCAATTGGGCATTGACTACGGTGGGCGACGTATTGCAGTCACTTGCAGCCACATGGCTATCGATGCTCGACGGATTGAGCAGACGCTAGCAAGTGCTTATGTCCGCGAAGCCGTTGTGGCACTGCGCCAAAAGTATCGAGACAAGAAGATTTTCTCGGGGTGCGATACGATTGAGAGGCTAAAGGGTGTTCCGTCCAAAATGCTCGCCTTTGACGGGTTCCTCTCTCGGTGTCCAGATTTCATTGGGAAGGCTGTGTTGATTCAAAGGGTATCCATCGTCGCGGACGAATGACCGACTATCTTCAGAGTAAAAGGAAATCGAGTTGGCTGTAGAGGCCATTAACAACAAGTACCGTGACGTTGCCAAGGGAATGTGGTGGACTACGAAGAGGTCGAGGAATTCCCGTACAAGGACCGCGTAGCACTTTGGCGCGTTAGCGATGTACAGATCACGACTGTTCTTCGAGATGGACTCAACACGACGCCGTTCGAGTTTATCGCCACACACAAGTACGTCGTAGAGATCAGACCTTGTGCATTTCTAGCGCTTATCTAATTCTTGTATGTTGTTTAGAACGTCCCCAGGCGTGCTGATCATGAGCGAATTCTCCGGAAGTAGCCGTCTACTTAGCGGCGCACTAACTGTGAATCCGTGGGAGCTAGACCAAGTCATCGATGCACTTCGAGATGCAGTCTACATGCCGGCGAATGAACGCGAGCACCGACGGCAATGTGATTTCCAGTTTGTCTCGTCAAACCCGCCGCGACGTTGGGCCCAGTGCGTCCTTACAGACATTGTGAACGCTCGGAAAAAGAAGAATCGTTTGTATACATGGGCACAGGCTTTGGTTTAGACTTTCGTCTTATGGAAGTCAGCGCTCATTTCCGGGTAAGTTGTAGTCTCGATATTGTGGTGCAGTCAATCCAGCTACTGACGTACAACGGCTCGTTTTGCTCAGAAACTCACAGAGCAGGAAATCACGCCGGCTTATCGTACAAGTACAAACCGTGCTATTTTCCTAGATTACTATCGGACGCTAGCTCCGGATGTGTCGAAGCTGATGGGTGTACGCTGGCCTGATGTGCCTCTAAGTGCATTGGCCACGTTGGAGCAGCTCTGCAAGGATCCTCGAAACACGGTATTTATTGTAAGTGGATGCAACTGCGACCTCCTTACGCAAAAATTCGGAGGAGTACCTGGCTTGGGTCTGGTTGCAGAGCACGGCTACTTCATGCGACGAGCAGTGTTGGGAAACGATGCCCGCATTGGCCGACCATGGGAGCGACATGGTGACATATTGCAGGCCGAAGGCGGCCACCAGCAATGGCGTGTCAAAGCTGAAAAGATCATCCAGCTTTATGTTGACCGCACCAATGGGTCGTCTTTGGAACTGCGCAGGAGCGCTGTTTTGTTTCGCTATGGCAAGTCTGACTTTGACTTCGGTGCGCTGCAAGCTGCCGAATTGAAGGAGCACCTGGAAGGCGTATTTGAGGTTTGTGCACTTGAGTACCATGATCTGGTATCAAAAATTAACTGATTTTAACTTTGCTACGATCAGGGCTGGCCACTAAACATTATCCAAGGGAAAGACTACATTGAAGTGAGGCCCGAAGGGGTCGGCAAAGGTAAAATTGTCGGCCACTTGATCTCGAAAATGCGAGCCGACGGAAATCTACCGGACTTTATCCTTTGCATCGGAGATGACGTGGCCGATGAGCTCATGTTCGAAGAGCTTAAGACCATGGCGGCACACAAGCAAATTCCGAAAGGTTGGTCATATTTTGATTCGGTATACATTTTGCTAACTCAATTTTCCTATGCAGACAAAGTGTTTACGTGCACGGTAGGGCAAAAGCCTTCAAAAGCAGAGTTTTTGTCGACGACTATACCGACGTCATCGCGCTGTTGAAGTCGCTGAAAGTGGTCACCACAAAGGTGCGCACAGACATAACCTCGTATGATATTGCAACGAGACCTTACTAGTAACGTTTGCTGATCCCAGTCCAACCGCAACTACTCTTTGTCGGATATGCAGTCATTTGTTCGCGACACACGTCCGTTCCTGGCCTCATCTTCACACAGTAGCAATGGGGTCGCTAGAAATGGCGCATCGGACCCCATGATGCGGAAATCTTCGAGCCGCCATGGTCTCCACCACCACCTGTAAGCATGCTACTTAAGGTGGTTTCTCTTTCTTACACTTGGTATCGTTGTCTTGTAGGACCCCTGTGATTGAGGACCAAATTGTGGCAAACACTGATCAAAGTGGACGTCACTCACGTCGCAAGATGCACAAATGGCTCGATCGTCTCCAGCAACTGGGTGCTCTCGCGGTGTTGATCGGAATCCTGCGATGGCGTAGTGGTGTCAAAAGCCCGCAAGAGAGAAAGTTAATTATGTATCTCGTGGCTTCGCTGGGGATCGCATGGTCCATCCAACATATGCGTACGAAGCCACGCAAGAACTGATCAACATTGTACGAAGCAGAATGGGCGGAAACAAATCGCTTTAATGCGGGTAGTGGTGCGTCTCTTTCAGTACTAACTTTGTCAGACGTTGATGCCGTTCTCAGCGCCCCACTTCTTCATGATGCGTACAATGTACTCAACCTGTGGGTTGTTGTTTGCCTTAAGAATACTGAGCACTTCCTCGAGCTCCACTCGTGTCGCTTTCCCGGCTACGGCGCGTTGAAAAACACCGACACATGCACCACGCTTGCCCTCCCAGTATTCCGGATCCGGGTCCAGTCGTTCGAGAATGTCAAAGGCCTTAGCAGCGTAGAGGAATTCGCCCATTTTGTAGCAATCGTGGGCAATGAGCTGTAGCAGATTGAACGAGTCGTCCGAGTTGTCGAGCTTAAGATACAGGTCCCAGGCAGCGGATGGATTGTGGTTTAGGATGTAGCATCGCGTGAGCCAGCTCACATAGCAATAATCGTGGCGGTACTCTTCCTGCTGCACGCGTAGTAGTGTCTCGAGTGCTTCTTGGTGTGATCCGGTGTTACAGAGAGAAACCCCAAAGTTCCAGTTGAAATCGTCTTCGTTGTACAGATACTGTTTGATGGAGTTGAGGTAAATGTTGACGTCTTCGAATTGCTTGAGCAGATAGAAGCAAGACGCCATGCATTGCCGCCCAGGGATCGTATCGCACTCGGTCGGAGAAGACCCTACCAGTTGAAAGTACTGCTGCGCTGTCTTAATGTGCTGTCGAGACGAAGTCGACTGCCCCAGTGTAGCATGTACTACCCCTTTGAGGATGTATTCCTGTGGCGTGGACGGCTCCACGTCTTTGATGAGATCGTACGCTTCCTGAAGCTTATCGTGCTTCAGGTAGTACACTACCAGATTCAGTCGAGCTTCCGGTAGTGCATCCACGAACTGCGGCAAGACTCGGAGCGCATTCTGTCCGTCTTCAAAGACGACCATGTTGTGGCTCACGAGGTCGTTCTGCTCAATGTTGTACCCTCGATCTGTCAACGTCTTGACCTCGTCCTTGGCAGCTGCTCCATTGTACAGCTTGAACTGGTTGCACGCCTTGACGTTCACGGCCACGACACTGTCTGGAAACGCTTGCAGATATGCCTGCATGATCTCTAGGGAAACATCATAGTAGTCTAGTTTGTAGTAGCACATGGCGACATACACATTTAGTGCAATGTCATCTCTGTTCTCCAGCAGCAGTCTCTTGTAGATATCTGTCGCTTCTTGGAAGTGGTTCCGGAAGTAGTGGATGGCCGCAAGAGATAGCTGGTCCTCTTTAGAGTCCGTCAATTGCTGGTGATACACCAGTAATTTGTCTTCATCGCCCATCTTGTGGGCACAATGGAACAGCAGTCGGTTCTGTAGTTGTCCTGCTGGGCCCTTCTCGGCCTCCTTGGTGGCCTCCTTGTACATCTGCAGGTAGAACAGACAACACGCTCGGAATAAGTAGATCTCGGGCGTGTCTTCTACATCTCTCAGCTGGTCATAAGCGTCCAGTGCTCGTTGGTAGTTTCCAAGATGGAAACTGGAGTAGGCGAGCCACAGCAGCGTCTTGCGCTTCTCCTCGGCTTTGGCAGGCCCCGTCAAGGCCGCTGTGTCTTCGCTCTTGAGGTTGAACTCGAGGATCGCCGAGGCGCCGGTGAAGTCTCTCTTAGCTACGCATTCCTCCACGGTTGGACCCTTCTTGGTCTTGACTCGTGCGATCTCCTGCGCCTTGGCGCGCTGTGTCTGCTTGGGCTTGGCCACGTACATCTTCCGTCAGCGTCGCTTCAAGATCGCAGTACAAAAACTCCGATACATCTTAATTTTAAGAAACAATCTTTCAGCATCATTTTATTTATCGAGTTTTTACAAAATATTGGCGCATTGTCCCCCAGCCAAGGATCACAGCGAGCATGGGGCGAGAGGAGGAGGACGAGGAAGCCATTCGCAACAAGCTGCGCGCATCCTGGAAGAAGAAGCCGGCCCAGGACGTCGCCGAAGGTTCCAAGGACCAAGACAAGCCCCAGGACAAGCCCGAGAAGAGCTCTAGTCGCGCTCCAGAAGACCGACGAAGCTCAAAAGCCTCCAGGAGCTCGCGACGCTCGCGCTCCCCGCGGCGTCACCGGTCGCGCCGACGGTCGTCCAGACACAGTCGGTCCTTTTCGCCGTCTCGGTCGAGATCCAGGTCCTCTGGCCGTCGTAGACGCCGCCACTCGTCCCACAAGAGACGGTCGAGGTCGACATCTAGAGCTAGAGAGGCCAAGAAGGCTAGAAAGGAGGCAGAGTCTCCATCTAAAAAGAAAAGCGAGGACAAGAATGAGAAGGAGAAGGATGCGGACGAAACCGAGACGGAGAACGAAGAAGAAGTGAAGAAAGAGGCCGAGGAGAACGGCAAAGAGGACAAAAAGGACAGGTCGTCCAGGAAGAGCAGACGCTCACGGTCGGCGTCGCCGCGCTCGCCGTCGAGGTCTTCGCGTCGTCGACGCCACCGCCGCAGCTCGTATTCGCGGTCGCGCTCTGCCTCGCGCAGTCGAAGACCGCGTCGTGGGTCTCGGTCACGGTCCCGCTCAGCTCGTCGTGCGCGAGGACGCGACCGTGACCGTGAACGGGATCGTCGGAGTCGTCGTCGACGCAGCTACAGTCGCAGTCGAAGCCGTAGCTACAGCAACTCGCGACGTCGCCGACGCGATCGGTCCAGTTCACGTGACCGACCTCGTCGCGATGGTAATAGCTCGCCGGAGCCGCACCAGCACCCTCCAACTGCAGCGGACGCTGATCCGGCAGCAGGTGGTGCCCCAACTGCTACCGGCAGTGCGGTAAACCCGACGATTACACAGCTGATGGCGCAGTATCCGACCATGAGTCTCCAGGATATCATCGCCAAAATGCAAGCATCCAATGTGACGATGGCTGCTGCGGTGGCCCAAAAGCCGGCGCGTGAGCTGTATGTGGGAAATTTGCCACCAAACGTGACAGGACCGCAACTCCAGGAGTTCCTTGGCACGATCATCCAACAGGTTGGACTCACGACGTCGCCTGGGAATCCGATTATGAACACGTGGATCTCCACAGACGGCCACTTTGCGTTCTGCGAAATGCGCACCGTTGAGGAATGCAACCTGGCTCTGCTTCTGAACCAACTATCGCTACTCGGTCAGCCACTCAAGTTTGGACGCCCGCGCAGTTTCATGGGCCCGCCACAGCCAATGCCCCAGACGTCAGCGCGGACTCAAACTGCTCTTGCAAACTTGGGCTGTACTCCGAATCCGGCGTGGTTTGCCCAGTCTGCAATTCCGGGAGTTCCTTCTGAACTCCCTACAGAAGCAGCGCTGGATGGAATGACTGAAGCCGCTACGGCCGATACACACAGTAATCGCCTTGTCATGATGAACATACCAGTTGTCCTAACGGAGGACCAAGTGAAGGAACTGGTGCAACCTTTCGGGGCGCTAAAGAGTTTTTCGTTGGTGAAGGATACGGCTACGGGGGCTTCTATGGGCAGTGCGCTGTTCGAGTACGAGGACGAAAGCGTTACAGAGTCCGCGGTGGGAGGCTTGAATGGCTTGGATATTGGAGGGATTCTCCTTTCCGTCCAACGCCAGCCTCACAATTCACCTGTGGGGGCGTTGCCTGCTGCTACTCCGGAACAAACGAGCGCTGTTTTGAAAATGGTAGGATTTCCCGGTGTATGCATGATGCTTTTTTTGTTTCAGCACTAAAACGTTGTTGTTGCAGGCGAACATGGTTTCTGTGGATGAGCTGAGAGATGATGAGGAGTATGCTGACCTTGCTGAAGATGTAGAGGAGGAGTGCAAACGCTTCGGAACTGTCGCTTCGATGGAAATCCCGCGTCCTAAGGTTCGTTTTCTTATTTATCAACCGTCCTGGTGAAAAATCTCTAATTCTTTCTTTGTTCAGGACGGAGAAGAGGTTCCTGGGCTGGGTTGCATTTACGTTCGCTTTGAACAAGAAGCTGACGCGATATCTGCGTTGAAGGTGCGCTGTTTTTTTCCTTTTTTCTTGCCAAAGCACATGCTGATCTACTTGTTTGCACAAAAGGCTCTCAGTGGCCGCAAGTTCGGCGGGAACATCGTCAAAGTGACATACTTTCCTGCGGACAAGTTCGAAAAGCGCGAGTTTTCATAATTTCATGTTTCTGATGCGCTACGTACGTGATGCTCGTGCTGCTATAGTGTTGGAGGAACATCAAGACGCTGGTTAGCGCTCAGAACCTATGTTGGCGGGCTAAGAATTTTGCGAAATCGGGCTATTTCTCTCTCACAGTGAAGGTTTGTGTGGAGTAAGACCTCCGTGGTTTGTGTAGGTCGAAATGCAAGATGCTTGGTCTTCATTGTTGCTGTTGTGTGTGTATGTATGTGCATGTGCTCGGGATTGCCCAGTGGGGTCGTTCTGGCCCGCAGACAAGAAGACAGCCATTTGGTGAGACTGGAATACACGCAGCATACACAAACGAGCAAAGTGGACAGCGTCAGCTTGAGCAACGGCAATGGAATTCTTTCAGTGTTGATATCTCCACACACACAGGAGGTGCGTACATTACTAATTAAACCTTTTCGAGCAAAGCGACGTAAGGTGGTCAAATATCACCTCGACTTGTGCTCATCGCGATACTTGCTTGTTCGTCATGTTGCTCTTAGCGCGATTTCAATGGCCTGGTGGCGGTTGGGTGACGACACGTTTGGAAATGCGGTGATAGTATCGATATTCCCCTGACCGTAGTCGTAGAAACTTTCCCAGAGGCTCGTGCCGTACTCATCGAAGTCCGTCTCTTTGTACAGCAGGTGATGCATGGGTCTGTCTGGCGAGCTCGGGGCTAGGCTCTCGTCAACTTCGGCCGTTTGTCTGCCAGGTTTGGCGCTGAGGCCGCCGCTTGCCATCGTCGCGAATGCCAGGGCTGCGGCTGAGGAAGACGCTGCCTTAGTTGCCATCGTTGCTGCCATCAACTCTTCCTCTTCCCAATGACCAGTCGATACTGGCACAAAGCGAGAAATCTCCCAGAGCATGTCTTGGTAGTTGTCGCGTGGAACCATTTTCTCCAAGTTGTATCCCCTGACTTCATCTTGGAGGATTTCCGAGGGCCAAATCGAGGGGAAATTACCGTCCCCGTAGTCTCGCCGTCTTCCGTAGTAGTCGAAGAGCTCCCGTTTGTTGTGCAGACGCCTTTTACCTCCACCGTGGACGACGAAATCGCACTAAGCAAATCGTTCAACACTAGCAATGAGAATCAAGACGGCACTGGTAGGGATGGAAGCAACGTACATGATCGCAGAAAAACTCGCAGCACGTGGCGCACTCAAAGCTGGCGCTCTCGGGAGTTTCTGTAACAGCGAGCAGGTTAATGGGGTTGGTTGATATCCAAATGCCTACGGGGTAACCCACCACACTGAGCACAAGTTGGTCGAACGGTGAGCGTCAGAAGATCACGAGGAAGGCGCCACCGAATTTCACCGTTGACTTGGTTCTGTAGGAAATCAACAAATGCGATCAGTGACAAACTCGCGAGGTCTCCAGCAAAAACGTACGTAAAGAACGGTGCGCCACAGCCAGCCCCGTGGTGGTTGTACGTGTCAATGAGTTGTTTCCAGCGCGTGCGTTGGCTCTTCCGTTCCTCACGGATACGGTGATAAGCTTGACGACGTCTCCAGTGTGACTGAACCAAAGTGGACGCCCATCGCTGCATTTCCTCTGCACGCTTTTGCGCTGCGAGCAGCTCTTGGACAATATTGCGAGCCCGACGACGTACGATCCATCGCCTGATGGCGCGTTGAAGTATGATTGCTGCCTCAGTTCGCTGTTGGTTACGGACTCGACGGGCTTCGGCGACCATGACGACCGCTAAACGGTTGCGTCGAGCATGCCAGTGACGCTGTAGTCGACGAGCTGCTTGATCCTGAGTATGTCGATGCCTAGCAAGCGCCAGCAAACCTACTTCCTCCCGCCCGCGTCGAGCTCGGAAGATGGTCTGGAGCTTCGTGGCAGCCATCTCACGCTCAAGAATTTCTCGTCGGCGTCTTTCAACTTGCCGTAAAGCGTGAACGCGACGAAACTGAGCTTGCACACGCACTGCACAGCGCTGCTGCAGCTCGGCAAAGCGACGTTGCTCCTCCGCATATCGCGCGCAACGAACCGAGCGAGATGCCCTCGAAAAATCCGCTGGATTTGAATACTAGCTGTTCGCTCACGTCTCGCACGTGATACTCTTTGTGCATGCAGCAGACGCAGTTTATTGCGACGGGCTCTCTTCCGATAGCGACGCTGAACTTTGATGGCAGCTTGGGTTTCGCGAGCAAATTCGCGTCTACGCTTCGATACGAGCACGCGCGCGGCACGTGACGCACGCATCGCTCGATATCGACGCTGTACGAGCACAGCGGCTTGCAAACGTTGCTTTTCGTACAAATCTCGCTCTTCATTGTGTAGGTGACGAGCTCGTCGAATGAAACGATAACGACGCTGAATGAGCGCTGCACTGTAATCCCGTCGCCACGTCTTCATTCTCAATATCAGAGATTCGCGTCGAGATTGACGCCCACGCCAAATACTTTGGAGTTTACGAGCAACAGCATGTTGTAAAGCCACCTCTCGCCGTGCTGCGACATCTCGACGAGCGACGCGAGCGCGATAAAGGTTCTACTTTGCATCAAGGCATTGGTATACAGGATATGTGCACGACAGATACGACAAGCGTACCTGAATTGTTGCAGCAGCAGCCCAAGACCTGCAAAACTGCGCGACGAAATGTCGATCTTTAGCTCGTGGCGCAGGGAATATTCCTACCTCAGCAACGCTGCCAGGAGGCTGTCCTGCTGGGGGTAGACGAAGCTCGCCAAATGGCCACGAGGAGCTCAGACTTTGAAGAACGCGAGACGACACGCGACAGCCATGAACACTCAACGTGAGCAGCTGGGGACAAGCAAATGCAAGTCGAGCGACGACATCTTGTGTAATGAGTGGACAGGCTGCCAGGATGAGGTGCGCTAGCTTTGGTCGTTGAAGAGCATCACAGAGAGCGTAGATCCCAGCGTCGGACACTAATCGGCAGCCTGTGAGATCCAGCAGCTCGAATTGATCGGCACGTGAGGCAAGATAGCGTACCCCAGTGTCTCCAATGCGGTCGCAACCGGCTACGACTAGTTGAGTTATTGCGCTGCCGTACTTGGCGACGGCCCGCAGCATCCGATCATCACATCGGCGCACCCCAGTAAGATCAAGTCGCATCAACTGTTGGCATCCTCGTAGTACAGCAGTGACCGCTGCGAGGGTGATGTCAGGACACGCTTGTAAACTCAGTCTCCTTAAGACTGGGCAACTGGATCCTATTGCAACGAGCGCTCGCTCTTGCAGCTGAAAGCAGCCGCTCAAGTTTAAGTCTTGCAACTGGGGCATCGGCTTGCAATCGCACGGAGACCTTCTAAGCCGAAATCGCGATTGCTGCCATCTGAAACGAGATACAGATTGGGCGCGTGTAGCAGCTCGAGTTTGCTGCAGCCAGCAGCAAGAAGACGCAAACCCACATCCGAGATACCTTTTACCCCACCGATACGAAGTGCGCGTAGCTCTGGACATCCTTGACCTAGCGCAGCACAAGTCGCGTCTGTGAGCCCAATCGCCCCAGTAATATCGAGTCGTGTCAGTTGTGTGCATTTGCCAGTCAGCCACTGCATCCCAGCATCCGTCAACGCACTGCAGCCTGCCAGCAATACGACTCGTAGATTCCGACAGTGTTCCCGAGAGCTGCACACGATACGTCAGTGAGAGGCTCGGTAGTTCGTAGTCCGATAGGGCGGTTCAATGCGATGTGTTCCAGGTGCGGATTGCGCCTTGCAATGCGGACAACGCTTTGGTCGGAAACTTGGATGCATCCACTGAGAACTAGTGAACGCAGAAGATGACATTGAGCTGCCAATGTTTCAAGCAGTTTATCGCCAACTTGTAGACAACGGGACAGATCGAGGTGTGTGAGCTTAGGTGTAGCGTACAAGCATCGACGAAGAACCCAGTCGCCAAGCTGCACGCAGTCTGCCAGTCTCAAATGTGTCATTGTAGCCCCACAATGATCAATCAGCGCTGCTAAACCCGCACCTCGAATCCCAGGGATCCCAGAGATATCCAAACGTTCCAGATGTGGACAAAATTCGCCGATGACACGCAGAGCCGCGTCCGTCACGTGTATGACACCTGCGAGCGATAGCTCTTTGAGCTCTGGCACGGCTAGCGCAATTGATGCTAGCCCAGCATCTGTGATTGCCTCGGCTCCAGCTAGCAGAAGTATTTCCGTTGGCTGCGAACGCGAATCTGCATAGGACGGCGACAAGTCTTCGAGACTTTCTCGGCTTAGTAGGAAGCTCTTCTGACGCTGACCGAGGAGATGTTTCATTTTCTCAGCTTGCTGATTCTCACTAGTGATCCGATGGTTGTTTGCTGCAAGCCGTCGCAATGTTCGGTCCGAAACAATTACGCTCCACCTACGTAAATCAACTCGGGCACCTTGTAGAAGCTGTAGAGGAACGTCCGATGGCACAGATCCAGTTGCGTTACCCTCTTGATGGTTTGGCTGGTTCGGTTGCAATAATTGCTTCACTCTTTCCAGACCAGGAGACTGCCATTGATCAATCGTCGGCGCCGAGTCCTCTTGATTCGAAGAACATCATTGTGCGTGGACAATGAACTGCTACTGTCAATATCTTGCGGTTCGTGCGGAAATGGTCGGGTGCTCGGTATTTCCTCAAGTTTGACGATACTGGTCGCTCTGAGAGTTCGTTGGGCAGCACCTTTGCGTCCTCGAGCAACAAGTGACGAGTTGGAGCTAACACTCTCATCGGATGGAGTCCCAGGCGTGCGTCTGCCACTTTCGCCACCATCTAATCTGGAGAAGGCAATAAGCCACGGACACAAGACACCATTACTGCATGCTACAACTTACGGGATGAGCTGGCGTGTCTGCCGCCGACGTTTTTGGTTTGATTGGGGGCTCGTCGACCTTCAATGGAGCGACGATATTCATCAAGCAGCGTCATGCTGCAAGTCGCATGAAGCTTTGCGGAGGAACGGACGCACTTACCACGCAAATAGAGATGGCTACACGAACCTTCAACATGATGATGGGAATTATCTACTCCGAACTGCTGTGGATGGAGCGGATTTCGGTCTCGACGGAGGAAATAAACCAGCCTCAGCATGCATCGCTTCAGGCGCCAGAGTCGCGTTACGGCTCTGGAGTGTGGCGGCTAATTGTCGGAGTGCTTCATCCTTGTGCTTGTGCGGCTGACGAATGCTCGCAGCGCTCCTCGGCTGTTGTGGATTCGACGGAGGTATCAAGCTCTGCCTTTTCGGGCGGATTGTAGCAGATGATGCTTGGCTTTTGGTATCACCGTGGACTCAGAGAGCGGAGCCTGTAGCACGGCAAGCCGTGCCTGCCGTACCATCGACGCGCTGGAGCAACGAACACGCTGCGAGTTACTTTTGTCAGGCATCACTACTTCTTGTAGACTGTCGTCATTGTCATTGTTTGCACGTCGAGACGAGACCATTCTTGTTGTCTGAGGCCGTCGAGTCTGTAAACGCATCTCATCCAAAGCCGTATCTTGGTCAACTAACGACTGAAGCACCAACATTTTTGTCAGTGCGCTCGTGGCTGGGTCTATCGTAGGCCGACGCCGCCTTGCTGCTGCCGCACGCTCTAATTGCTGGCGTCGTACTCTTTCAAGCACAAGCGCTCGTCGCTGCGAGTCGTCTTTACGGCACGCTCGTAATGCTCCACGAGCTGAGCATATTGTGCTGGCTGCGTCCGCTCCAAAGCTTCCAATTGCCTGCCCCAGACTCGTCAGCACCGCCGAATGAGCCTCGCCGGCTGCAATCTGCGTAACTCGCAAACCAACGAGCGAAGTGACGAGGTGGGGAAGCGTGTAGATTTGCGGACATGAACTCACCCCACACTGGCCAATCTCGTCATTACCCCAGGCAAAGAGCCTCCCATCGGCTGAAGAAGCGAGCGAATGCATCTTACCCGCAGCGACTGAGGCAATGTCCAAAGCAGTGCCGTGAGATGCCGTGACTTGGCCAAAATACGTTACTCGAGTAGGCACATAGCGGTCGCGGCAATCACCAACGCCTAGCTGGCCGCTCGCATTCCATCCGAATGCGAATAGTTCATGTGGCCCACCGATAGCGAGCGTATGGGCTGTGCCGCAGGTCACAAACGTGCATCTTGTCCCCTCTTGCGGAAATCCCACCGGCGCGAACCACGACGAGTTTTCTTCTTCATCGCAGGCTATAGTACCCCGAAGAACTGGCCGCCCAAGACGTCCATGTTCACGCTGTCCGCACGTGAGCAATGTCCCACAAGCAAGGAGCACCGCGCTGTGCATATCTCCGCAAGCCACCTGCGCAACGCGACGGCCTTTCAGCGACAACACCTCCATCGGCGACGGCACAGTATCAAACGTTTGCTCGTGATCGTTGAGACCGTGGCCTAAGGCTCCACTTCGACCGAGACCCCACGAAAACACGCCACCGTCTTCAGCTAGTGCAAAGCTGTGACTAGAGCCACAGGACACTTGCATGATGCACTTGTGCAGCGACTGCACAATTCTCGGATGCGTCGCTGGAGTCTCTGGTGCTGCGGTGGCACTTGGAGCGCCTTTGTTGCGGCGGCACACACGGACATCGCCCCACGTCAACAGATAACCTTGTTCGCTAGCTGCCGCCATGTGGCCGTCCCCGCTTGCTACGTCAAGTAGCATTCGACTGACAGCGACATCGGTCCCGTTCTCCCCATTCTCTCGTCGTGAAAAGGTCTTCGCGACAGAGAACGCTCGCTAGAGCCGAGCGAAACGATCTCACCGTCGTTGTAGAGCGCAAGGATTCTGTTTCCGCGACTAGTTAGCTTTACAAGCGTGTTCTTATGGTCAATTGCTGCCCGTGCGGCAGTAGCTGGTTCATCGGTAATTGTCGGCTCCTCCACATCAGGGATGGCAATGGCTGCAGCTGAAAGTCTTCGGCGCAGTTTTAACTCCGCCGCATGAGTTGCAGCGTTGTTCGCAGCTTCTACGGCAGCGACTGCAGCAACCACACCGGCTGCCGTCGGAAGGAGCACCGAACATCGAGCCACTAGCGGACAAGCTCCGAGAGCGCTTCGTCGCAGCTCAATCTCTGTGAATTCATGGATTGTTGCTGGTTGTTTAGCTTGATTTTGCTGTTGCGTCGTCTGCATTGCTTCGGTGTTACCTGTGGCGAACAGGCAGTTCCCATCGCGAGGACAGATTTGAGCCTGCACTGCTCCCGGCATGTGGATGACCCGTCGACCATGAAAACGTGCATCCAGACTGCTGGTCGTGTGCTCAATGACTGCCCCACCGCCTCTCAGTTCGTCGTAGACGGCGCCGTTGGCAGCCGCGACTCGAAAGTATTGCGGTTCACTCCAGTTTTCAGCTGTGAAGGTGTGCATCGCCGGCAACACACGAAGCCCCGTCGGCAGGTTGACGGGCGCCACAGTCACGGATTGCTCTGGCGGATTGGAGCAGCGCATCTCGACCGAATAAAACGCTGCCATACCGCCCACTGTCACATTCACAATGGCTGGGGAAAACACGACGCTAACGACGCCTGGAGTGAGATTGGCCCGTCGTGTCAAGACATTGTCAGCCAAGGACGAAGACGCAGGACGAACCCCACGGTGTCTGCCGGACCGAGGCATCGCTTCAACAGCGATAACAGCAAGTGCTGAGACGAACGCCCAGAAATAAATTCATGAGACCAAGCAATTGCCAAGCTCAACTCTCCAGAGGTTTGCGACCTCCAGCCACGAACGAATCCTCCTTACGCCAGGCGCAGTCCACGTCCACGAAGCCAGCTTGCTCCAGAGCTTGGAGCTGTTTGAACAGCGGTAGCTGCCCGACATGGTCCGCAAAGACGACGTGTCCTCCTGGACGTAGAGCTCGCCACACTGCTCGGAAAAGAAGCGCGTATGTCTCCTCCTTGGACGTGGTCACTGCTGTCTCTTCTGTCTGCTGGTAGTGGGCTGGTTTCTCCACCAGCACGTGGAAGGCCAGGCACCCCACGACCACATCCACAGGCTGCTCTGATAGCTCCATAGCGTCGCTGATTTCCACCGTCGACTGCTTGAAATTGGCCTCCGTAGCAAGACGTTGAGAAGCCAAGTCCAGTCTCTCCTTGGACGAATCCAACAGCGTCAGTTCTGCAGTGGGGTAGGCCTTTAATACCGCAGCAGACACTCGGCCGCTGCCAGCGCACAGATCTAAGACTTGTTTGTCGTCGCACGGTGGCAGTGCTAGCACCAGCTCTTCCAGCATGGTTTTAGCATGGGGCAGACGCCTCTCCAGCTGCAGGTCGTACCAGTACGCGTTGCCCCAGAAGCCTCCGCGCCGCTCCAAGTTCTTGCTCCAGCTCTGGCCGTCCTCGCTCATCTTGCGGAATCCTATCTACATTTAAAAATGTGGCACGAATGTCGTCCTATATTTTTTGGCGGCAAAAGTCCGAACTTCCAGTTGAGATGGACGAGCTGGAGGCCAACATCGCGCAGGCGCTGCCGAGCGCGCTCAAGATGGCGCTGTACGCGGCCAACAAACAGCACCTGGAGCTGCTCAAGTTCGCCATCGAGGGTATGGACAGTCTGGGTAACAACGCCGCCTTCCTCAAGGACCTGGGCGACGACTCGCAGCTGCAGACGCTGGACGAGACGGCCAAAGGCTTCGTGCAGCTGGAGACGCAGGTCGCTCGCTACAAGAAGCAGCTGCAGGCGCTGGAGCCGCTGGTGGAGAGCGGCACACTGGGCCAGAAGAAGATCGACAAGATGCTCAAGGACAGTCTCGTCAAGCCCAGAGTTAATGCTGCTGGCTGTGCGTCCTACAAGAAGTTCTGCGAACGAGCAGGGGTGAGGAAACATACAGAAAGTATGTTAATTATGATTGATTGATTGTTTCTCTGTGCTGCAGATTGAACTGGCACAAGATGAGAATGAAGACGTGGTGTTCCAAGAGAGTGAAAGTGTGAGAAGTACGATCTGCCCCGTGACGCAGATGGAGATGGTCGATCCCCTCAGGAAGTACGTGAAGAAGACGGATGGTTTACTATTGCAGTGGCGGTGTCTGATGATGCTTCTTTGTTTTGTTGTTGCAGTCCTGCGTGTGGACACACGTACTCGGCGAAAGGTATCGAAGCACACTTGCGGCGCAGTCGGAAGTGTCCCGTTGCAGGCTGCCCGCAGAAACTCGAGTTTGCGAGACTGGAGCGCGACGTGGAGATGGAAGTGTTCCTGGACAACCGACGGTGCGTGAATGGCATCGATCTAAGGGTTGGTAGGAAATTTCGAACTGATGTTGCGTTCTCTTCAGCCGCGCGGAGCAGTCACAAGCTGCTACTGCACCGGGCGCTGACGAAGACGATGACGAGGAAGAGTATGTGGTGGAGTAGTGGTGCGGTGCTGCTGCTGCAATGTAATAGTAGCTAGTCCTTCATATGACAAAGAATCGGTGTTTCTGATAGTTTTACGACCTGCTACGAACAAGCAAAGCGGAGTACATGAATGCATGGCACAGCATTTCAATCGTCGTCGTCTTGGTTAGTTTAAGCCTTGTATGCCAGGTAGGCCTCCAGCATGCTCGAGGTGGCGCTGTTGAAGCCCTTAACGGGGGCGTTCTGCGTGCGCGAGGCGCTCAGCTGGGCGCGCACCTGCTTGGCGAGCACCTTGCCGAGCTCCACACCCCACTGGTCGAAGCTGTTGATGCCCCAGATGGAGCCCTGCACGACGGTGCGGTGCTCGTACAGAGCCAGAAGTTGGCCGGCTGAGTACGCGTCCAACTTCTTGAACAGAAGCGAGATCGAGGGCCGGTTGCCCGGGAAGAGCTTGTGGTTGCGCAGGTTCTCCGGCACGCCCTCGGCCTTCAGGTCCTCCAGCGACTTGCCGCGGGCCAGAGCATCAGGCTGCGCGAAGAAGTTGGACATGAGCTCGTCGTGGTTGGCGACCGGCTCGCCGGCAAGCTGCACGGGGTTCTGCGACTCGCAGAAGCCCAGGAAGTCGCACGGCACCACGCGGCCCTGGTGGATGAGCTGGTAGAAGCTGTGCTGGCCGTTCGTGCCGGGCTCGCCGAAGTTCACCTCGCCGGCCTGGAACGGCAGGTCGACGCCCTCCATGGTCACGCGCTTGCCGTTGCTCTCCATGTCCACCTGCTGGATGTGGGCGGCGAAACGCAGCAGAGCCTGCGAGTACGGCAGCAGCGCGCGCGAGCTGTGGCCCAGGAACGACGAGTTCCAGACGCCGAGCAGGCCCATGATCACGGGCAGGTTGTCGCGCAGCGGGGTCTCCAGCAAGTGCTGGTCCATGGCGTGAGCACCCGCGAGGAACTGCTCCATCGTGTCGTATCCGTACTGCAGCGCCAGAGGCAGAATACCCACAGCACTAGTCACGCTGTAGCGTCCGCCGACCCAGTCCCAGAAGCCAAAGATGTTGGCGCGGTCAATGCCAAACTCCTGCACAAGCGGGACGGCCGAGCTGGCCGCCACCATGTGCCTGGCCACAGCGTCGACCTCGCTAGCGCCCTTGGCCACAAGGTGATCCACGATCCACTTACGGAGCGTGCGGGCGTTCAGCATGGTCTCCGCCGTCGTGAACGTTTTGGAAACGACGACCACCAGCGTCTCCTCGGGGTCCAGTCCCTCGGTGGCACGAGCGACGTCCACGGGGTCGACGTTGGCCAGGAAGCGGAGGTTGCGGCCGTTGGCAGCAGCCTTGGCCTTGGGCTCCTGACGCAGCGCCTCGAACACAAACTCAGGGCCGAGGTAGCTGCCGCCGATGCCGATGGAGATGACGTTCTTGAGCGTCTTGCCCGTGGCGCCCACGAAGCTGCCGTCGCGCACCTTGTTGGAGAAGGCGCGGATGGCCTCCAGCACCTCGTGCACGTCCGGGACCACGTCGTGGCCGTCCACGAGGATCTTCTGGGTCTTAGGCGCGCGCAGAGCCATGTGCATGACGGCGCGATCCTCCGTGGCGTTCACGTGCTCGCCCGAGGCGATGGCGCTGAGCTTCTTCTTGAGCTCGGCGGTCTCGGCCAGCTCGAACAGCAGGTCCAGCGTCTTAGGGGTGGCGTTCTGGCGCGAGAAGTCGAGGTAGATGCCCTGCTGCTGCGTGCGCATGGCGGCGTTGCGTGCGTCGTCGGCCAGCAGCTCGCGCAGGTGGGTCTTCTTGACCTCGGCGGCGTGCTCGACGAGAGCCTTCCAGGCGGGGAGTCGCTGATCATGGTGAGAGGGAAGGGGGAAGGAAGAGTATTGGAGACCTTGCGAGCTTGAGAGCTTATTGCGGAATGCGTTTGGATCGCAAAGGGGAAAGCTGACTGACGTAGATACGGGGATGGAAGTTGGACGAAAGAAGGGGTGTTGACTGGGGTTTTGTAAGGTCGGTAGAGTGTATACTGGTTTGGTGGTATACGCCCTTGGCACCAAGCAACGTCAACAGCAACAACAAGTTTTGGGACCCGTATGCCGCTTGGCTAATCAGATTCGCTGAGGCTGGCACATAAACTCCATGCGAAATGCTTGGGTGTTGACGTGGTTGACGTGGTTGACGTGGGCGAGCAGGAGATCGATGCCGGCCTCGGTGGTTTAACGGCGTGTGCACCAAGCAAAAAGTGGTGGCGGCGAGCAGCCCTCGACAATCAGTCCGCCGTGGACGCACTTTGTCTGTCGGCAGCGCTGATCTTTGCAGCAATGTGAAAGAGCTCCAAGTCGTTTGCAAAGACATCTCGACACTCCGCTTCACGGTCCGGTGCCACGCTGGCGACGTCAGCCGCCGAATCTGCCGAGTCGGGCAAACGATCGCCGTCGTGAGCGAAAGCGCAGTCTATGAGCGCTGATGGTGATCCCGTTCACTCTGCGCCAAGTCTCTCGCCTGGCAATGCGCGAATACTCACAGTATGCGACAGTCATTTCGTATCCGGACGCTACCGGACAAGTATGTAGCACTTCAACTGCTGAAAAACACCATACCTCGGGCGCCACAGTTTGAAATCGTCTGCGTCTCCGTAATCGAGAGTATCATAAGTCCTGTTCGAGAAGATTACAGGTCGTCATGGTCTGAAGCGCAGCCAAAGGCAACGAAGGTTGGCAGTTCGGATAACTTATCGCCAAGTGTTCGTTGCGAGTTGTGTCTGTGGATGAGTTTGCCTCATTTGGATCATCGCTGGTCTGGAAAGCCTGCTACAGCACCGAAGTTGCATGTTATCATGAGCGAAGTTTTTACTGCTTGTCTGGATCGTCAAATGTCTCTAGGATCCAAGTCATGTGCATTTCCACTGTCCAAAGTCATCCAAGAAGCTTCGGATATACGCGACTTCATTTATCAAACCGGTAAATGGTCTTGGCGATACCGGGCTGAGTCAGCACTGAGGAAGATAGCACGGCTGATTCATAGCAGCCTGCGCGCATACAACGAGGCAGCTTACAGATGCGAGATACTTACACTTCCGTAGTCCAACGCAACCAAAATCGGCCTCTGGCCACGCGGGGGGATTTTGCTCCTGGAACAGCGAAAAGCGACGGTAACAACATCCTCTCGGCCTTCTTTAGACAACGCAGAACGAATTGATAGCTGTACTCGGCTCCTGCAACGACTGGGAATCATTTCCGTTGGATCAAAAGCCGAGCGCAGAGAGCCGCTTGCTGTCGCAAAATGTCGACCAAGCCAGCACCGTAACTCGCCCCACACTAGTACGCCGACAACTCCATGCAGTCACGATGTCCACCTGCACCACGCCGAGATCAAAAGCTGAAATGGCTCTTTGCGGCGCGCTGGTGACGCTCCCTTGACTGCCCATGACGACATCACCTTGCAAATCACGGGCTCCAATTGGCCCGCCGATATAATTATGTGGGACATCAAAAGGACACGAGCATCACCACAAACTTATCACTCCCATTGTTGGCAGAGGCTTCGAGAAGAACGCCATCGAAGAACGCCGAGCGGTGGGGGCAACGGACGCGGAGAGAAGCTTTTTAACAACGTCAGAAACCAACTGGTCGCGAGAGCAGATGGCCGCCGGAACAGCAGGCCCCGCAGCCACGAAGCGCTCCACTCCACCAACATCCCTGCCAGAACCGGAGCCGGCGTCGCTCGTGTGGGACGGAGCGGACGACCAGGCCAGATCCAAGAGCAGCATGAGGAAGCGCTCGTCCCCCAAGCGAAGGCGCAATCTGGACGCGTTCCGGTCCACGCAATTGGTCGAATGGCGGCGTCGCTACTTTGAAGGCATCCTGAAATGGGAATCGGCGCTGCGGATGATGTTCGTGGACTTTCCCAAGCTACTGTTTAAGAGGTTCGGCAGCGCGCGGACGATCGTGTCCTTCTTCTTTGTCTACGTGATGCTGCAGGCGCTGGCGATTCTCTGGGGCTTCCTGTTCAATGTTGGCGCAGTGCTCGGCGAAAATATGAGCACTATCATTACGATGCCGTTCCCGCAAGCGATCTGTGTGCTGGTGGTGTACGTGTCGGTGATGGGGATCGTGCTCTCTTTGGTCGCGCAACATGGATCCTCACGTGGCAGTCGCTCGAGAATTTCCCGTTGATCCGACGCATGATCGCCTGCGAATGTCGTCCGCAAGCTGTTATCCTCACGGTTGCAATGCCTATGCTAATTATCCTACCGAGTTTGATATTGGTGCCATCACACTGCACTACCGCCAGTCTCGAAGAGTCCTCGTCGCTGCTCAAGGTCATGTGCGAGGAGTCGTATTTGAAGTTGCTGACCGACAAACACCCAGTGTTCCAGCGTGCACTTCGGTTATCAACAGCCATTGCAATCTGCCAGTATATCCAACTTTGCCTCGAAATTTTGCCAAAGTGGCGCACCGCACTTGCTGGTCTCAGCACGAAGTCCACCTTCCTGTTGGGCGGCGGTCTTCTTGGAATGAACTTTGTCGGCGGTCTATGGGGAGTCGAGTGGGTTTGTCGACATTTCAAATTGAAACTCACGCCACTGAGCGACCTCACGAATTTCCAGTGGGAGATTTTTGGCATGCTGCTGCTCGTGGGGTGGATCCTTTGGTTCCTGGCCATCACATGCCATACATTTCCAAACGTACACGAGTGCGACTCGAACAAGAAGGCACTCAGCGGCTTCTTCGAGCGGCTCAAGTACACGTTTGTCTTCGGCCAAGGAGTTGTGTTTTTCCGTGCCTGTGTGCATCCGGATATGGGCTTTGTGCACGCTCAGCTTGAGCTCACGATTATTAATCTGCTGCTGCCGTCAATCTACGTGGTCTCGCTGATTTGCCTTCGAATGGTGAGCTTGCTCAGTGTGCGTGCAGTACTCATTGACGGCCCGATGGCGTTAGCTCTCGGTGGACTCGTTTCAGTCGGGTCCAAGATGACCGAGAAACCTCACGTCTTTTCGTGGTAAGCTTGTTTTTGTTTGATCGGTTCTTGCGGTCCGAGGCCGTGTCATCGCTTAGCGAAATGGGTCTATCACTTCAGCAAATGCTGCAAGAAACCTCTACGGACAAGAAGCACCCTCTATTGGGTCATCGGACTGCCAAGAAGTTTGTGTACATCGCTGTCGCGATCTTGTTGCTGTTCGTCGGTGCTATCTCCGGGTTCAGCGTTCTCTCAGCGATCCAGAAGAGCGCAAAGTGGTTTCCGGACGCTACGTCAGTGGAATATGAAGACAACTCAATTCATATCCACCACACCGGCGTTGTGAAGTTACACCTTGGGCTAGCAAACGAGACGCATAAAGCGATCAGTGTTGACGACCCCCTCTACGCAAGCTGCTCCAATCGCTGGAACGGTTTGAGTCTGATTGATCTTGCTTTCTTTGCAGAAGCGGCATATTTCAACCCGTTGTCTAACGACACGGCCGAGTTTATTTCGACGATCTTTGACAATGAGCTGGGCGAGATTCACGTTCACTTGCCAGCGTTAAACACAAAAACCGGATCCAAGCTCGACTTCTTCGAAGCACATATCCCGAAACTAAACACCAGCGTCATTTCCGTGCGAGGCACCGACATTTGGAGATTCACAGATTTTGTGGAGGATGTCAAGATGTTCTTTGAACCGGTGGTATTTTCGGTCCTGTCGTCGATCTTCCCCACCATTCGCATTTGGCCCGACGTGACATTTTCCACGCTCATTGAGCTGTACAGCGAGATGATTGGCCTGTTCGGTCTGCAGCACGAGTCATGGTACTATCACGAACTTTTAGATTATGTCACGTCCCTCACTGACCGAAAAGTAGTGCTCACTGGCCACTCGATGGGCGGCGGAATTGCCCGCTTGGTTGGATCCATCGTTGGGACGACCTCGGTGACGTTTTCTCCGCCTGGTTTCGTCCAAAGCTATAGCAAATTGATTCACCACATCGGTGGAATGTCGATGAAGGTCGATCGATCAAGTCTGCACCACCGCAACTTTGCTGTCGTGCCGGAATACGATCCTATCACGATGATCGATGCCCAAGCTGGAATGACGCAGAAAATCTCGTGCGATACTCCTCACCTTTCGATGCAGTTGTCATGCCACATGCTGGAAGGTACACTTTGCAATTTGGTCGAGCACTGTGGCTCTGCGAGACGTCGCATCTCATCCTGCCTCTTCGAACACAATATTGCTGGAGCGACGGAAGACATGATCCCAAGAGTGCTGGCGATCATCTCCAAGCCTGAGATATACGTCTCATTCTTGGTTGCTGTGTCGATACTGCTGTCCATGCTGCTTCGTCGGCGCCATCGCAGACTACACACACCCGTTCCATCACCGAGCCATCGCAGCAGAAAGAAGAGCCGCTCGCCCAACCACTACCATAGCACTAGAGGAGACTTCAAGTCCCCGCATCCGTCGCTGTATGTCCGGCGCAAATCCATTATTTAGATATATGTATGCCCACTAGCCCTTGCTGCCAATAAACAAATCAGGAAGAGCACTTGGAAATTGGCTCGGGGTTCGAGCTTCCTGCTGTCGCTGATGTGTTTTCCGCTTCATATCCCGAGTTCGTTGAGCCTGAGAATTCAATATGCTGACATTTTCACGAGGTTGCTGCTCCATCCCGATAAAACCACCGGCGAAAGCTGGACTGTCGTTGCTTTCTTTGTGACGGCGTCTTCGTTCTTCACGCTGCAATCGTTGTTTCTGGAGGCGTTCTTTTCGACAGCTTTCAAGTCGGCTCGAATCTTTTCAGCATGGTTGAGGCGATTCTCCGAGTCGTAGGTATCTGCAGAAAAGAAACGGAAGAGTCTGCTTGGTCCGTTTGTTGTTGCAGACGATCAAGTTGGGGAAGATTTTTACCAGCTCGTCTTGCGTTAAGCAACTTTCCTTTAACGCGGGTCGTACGCCGTATCAAATTTGTGCCAGGGCCGCTGGGCACAACATTTTCGTGCTCCAGCTGGTTTCGAGGTGGCGTTGGGTTACGTGCACTTATTGGAGGCAAGCTCGAGGCCATTGTTGGCCGTTCGTGTGGTACAATTCCGATAGACAGAAGCGCAGGAAGCTCGAGATCATTGCCCCAGTCGCGCTGCGAGTCACCTTGCTTCAACAAATGTGACTTTGACGCCTTATATCGAAGTTGTGTAGATACTTTTTGCTGTTGAAGCCCTAGAATGGCAAACGATGAGTCCAGCACTGGAAGGGTACTTTCAGGAACAACATCAGAACTGCCTGATCGTGCTTCTTTCCCCGACGACTTCATCCGCTTCTGTTGAAGATACAGCAAACCTGGCACAAGCGCATTCTCACACCCCGGGAACGGGCAACTATACACTTGTGCCAGGATTGACCTTGCTAGGCAACTTTCATGGAACACATGCTACAAACAACGTAGACCAAACTTAACACATCGACATCGACAGCAGCAATTTCACCAGCAGAACGTACCCCACACACCGTCGAATGTAGAACAGCCTTTATCCTCACACTTTGGCTACAGAGGGGCATGTAGAACCAGGGTCTCCAAACGTTTTCGCATTTTCAGCGTCAGTTTTAGTCCCCGCAATGATTTTCACGAGGTAATCTTGAATAGGTCGTTCTCCGTGATCAAGCTGCAGCAACACGTCGTAGTCATTCGTCGAGAGCTCTCTGTTCTCCAAGTCTCGAATCACATCCGAGCTAATAGCCGGTTGTCGTTGGCTTTCCCTCACAGCAGGAACCCAATGATCTTGAACATTCTGCTTCATGACAAACGCATGTTTCGCATGCGCATTTCCTTTAAAGCACCTTGCGCACAAGTCCACATTTTTACACTGCACACAGCGATATCGTTCGCATCGAATGGGCTTTATCTTGCACTTCCTGCAGCACGTTCCTTTGTGGACATTGGGTGCTCTGTTGGCCACATCAATCTCCTTTCTCAAGGCCGACAGCGCTAGATCGCCCCAGTCCTGCCTGCATAGTGGACAAGTAATGTTCTCCTTGGACTGTCTTCTGCTCTCGCCGAAGACTTTCATACACTCAATATGGAAATTATTGCCGCAGCCTTTCCTGCAGAAGGTGAGCGGCTGACTCTCGTCCATGTCTTCCTGACAGATAGCGCACACTTCCCCTCCACCAGTTCATGTCTAGTAGCTTCTTCTGTTTCTGTTTCTTTTGGTGTTGTAGTCTCGTTCTTCTTCCGCTTCATGTAGGGTTTCCTCTCGACCGTCACTCGTTCTCTGTAGCCACCTCGCACCAGCGTCTCGATCTCCGAGTCTATCAGCGACTTTTGCCACACGACGGGCGTCGTAGGAGGCACACGCAGCACCTTCAGCATCACGAACAAGATGTGAACGCAGATATCAGCCGTCCCGCACGAGCAGCTCTGCAGCGAGCCAATGAGAACCCGGTGCTTCTTCTCGCAGTTCTGTTCCTGAATCTACGAGCAGATTGGTTAGGCTACTACGAAGGGTAAAGAGGGAGAAGGGGCGCGTACGACGTAGGAGGTGGGGCCGGGCGTCTGTACCAGGTACATGGTGCTACTGAGCGTCTCCTCGATGCGCGCGGCGACGTCTTCTGGGGCCTTGGAGCGGTACGGCACCAGGCGGCTCATGATGGCTCGGACGTTGCGGAATGGAGTAATGGTCACTTCAACATAGTCATGTGTGCCACACCATAAATAAAATGATGTTGAAAGACTGCACCAGCAGACCACGTCATCCGTCGCCAAGTGGCAGTATTCGACGCCGGACGAGGATGAACGACCCGCTGGAATGGTATTATGAGATCCCCGTGGTGTCGCGGCTGTACCTGACGGGCTCCTTCCTCACCACGACGGCCTGCGCGCTGGACCTCGTGTCCCCGTTCTCGCTGTATTTCAACTTTAACCTCATCTTCTTCAAGGGACAGGTGTGCCGCATCTGCAATGGACCCAAAGCCTTAAAACTAACTGTACTTTTGTACTATTCAGGTGTGGAGATTAGTGACCAACTTCCTGTTCTTCGGACTCTTCAGTCTCGATTTCCTCTTCCACATGTACTTCGTGTACGCAACAGCGCTATGAGTACTTGTGCTGTTGTTATCTTTATGCTTAACATTTTGTTGTTATTGTTCTTTGTAGAGTTCGGTACTGCAGATTACTCGAAGAAGGCTCCTTTAGGGTCGTACAGCAGACTTTGTGTACATGCTGCTGCTGGGGTCTGTCGTCATGATTGTACGTGGAAGTGATAACAATGTTTTACTTGGTTTGAAGGCTAATCATTATTTTGTATTGCTATGCAGCTAGTGGCGCCGTTCGTGAACATCCACTTCTTGGGTTCGTCGCTGACTTTCATGATGGTGTATCTCTGGGGTCGACGCAATGAGCACGTGCGGATGAGTTTCCTGGGACTGTTCCCCTTTACAGCGCCGTACCTGCCGTGGGTGTTGTTTTCCTTCTCCATCCTGCTGGGAAACAGCGCTACGACTGACTTGATCGGCATCATTGTTGGGCATATCTATTACTTCCTGGAAGGTACGGGAAGAGATAGCTTGGGGGAGCGCTCCATGACTGAAGAACTAACATGTCGTGCTGGTTACAGACGTATACCCAACTATCGCCAGTATCCGAGAGTGGAAAACAACGCGGCCCTTGGCTACTCCTCGCATCATGTACGTTGACGATAATTGTGCTTAGTGTCACACCCGTTTGGCGTGGTGTTGTTTCTCACTTTCTTATTTCATTATTCTGCAGTCGCTATCTGTTCGACCCGCGTCCTGTTGCCGTTGCAGTGGACGACGCCGAAATTATCAATGACTTCGGGGCCGACCAAGACCATCCGCACAGGGAGTAAGAGACCACACAAGAATCTATCGATATGCGATAAATATTCCTTCGAGACAACGAATTGCAAGCAGCGCTTGTGTGAAAATCGTGTTGAAGATAGATAGTTAAGGTACTTCGAGGACAACCACGCGGATGCTGAAGTAGGTTTTGCTTCCTTCGCAAAACACAGGCTGCTGCTGATCTCGCTACGTACACCTTAGCAGCAGCATTGATACATACTGTGTTTGGACACAGTTCATAGGCGCGTCTTCCTAGCGCGCGCTCAAAATCACCAAGTTTCCCCTGCCGCCATGAGAGGCAATTGAGAGCGTCGCAGGGCTTCCGGCACTTGCATCATCATCAACAAAGACCGTCGAGTGTTTTCTTCAGGGTCTTCGGGAGAATCTCCGCGCGGAGTGGAATTGGCGCTTGTGTCAGGTGAGGCTTTCTTCGGTGCAGCAGCATTATGCCCTGTGGACACTACACGCTTGAGCATCGCCGGCATTCGTGACACAAACCGCGACGTATTCGTCTTCTGTTCCTGAATGGGGTCTCGTCGACTTTGTCGGCTTCCGAGTTTTCTGTCGTGCGGTCCGATGCTGTCTGCGGGTCCGGCGAGTCCAAGGCATTCAGCACAGGCTCGGCCGGTGGTTTGCCGTCTCTGGAGGTCGCCCGGATTTTCATTTTAAGCGACGGCATGCCGAACTTCCTGCCTTGCTTCTCGGTCACATCCGAGTTCGATTTTGGCAGCGTTGGAACTGTCGGCGCACGGTTCGCCGTCGCCTTGTCTTCCTTGCTCGAGTCGGCATTGCTGGACCTCTTGAGTTTGTTCGGCAGCTTGGTCATGGACTTGATTTTGCTGGCAGCCGAAGCAGCAGCAGCGCCAGACGCCGTCGCGGACCTTCTCAGCAGCGGAGCCGCAAACATGCGCCGCTTGGTCTTGATCATGGGGTCCGAGTTCTTCCTGGGCGGGAGCAGACTCGGAATATTGGCGGCGTCTTCGGGACTGAGCGTCAACTCAAAGAGCGCGCTGGTCGTGCTCTTGTGCACTTGCTGTGGGTCGGAACCATGAGGCTCAACATTCTCAAGAGCTGGCATCGTGGTGGCTTAGAGCGCAGTTCTCCTGGTCTCTGTACAAATGCCGTTCCTGCCC
Source organism: Phytophthora quininea (assembly GCA_011947345.1). Classification (NCBI taxonomy): domain Eukaryota; phylum Oomycota; class Peronosporomycetes; order Peronosporales; family Peronosporaceae; genus Phytophthora; species Phytophthora quininea. The sequence continues at coordinate 942,007 of JAAVTG010000586.1, read as the reverse complement.
TTCTTCCTCGCTTTTCCCAGCGCGAATGGACTGTTCGAAGGCGGAGCAGATTGCAAAGTGAACACTTTGTCGTGGAGAGAGCGTGGAGATGCCGTGGGATGCTGCAGGCAGGACAGTCCTCGATAGTGTCGACACGAAACCAACCGTCCAGTGTGGATTTTTGGACCGTGCTGCCTCGCCTTTTCAGTTGTCCCCAGCTTGCAAGCTCCGATAAACCACCGCTCGGAGCCGAGTGTGTGTGCAAGCACTTTACCAAGGGACCAAAGTGTTGTATCGGATGCCCATACCGAGGCCGCCAACTGCTGCGACAGCAGGCCTCGAACATGCATCGACCTTCGCCTGGCTCTATTCGTTGCTCACTTGACTAAGACTGTGCTGTAGCAAGTCTCCGTTGGCAGTTGTGGACGAGTCCACAACTCCAGACAACTGCTGGAAAGCAGGCTCTCGAGCTTCATGTGGCCACCACGCCGCATGGCAGGCATTTTGCACTGTTCCAGGCCGACATCTGCACGTGTGCATTCAGAGCCCAAGGCTGCTGGCGTATCTTGCTGCAAAATTGTCGTGGTGGCAATCAGCGCCGACTCCTTGACCTTATGCTCGGCGTTGAAGTCTGTTTGCTATCATTGCATTGTTGCCTCGGGACGTCAGAACGACCGGAACTCGAGCGAGGCGTCGTTGTCAAGTGGCGGTGTCTCCTCTGTCGAGCTCGGGTAGTCGTCGAAGTTGTCGGTGTCGCCGACGTCCTTCAGCGTCGGCGGGTGCGGCGCAATTACTCGACGCTGCGGGACGATCTCCCAGTCGACGTCCTCGAACCACGTGTGCTTCTTGATGGCTTCCACGTCGTTCAGCCGCTTGGCTTGATCCGGTTGCAGCATTTGACGAAGTAGGTCTTTGAGCGGCGCCTGCATGTGTCGAGGCCAGAAGATTTTGCCGGCGAGGATGCGATTATACAGCTCAAAGTGCGGGTCGTCACGCCGAGTAGTGAACGGTGGGGATCCGTTCACCATTTCGTACACGACACAGGCAAATGCCCACCAGTCCACCGTGCAGGAGTAGCGACGGTTCTGGTGCGATAGTGTGAGTTGCTCTGGCGCCAAGTATTGATCCGTTCCCACACTAGACGACGTACGATCGTTGGGACTCCGAAACCACTTGGCAAACCCGAAATCCACGACTTTGATATGACCACTAGAGTCGAGCAAAATGTTTTCGGGCTTCAAGTCGCGATACATGAACCCGTTGGCGTGGCAAGCTTCAATGAAAACGACCAGCTCGGTAGCGTAGAACTTGGCTTCGTCATTGGACAATCGTCCGACGAGGTGTAGTTTATGAAAGAGCTCCCCACCGGGAACGTACTCCATCAAGAAATGAACATGTGCTGTCGTCGTCAAACTACCGAAGAAGCGAGCAGAGAACGGATGTCGAATTCGCGTCATCTGCTCCATGGCGTCGCGCTCGGCTTCAAGTTGCGGGGACATTTTTTCGTGATCACGTCCTTCTTCTTGATCGACTTGAGGGCGTAATAAAGGCTGGAACGTTTATGCCGGACGACACGGACTTTACCGAGCATCCCCGTGCCGACAATGTCCAGCAGCTCAAAGTAGTTCTCCAGGCTGAAAGGCTTGGGCGGCATCGTGAGTGTCGTTCCAATCCACGACGTCGTCGATCCTTCCGTGGGTTTTTCGTCTGTAGTCTCGCCATAAACGTACTGGGAGTGAGCAGGTGTATCGCCAAGGACAGATGCTGCTCCGCCCATGAATTTCACAGCTCATCAAGTTGAAGACTCGTCCAGTACAGACACGTTTCACCCCACGCACTCGATCTCCACACAGCTTGTATTTCCCTCAAAAATATACTTCATCAAAATAGCTAGCGTCCTCGCCGTGCTGTACACTGAAAAATGCAGGATAGCTCTCCACGCGGGCTCGCTATGGGGCAGTGCGGTCTATCGGGAACGGATGAGCTTCCGTGTTGAAGACGATCTCGTCTAATGGCAGCAGGGAATCGTCCGAAAAGAGCAGGAACAAATACTTGAGCGTCTCGGCAATGAAGAAGCTCTCCATTTCGTTGCGGAAGCCCACGTGCACAGGGCCCTTGGCCACGTTCCCAATGCTGGCGTATCCGCCGCGCTCTAATCGGCAGTTGGTCTCGAACGCCTTCATGATTTCACGTCCGTATTCCCGGTATTTTTCATCTTTTGTGACGCGATACAGCACCATCAAACTCTCCACTGTCTCGGGACGCAGCAAGTTAAATGCATCGGTGGCACTGACAAGTAAATCCTCTTCGACGTTCTCCTTCATGTTGAAGTACATGATCTCGGGTGCGAGCTTGGCGGCCATTTGCGCGTACATTTGGTAGCAAGTCTCCATAAGCTGCTTCGCTAGTGTGAGGTGCTCCTCGGGCATGCCGTTCTTGTACCCCAGTGCTAGCATTCCGGGCACGAAGCACACCAAGTGGTCCATCTTGGGCTCGAACTTGCCGTACACGAGCTCGCCAATGAATACCAGTCCGTTTGGCTTCGACTTGCCCACCAGCTTGTCCATGATGCCATCGACTGCCGTCATGTACTGAGTCTTGAATTTCTCTTCCTTTTTACCCGACTGCAGCCACTATATCGTTCAAATCCAGTACCTCGTTAGCTCAGTAACCACAAAACATAGCCATAAAGGAAATAATCGCACCTGCTTCAGCAGATACTCGTAGTAGCTGTCGCCATTAGCGCCTAATGTGACTTTAGATGTGGTGATTTTCCCAGTCTGCTGGTTTACTTGAACTGGTAGCAGGCCATTCTGGTACTTTTCTTCCACTTGTTTTGCTAGCTACACCGGCCAAATAACATAGCCCAGGCATTAGCAAGACCGCGACAAAGTTCTCCTAAACGGTAAAGCATACCGAGTCGGAAATTCGATCCACTTGCTCCTGATACTTCGGATATCCCGTGAGTTGGGCGAGGTATTTAAATTCCATCTGCAGCGTGCCGATTTCCGCCAGCGATGGAGACTCACGCGTCCGCTTCGTCTGTCAAAACAAGAGCAAATAAATAAATACAAATTAGCAGCAGATACTCGCAACCACCGCCGTCCTCCTCAACTTACCACAATATCATAATCTTTATCTGGGATGCCATGCTTGTACACAGTAAACGCCGGAGAGAGCGCCACTCCCAACTTATTGGCAATGGTCAGCAGATGCACATGCCCCGACATGTAGAAGGACGACAAGAGTCCTCCCATGAGTCTAATGGTCGTCTCAAAGAGACTGATGAAGCCACTTAGGAAGATCCGATCTTCCATGTTGTTGGCCACCCACTCGCTGGCTCGGTCGAACTCATCGAACATGCCCACGAGATAAAGCGTATCCAGGGCGTCCACCAGCGTCAGTGCCATGTCATGGTCCGGCAGTCCTGTTCCTTTGTACGTCTTGACATTGAGCGAGTCGTGGCCGTAGGCATACGTGGCGTAGCCCTTCCAGGCCCACTGCACCATCTCCGCCACTTGCTTCTGGTCCTCGTTATGCAGTGCTGGGTCGTACGGGCTCTCCGCTTCTGCTCTTCTTCATGGGTCGGGTCACTGACTTTAGGCTCGAATAGGACGCTGTCCGCCGTGGGTTTGGGGGCTTCTGTGGCTGGTTTCTCGATCCTACGCAGGTGGTTCATCCAGCCATTGTCGGCCTTGATGTTTGAGTTGTTAAGTTGGGGTTGTGTGACGCGAGAGCCCCAAATGAAGAACTGCACGAGGATGCCAACGCAGAGAAGACCGAGTAGAAGCCGCAATAACAGGGCCGTGGACACCGAGCGAGGACTGGGGCGACTGCGAGGCGTAAACGGCTTGGGGACGAAGGCCGGGGGCGCCAGGGACGGCTCCCGCGCGTTGCTGAGGCGGCGAGCGCGAGGCTCCATGGTATAGCGTGTCGAAATGTTGTTGAGATGTTGGCGTTCCTTGATGTAGGAATATATACTTACATCGAGGATACTATGTATAGGGACATATTTTTACGTACAGATTTGTTTTGAATGGCGTACCATAATCAAAAAGTCGTGGAGATATGGCGCAGTGCTGTTGGGCAGATGAAGAGGAAGGAACTTATGCGTGTCAGTTGAGAGGGGCCTCTCCCTCCTTGAGAAGACCGAGTTTAAACCGATCTGGGTCTTCTACGACTAGGATCCTGATGCCCTACGAATGCTTGAGGACGATGACGAAGAAGCACAGCGTGATGAGCGTCAACAGCGTCAAGATGCAGCGCTCCGGCCGTGTGTTCCGCTGGTACTTGTCCGCCTGTTCCAGCTGCGTCATCCCCGACCGCATCCGCTCCACCACCTGCTCCATGTTGTAGTCGATGCGGTCGATCAGCGTGCCCTGGTCGATCACCATCTCGGCCACTTCTTTAAACATGGCCGCGAGCGTCGCCACCGACTTAGCGATGCGTTGGATCTCTATATCTCGTGTTCGGATGTCGTACTCGGTGCGATCAATCGCGTACGCCGTCTTGTTGCCCAGTCGGAAGCTGTCGGTGAAGGAATTCCCTTCTCCATCTCGTCAGCGTCAAAGATCTCGCTCCCGAACTTCTGCAGTTGGAGACGCTGCAGATATTCGCGTTGACGGATGCGGAACTGGATGGAGATCTGATGCAGACGGCGTGCAATGGCTCTCTGAGTGTTTAAGCGCACCAGTCGGTCAGCAGGTGACGGACTCGGCTCTCCACCGATGAACGCGCTCGTGATCTTCTTGAGAGAGCGATCGGCTCTGTGAAATAGCGCAGTGATTTCTTCTGTAAGAGAACTGATCTCTTGCTCCTGCTGTGTCTCGGAATCGTCAAACCGGATCATCAGACGCCTCGTATGCAGCAGCTGCAGGTACTCCACTAGAACACTCGGTTAGCGATCCTCTTCTCACGATAGGGAACACTGACGGTTACGTTTGGCGTGTAGCAGTCGGATGCATTCGTCGGCATTGTCGGCAAACCTCGTCCACTCCGGTTTACGGTTGTCATGTTCACCTTCGGGAAACTCATTGGCGTCTTGCAGCAGTGCAGTTTCCATCGCCTTCGACTTGTTTCTCTACAGGAATCATCGTCAATTCGGCCACGACGAGATATCTCCTTCCACGGGGTTTCTCAATCGCACCTGTTTGGACACGAACAGAGCGCTGAGTAGAGGCGACTGCTCCAGTCGAGGCCTCATGTGGAACCGCAAGCTTCGTTTGCGTAGATTCACTCTGCGCTGCATGAACCTGCTGCTCAAGTCGCGATACGCCATGGTCTCCGGCTAGTCAAAATCTCTATGCGACCGCTGGAAGATCGCCACAGATCTTGAAACGACACTTCAACAACCTCACCTGTAAAAATGCCGGAAGCCGATGTCCTCGGGTCTGGGTCCACTGTGCTGCGTTGGAGCAAGCTCGAGACGGTAGCTCGTCGCAACGGTGAAGCTCCAACTCGTCGTTCTGGTCACTCCTTGTCAATAGTCGGGTCTAGTGGATATTTGTTTGGTGGTTGTGACTATGCGGAACCTCCGGGTCCGACTGCAGATCTCTTTGCTCTAAAGATCAATGCGAACACACCGAGTGAATGGGAGCGACTGCAGTCGCCTATCGCAGGAAATTGGCCACCTCCACGCTGGAAACACTCGGCCACGGTGGTCGACAATAAGATCTTCATATTCGGAGGGTTCCAAAGCAGTTCGACGAGATTCAATGACCTGTGGGTCTACAACCCCATTACTCTCGAGTGGATGCAGCCTGGCGCTTCCAATAGCAATAGCAGCAATGCTGCTCATCGACAAAGCGTAGCGAAGACTGTCGCACCTACTTTGCCGCCGCCCCGGGAGCTCACTCTGCCGTCGCGATCCGGAGGAATATCTACATGTTTGGAGGCTACGGAGGCACGGGATACGGCCGACGAGACTTTGACGATCTGTATATGCTACGCACGGACGACTTCAGCTGGAACAAGGTCACTTGTAAAGGCAAACCGCCGGAGAAGCGCGCAGGTCATCAAGCCTGTGCAGTGGACGATTTGATGCTGGTCTGTGGCGGCTGGAATAGTGTGGCGCAGTTTAATGACCTCCATATTTTTGACTCGCAGGTGAATTCGTGGACGCTCGTAGAAGGAACGCACATGGCGACGACTTTACCGAGATGGAACCACGCGTGCTGTGCAGTGCTAGCAATTCCACACGCCAAAGTTTTCGTGTTTGGCGGCGTCGTCGGCGAGGCGAATAACTACAATGCGCAAGGAAATTATATGAATGACTTGAGTATACTCGACACAGGTGAGATGACTTGGAGTGTTCCGGAGATCGATGGCTCACCACCGTGCGGAAGAAGCGACACGACCTTGGCTTATGATGATAAAGGCAGCAGACTCATTGTATTCGGCGGCTGGGCCAATGTATGGCTCAACGATATGTTCTACCTCGATGTTAGTTGTGTGGTGGGGCCTCCGTACGGAATCACGGGTGTGTATCCCGACTTTGGGCCGATTACAGGTGGAACTCCGCTAGTGATTGAAGGTATCGACTTTGCCAACAAACCTGTCACGATCCGCTTCTCCTGTCGGAAAGGATCCGTCGATGTCGCTGGGGAATACGTGAACGACCACACATTAAACGTTGTCACGCCCGACTTTACTGCTTTCCCAGCTGGAGATGTCCAAGTTCGAGTTGCGCTACAAGGAGACTCGTTCACGACCACCTTCCAGACGTACAATTATTTCTCAGTCACGCATGCACCATTGTGTTTCGCCTATGGTCCAGGAGTATTAGCAGGAGGAGCAAGTGGAGAACCGACGTGTTTTATCATCCAAGCTCGCGACGCTCAGCGGAATGTACGTACTCGTGGTGGCGATGAGTTTACGGTGGACATCTCTTTGGATGAGTCGGGGCCAATGTTCCTTCCGAATCTGCAGATCCAAGACTTAATGAATGGCAAGTACCTTGTGAGCTACACAGTGCCAAACCCCGGGGAATACCAAGTTCAGATCGAATTTCATGGTACTTTCGGTGGCAACGCAGGAACCATTCGACGATCTCCTTACACAGCGACTTTCGACGATATTGTCACGCGTGAAATGAATTTAATGACAGGCAAACTCGTGTTGGATCAAGTCTTGCATGACCTGCAGTCACTGCAGCAATCGACTCGAGAATGTAATGTCGGATTAGAACAACCTACATCGGATGCGATGTGGACTCCTGAACAAGTCACGGCTGCATTGATCGGCCTGAAGGAGCATGTGTTTATGGTAGAAAAGCGTGGCGAGGAGATTTCCTTAACGATCGAGGAACTACGGACAGAGATCGCGTTTCTGAAAGACGCAGGTATCGTAGTTGCTAAAGAGCTCGAGATTCTCATGGCCATCGAAATGGCGTGGGCAGAAGTGTTGAAAAAGGTCCCGGCCGCAAGCAGTCGAATCGTGCCACTGATTGCTGCGCAAAGCACGAAGTTCCGTGATGAAGTAGCAGAGTATGTAGAAGAACTACAGAGCAAGGAAGCCCAGCTTAAAGCCAAGTCGTTCTGGAATTTCTCTGTCGGAGTTAACGCAGCTTTAACTATGATCGACGAAGAACAAAACATCTTTGAAAAGGACGAAGCTACCCTCAAACAACGACAACACATTGCTGTGATACTGGAGTGTGAAGATTTAATGGAGCCGTGTACTTCGGTGCTGACGTCTATCCAGCGAACACTCGCACATTGCCGACAAATGTGGGAGTCCATTTCCGAAGTAACTAGGAAGATCGACTTGTCTCGAGACATTCCATGGAGTATGATTGACGCAATTGTGCTGGAAGAAGAAGCCAAGACCTTCTTGACGCTAGTCAAAGCTACCCACAAAGACATCCGTGATTGCGACGCTTTCAAGAAGTTTGAACGACTCGTGAAGGATTTCTTAAGTACTTGTCCATTGTTCCAAGCTCTTCGCCATCCGTCAATGCGCAGACGACACTGGCACGACCTCATCAAGGTCTCTGGAAAAGAATTCGAATGTCCGGACGACAATCCGGCGTTGAAATTCGCCGACATTTTAGCATTGAATTTGCACGAGATCCAACGAGATGTCGAGGAGATTACTGACCGAGCGCAGAAGGAAGCTAAGCAGGAATCTGTTCTGCAAGAATTGGAGGCTCGTTGGTCCAGTATTTGCTTGGCAATGACTCCGTATAAGGAGACGACAGTGCCGCTGCTTCACATGGCTGAAGACGATGTGGAAATGCTGGAATCTGATCAACTACTAGTACAAGGGATGGCCTCAGGACGCAATAGTTTCTTCCAGGACCAAACGCAACTATGGCGATCGAAGCTCATGCAAGTATCGGAGACTGTAACTACTCTGCTTGAGATCCAGCGATCATGGTCGTATCTAGAGCCACTCTTTATGCAGTCCGAAGAAGTCAAACGCGAACTTCCAGACGAAGCGACCAGGTTTGAAGACGTCGACGAGTTAGTTCGACAAACACTGCAACAAATGTGGAACCAAGACCCACCGGGAAATGTTTTGTCAGCATGTCAATTGCCGAACCTTTTGGGTTTGCTTAATGAGTTACGGTCTCGCTTAGAGAAGTGCCAACAAGCGTTGAAAGAGTACTTGGACTCCAAGCGCAGGTTGTTCCCGCGATTCTACTTCATTTCTGAAGCTGACTTGCTCGACATCTTATCCAACGGCAGCAACCCGCAAAGTATCATGGTTCATCTTGAGAAGGTGTTTTTGGCCATACATACATTGGCTTTAGAGAAGGAGCATATGGCTATCCAAGCGACACATTTCGTCTCTAACGACACAGCAAAAGAGACGATCGCTTTCGAGAATAAAGTCACGGTGGCAGGCAAGGTGGAGCTTTATCTACAGACTGTACTGGAGTCGATGCAGCTGACTTTAAAAGGTCATGTGACGAGGTCCATCGATCGATTCCCAGAGCAGAATCGAGTGGACTGGCTGCTGCAGAAGTTGCCGCCTGTTAATGAAGGAACGCCTTCCAAGGACAACATCGATGCAGCTCAGATCGCTTTGCTTGTTGGCGGAATCGAGTATGCTAGAAGCGTTGAATATGCCTTTGAATTACTATCCAAAGGCCATGCAACCGCTATGAAGGAACTCCAAGAGAAAATGATTATCCAGCTGAATGACCTCATTAAACTCACCCAAACGAACTTACCTAAGGGCGACCGCCAACGAACCATGTGTATGATCACGATGGACGCTCATTCCCGGGATATCGTTCAGAAATTGCTGTACGAAGAGATCACAACGCCCAGCTCTTTCCTGTGGCAGTCACAACTTAAGCAACGTCGTTCCGACCAACAAAACAAAACGTATCTGGAGATCTTGGATGCGAAATTCGACTACGGGTTTGAATACTTGGGAAATGGACCAAGACTGGTGATCACTCCACTCACAGATAGGATTTACGTCACTGCAACCCAAGCACTACATATCCAAATGGGCTGTGCTCCTGCTGGTCCAGCCGGAACGGGTAAGACCGAGACAACGAAAGATTTAGCAAATATGGTGGGGAAAGTCTGCTATGTGTTCAACTGTTCTCCAGAAATGGACTACAAGAATTTGGGGAATATTTTCAAAGGCTTGGCGAGTGCAGGAGCGTGGGGATGCTTTGACGAATTTAATCGTCTTGCTCCAGAGGTACTGTCTGTCTGTTCGGTGCAATTCAAAGCTGTCTGTGACGGTATTCGAAGTGAAAGTCGCCATGTTATTGTCGAAGGTGATACCGTCACTCTCAACCCAACTTGCGGAACGTTTATCACGATGAATCCTGGATATCTTGGTCGATCAGAGCTACCTGAAGGCTTAAAAGCTCTATTCCGACCCATTACAGTCATGGCACCCGACCTGGTATTAATCTGTGAAAATATGCTCATGGCGGAAGGCTTCCGAGAAGCTAAACTACTAGCCGCTAAATTCTTTAGTTTGTATTCATTACTTCGCGAACTACTTTCCAAACAAGATCACTATGACTGGGGTCTTCGAGCTGTAAAGAGTGTTCTTGTCGTGGCCGGGTCTTTCAAGCGAGCGGAGCCGAAACTATCGGAGCAAGAAATCTTAATGCGCTCCTTACGAGACTTTAACTTGCCTAAGATTGTCAAGCAAGACTTGCTAGTGTTCAATGGACTACTCAGCGACCTCTTCCCGAATCTGAATCTACCTCGAAAGATTGACGAGGTGATGGAGAAACACGTCCACGTCGCGTGTGAAGACCGTGGACTGTGGCCACACGAACAATTCCGACTGAAAGTTATTCAACTAGAAGAATTGCTAGCAATTCGTCACTGCGTATTCGTCATGGGACCTCCGGGGAGTGGGAAAACCGAGTGTTGCGAAACTCTTATCGCAGCTCGAAAGAAGAAGGGGAGGAATATGTAACGAAGGTAGTCGATCTCAATCCGAAGGCAGTCTCGACCGAAGATTTGTACGGGTATATGGTGCTCGGGTCCAGGGAATGGAAAGATGGTTTATTGTCTAAGATCATGCGAGACATTGCAAGTAGTTCTGCTACTGATAGCCGACCCAAATGGATTGTTTTGGACGGCGATCTGGACGCGAATTGGATCGAGTCGATGAACTCCGTCATGGACGACAACAAGATGCTAACCCTCGCTTCAAACGAACGTATTCCTCTCAAGCCAAACATGCGCTTGCTGTTCGAGATCCGCGATCTGAAATACGCTACGCCTGCGACGGTATCTCGAGCCGGCATCTTGTACATTTCAGATGACGATGGTTTCCAGTGGCGCTCGTTCTTAGCTAGTTGGGTAGCAACCAAAGGCGCTTCAGTTCCTCAACGAACTGCACTAGGAGAAGCCATGAACAAGTACATTGAACCGTGCATCGCTTTCGTCAAGCAAAACTGTAAGACGATTGTGTCCACGCAAGAGATCACTATGGTGCAGACGTACCTCTACTTCTTGGACGCTGTGCTCGACGCCGAAACCTTGCGAGACGCCAAGAAAGTTGATACCCTCAGCGGTTTTATCTCTGTCTGGGCGTTCGGCGCAGCACTTACCATCACAGACGATGGAACGGACTACAGGAAGCTGTTCAGTGAGTGGTGGCGCAGTGAATTCAAACAGATCAAATTCCCGGCACGAGACACAGTGTTTGACTACTGGCTCGACCCAACCACTTTGTCGTTCGATACGTGGCGGGCTTCACCGTATTTCAAACCCGTGCATTTCGATGGATCCGTGTCCATGTCGTCCGTCACGGTGCCAACTCCAGAGACTGCTTCCATCACGAGCTGGATGAGTACGATGGTTCGAGAGGAGCGGCCATTCATGCTCTGTGGAAATGCTGGCACTGGCAAAACCCAACTAGTACAAGGTGTGCTGAACACCCTTGACATTCGAGCTGCTGGATCAAAGACTACTCCAACAACGACTGGAAAAGGGTCATGTACTAGTGTAGATATCAACTTCAACTACTACACGAACGCTCAAGCTCTTCAGGTGATTCTCGAGTCCAAGCTGTCCAAGCGAGTAGGTAGCACATTCGGTCCAACAGTCGGCGATCAGCTGATCTACTTCCTCGACGACTTGAATCTGCCTCAAGTTGATCCGTACGAAACTCAGAGTTCGTTGGCTTTACTGCGTCAATACTTGGACTATGGTCACTGGTACGACCGAGCCAAGTTCACATTAAAGCAGATCGTGAACGTTCAATTCCTGAGCTGTATGAATCCAAACGCTGGTAGCTTCAGCATCAACCCCAGACTGCAACGACATTTCGTCACGTTTGCTCTGCCTCAACTGAGTCCAGCGAGTCTACAAGTCATCTACACTACCTTCCTCGAAGGTTACGTAGCCGACTTTGTCGAAGACATCCGAAAGATGACTCAACCGATCTTGAAAGCTGCTCTCAACCTCCACATCCAAATCTGCAGCACTTTTCGGAAAACCGCAGCGAATTTCCACTATGAATTTAATATCCGACACATAGCAAACGTGTTCCAAGGTCTGCTGATGGCAAGACCACAAACGTTCGAGGATCCGCTCAAATTCGCGCTGCTCTGGGTCCACGAAACCTCTCGAGTGTATGGAGATCGGCTGGTATCGACTCAAGATCTAGCCAAGTTCGTTTCGATCGTGCAGCAGCAAGCTCGGAAATGTTTCCCAGCGCTCAATTTCACGAGATACTTCGCCCCAATCTCTTCCAACCCTGACAGTAATGAGTCTTCTCATCTTCAGACAGATCCGGTTCTCTTTTGCCACTTTGCGAACGGATTGCGAACAAACGAGTACGACCAAGTGGTATCGCTGCAAGCTCTCCACGCTACAATTGAGGAAGCCTTGGGCGAACACAACGAGCTGAACACCAAGATGGAGCTGGTCTTGTTCAAAGACGCCGTCGAGCATATCGCTCGAATTGTTCGCATCATTTCCAACCCTTCAGGCCATGCTCTGCTAGTCGGCGTTGGAGGAAGCGGGCGAAAGTCACTAGCACGGCTGAGTGCTTTCATCTGCGGATATGTCCTGGTGGAGATCACCATCACCCAGACATATTCCTTGCTGGACTTTAAGTCGGACTTGCAAAATATGTTCATGAAAGCTGGCGTAAAAGGAGACGGCGTGGTGTTCCTGTTCGACGACAACCAGATCAAAAACGAGCGAATGCTCGTCTATCTAAACGATTTGCTCTCCAGTGGGAACATACCCGATCTGTACAGCGCCGACGAACAAACCAACTTGATCCAGCAATTCCAGCCGAAGATGATGGCGTCGCTAGCTGCGATTGCTGCTGCAGATCCAGCAAGTGACGCCAATGCAAACCTTGGCAATGAAGGGTCTGAAAAAGAGCGCGCTTGGAAGTGGTTCGTTCAGGAGATCAAGCGGAACTTACATGTCGTGCTATGCTTCTCTCCAGCCACGGCAGACTTTCGGATGCGCGCTCGAAAGTTCCCGGCACTTGTGAACTGCGCGTTGATCGACTGGTTCCAACCGTGGCCGAAAGAAGCGCTCCGCTCCGTTGCCGCTCGGTTCCTCACATTCGACAACGTTCCGAATTTGGTCCCTCCAGACAATGTAGCAGCGGCAGTACAAAACTTCATGCCGTTCGCTTTCCAGAGCACGAATGCTGTGGCCAGAGAGTTTTTCGCTCGTGAGAAGCGCAACGTATACTCGACGCCGAAATCGTATCTCGAGTGCCTTGCACTATATCGTCGCCTTCTAGCACAAAAGCATAACAACCATCAGAAAGCGACGCAACGTCTTCAGAACGGTTTGGAGAAGATGGAGGCTACCGGCGAGATTGTTGCAACCATGGAAGAAGAATTAAAACGCACTTTAGAAGAAGCCGAGAAGAAAAAGTCATCGTTGAAGAGCTGGCCACGCGCTTGCAGAAAGACAAAGAGCTGGTTGAAAACGAAACAGCGAAGGCCAACGTCGAGCGCGAGAAGTGCGCTGTTATTCAGGCCGATGTGTCCACGAAAAAGCCGATACTGAGGCGGATCTGGCTCAAGCCCAACCGATGGTAGAAGCTGCAATGGCTGCCTTGGACACGCTAAACAAGAAAGATTTGGGTAGCTGCAAGACCATGGCAAAGCCTCCAGCTGGAGTTGGCGACGTTTTCGGCGCTGTTGTTGTGCTTTTCGCCGGCGTGAATCCGAATGTGATCGTCCAGAAGAATGGCAAAGTGAAAGACAAGGATCGGTCCTGGGAAGCAACGAAGAAAGCGTTGCTAGGCAACATCAACGCGTTAGTGGAAGAGCTCAAAGAGTTTAAGAGTATTGTTGACAACCAACAAGTACCTGAAGTGAACTGGAAGGAGATCCGACCGTTCCTGGCGTTAGAACATTTCAACGTCGACATCATCGAGAAGAAAAACTCAGCTGCTGCAGGATTGTGCGCGTGGGTCATCAACATCGTCGCCTACTACGACGCAATCATTGTCGTCGAGCCCAAAAGCGTGCGCTGGAGGAAGCCAATGAGAAACTTCGAGTCGCGAACGAGAGACTGGAGACTGTTAATCAAAAAGTAGCTGCATTGGAGGAGAAACTAGCAGGTTTGACCGCTGAGTTTGACAAAGTGAACCAGGAAGTCCAAGACGCGGTCACGTTGCTCGAGAGAGGTCGTCTGAGGATGGAACTTGCTCGTCGATTGGCGAATGCTCTTGGTAGTGAGAGTGAACGATGGGCTCATGAACTAGAACAACTCCGAGCAAGTGCTGAGATGTTGGTGTGCGACGTCGTCATCGCCGCGAGTTTTGTTTCGTACGTTGGGGCATTCACAAAGCCGTTCCGTGATTTACTCATCAACGATAAGTGGTTGCCGTTCCTTCGCAATTCTCTCACGGAAAAGCCTTCGAAAGCTAACAAAGACAAACCTCCAGCCGCGGCCAATGCCTTTCTGGTGATGGCAATCCTCTGCAAATCCTAGCCACTGAGTCGGAGATGGCTGAGTGGAACACAAGAGGATTGCCAAGCGATCGCGTATCAATTGAGAACGGGGCTATCGTCCGCAATAGCACTCGCGCACCACTTCTGATCGACCCACAATTGCAAGGCATTTACTGGCTACGCGAAATGGAGAAGCACTCTCGACGTACTTTGCCCAGTTCTTTGCAAGTAGTGCGTCAGGATCAACAGAACTTGTCACACCTACTGGAAACTGCAGTTGAACAGGGATACTCTGTGATCGTTGAAAACATGGGCGAGAAAGTGGAAGTATGTCTTTGGCCAGTCATCGCACGGTCCACAACAGTGCGTGGACACAAGACTTTGTTGAAAATGGGCGACAAATTGGTCGAATTTCATCCTGAGTTTCGTTTGTATCTTCACACCAAGTTGTCTAACCCCATTATCCGCCAGAGCTGCAAGCAGAAACCACCATGATCAACTTTGCCGTGACGCAGCAAGGTCTCGAAGACCAATTGCTATCGCTGGTTGTTCGCAAAGAGTGGCCTAAGATCGCCAAAGTTCGGACTGCACTCATCCACCAGCAGAACGAATTCAAAATCCGCGTCCAAACACTGGAGGACCGCATCCTGTCTAGTTTAGCTGATGCCGAAGGCGACGTGACGGAGAATGTACAGGTCATCACAGACTTGGAGACAACGAAAGCTACAGCCCAAGAGATTGCCAAAAGGCAGCTGCAGCTAAAGAGTACGAAGTTCAAATCAATGAACTGAGCGCGAAATACCAGTCCGTAGCTAGTCGTGGAGCTCTGCTGTTCTTCATCATGGATGGCTTGCATCAGATGCATTCGTACTACGTGTACTCATTAAACGCGTACGTCGTGATTTTCCAGCGTGGTATTGATTTGGTCCAGTCCGAGAAAGAAGCGGCTCGACCTCCATCCGGCGGAGGTGGCTTGCTCGGTAGACTGAAAGCTGCAGCCAAGAAAGTCATCGTATCGCAGCGCTTCCAGTGGAATTCGGATTTGCTTCTAGCAGACCGAGTAGTAGAGAGCAACGGCGAAGAAGATCTTGATACACTTATCAAGGAGACCGAGCAGCAAGAAAAGCCGACCACTGCGCAAATTGAAGCACGGTGCACTCAGTTGAAAACGTCCATCACAGAGGTTGTCTTCAACTACATTCGCCGCGGATTGTTTGAGAAGGATAAATTGACCTTGGCCACCCAGCTCTGCTTTGCGATTTTGCAGTCAGAAAAGAAGATCGATGCTATTGATGTTCGTCAATTAGTGACTTGTGGTAGCGCAGCAGAGATGGGATCCGGAATGGGTTTGCTGAGTGAATGGATGTCCGACGCAACATGGCTGCGCGTACGCAAACTTGAGGAGAACATCACGAGTCTTCAGAAACTCACAACGTATTTGCGATCGGATAGTGAGGAATGGCGCGAATGGTGCGACTCAGAGAAACCCGAGTTAAAGCCGCTCCCAGGACAGTACAAAACGTCCATCACGCCCATGCAGCTTCTTCACCTCGTGCGAGTGTTGCGTCCCGACCGGATGATTTTCGCTTTACGCTCATTCCTTGGCGATACCTTCGGTAAGCAAATGGTGCAACAGCCGCCATTCGACATGGACGCTGCGTACCAAGAAACAAGCGCCTCCACACCAATGTTCTTTGTGTTATTCCCTGGTGTAGATCCCACGTCGTGGGTAGAAACTCTCGGTAGAAAGTTTGACTTCACGTACGAGCGAGGCAATCTCATTAACATCTCCATGGGCCAGGGACAAGAAGAGACTGCTGACAATGTGCTGATGAAGTTCTCTCGTGAAGGTAGCTGGGTCATCCTGCAAAATATCCACCTAATGCAGTCTTGGCTGCCTCGACTAGAGAGAACTCTGGAGGTGTATTCTGTCTCGGCCGACCAGAACTTCCGCTGCTTTTTGTCATCGGAGGGCCCTGCGTTGGCCTCACTAAGTAATCTCCCAGAGTCGCTGCTGCAAAGTTGTATCAAGGTCGCAAATGAAGCCCGACAGACCTCAAAAGCAACTTGCGCCGGGCTTGGGCCAACTTTTCGGCGAAACAAATCGAGGTCTGCACACAGCCCAACGAGTTCCAAGGCTGTTTATTCGCACTGTGTTTCTTCCACGCGTTGGTGTTGGGACGTCGGCGGTTCGGCTGTCAAGGTGGAGTCGACCGTACAGCTTCAATACTGGCGACTTGTTGATTTGCTCGGACATACTTCGACGATATATCGACACGGCTGCCATGGGACGGACGAAAGGTTTGCCCTGGGACGATCTGCGCTATATTTTCGCTGAGATCATGTACGGAGGTCACATCACGGATTACTGGGACCGGATTACGAACAATACTTACTTGAACGAAGTCTTCACGCCCGAAATCTTGAAAGGTAAAGAACTTGCAGCTGGGTTTAAATGCCCAGACGCATTCACCTTCAGCTATAGTAAGTATCTTGACCACATCGAAACGCAACTTCCCAGCGAATCGCCTACAGTTTATGGACTGCATCCGAACGCTGAGGTTGGGTACTTGGTAGAAGCATCCAACGAATTGTTCGCAACAATCGCCAAGTTCCAGCCATCAGCATCACCTAACGACACTACAACTTCGACGTCCAATGCGCCAGCGTCTGGGATGGCCAAAGAGAACGCTCAGGTGTACACGATCATTGAAGAATTGTTGGAAAAACTTCCTCCCGAGATCGACCTCAGCGACTTGCAAGCAAAAGCTGAGCCGTTGTTAACTACCGACCAATCTCCATATGTGGTGGTCGCTCTTCAGGAAGCAGCACGTATGCACAGACTTCTCCATGAGATTCAATCAAGCTTGGTCGAACTGACGAAAGGGATTCAAGGTACGTTGAATATGACCGACTCCATGGAAGACCTGATGGAAGCTCTGTCGATTAATCAAGTTCCAGGCCGCAACGTTCTACACATGTGCTCATGGGAACGCTACGCCTGGTGGTCGCGGAAGTCTCTATCGCAATGGTTTGCGGACTTGCTGGAGCGTATCCAATTCCTTTCCAACTGGACGAATGAGTTTCGTCTGCCGTACTCGATGTGGATCTCCGGTCTCTTCAATCCTACAGCGTTCCTTACTGCCATCAAACAATGTACCGCTCGAACGCACGGCATCCCGTTGGATTCGATGGCGATTGAGACTCACGTGACACCAATCGTCGACCCTGAAGGGGCTGAAGCATACCCTGAAATGGGAGCCTATATCCACGGTCTCTTCACTGAAGGTGCACGTTGGGAGTTCCCACTAAAAGACGGTGAGAAAACCTCACCATTCTCGTACGAGATCGATGGGATTCCCTGCGGAGGTCATCTTGTAGACCCAATGCCCAAAGAATTGCTGCCTGCCGCTCCTGTCATTTACGCTCGGGCAGTTGCGATCGACAGCCGATGGGAAGCTACCGCAGTGGGGCATTTCCGACGCTCGAAAGAAGTCTTCGACTGTCCGGTATATCAAACCACACTCCGAGGACCGACGTACGTCTTCCTGGCGACACTAAACACCATCAACCCCAAGGCCAAGTGGATCTTAGCAGGTGTGGCGCTGGTCATGCAAAGAGACTCCTAGCACAAACTAGAGCACGTGTTTTACGAATTCTAGGCAGTTGTAGTAATCCTTTGACGTTCACATGACACTTACGCCTGGTTCGGGTTGAACAGCTTGGGCATCTGCTGCCAGCACTTCCAGTAGTCGCGGTCGTTGTGTTCGCAGCCTAACGCATATTCAGTCAGCTTGACCAGGTACGTCGTCTCGAACATGAATGCGAGTCCGCCCTCGAACTTTTCAGGTTTCAGCTGCGCATTGGAAGCTGCCAAAAATGTTGCCGCGTCTGGGCCGTGCGGTGTATCAACACTGTGAAGAGAAGCACCTCCCGGTTGGAAGCCATCCTTGCCACCTTTCTTGGCGTCGTAGGAGCCGTAGATCATCCCCATGTATTCACTCATACAGTTGCGGTGGAAGTAGGGCGGGCGGAAAGTGTGTTCTTGCACCATCCAACGAGGCGGAAAGATGACGAAGTCCGCGACAGCATTCCCAGGCTCATCGGTTTGACACGTGAGAACGCAGTAGATGGAGGGGTCCTAGAAGAAAAGCAGTAGCAACCTCAGCATACAACAGTACTTTGAGTGGAACGTACGAGACTTACCGGGTGGTCGTAGCTGACGGAGTTCATCGTGCAGAACTTGTCCAGATTGTACTTGTAAGGGACGTAGTTCCCGTGCCAAGCCACGACGTTGAAAGGAGAAAACGCCATTCTCGCTGAGAACATTTCGCCTCCGAACTAGGGCAAGAAGAATGTTAGTAAAGGTGGTAGAGGCAATGCGATGGTAGCAATTACCTTATTGACCACCAAATACTCGCAGTCACGGTCCTCGTACGCAGCACTCGGGTGTTCGAAGTCTCGTGGGTTTGCCAATCCATTGGCACCAATCGGTCCCAGATCGGGGAGGACAAAGTGGCGGTTGTACACCTCAAGAACGTATCCCCGAGATGGTACATCAAGCTCCACCGAGAAGCGAATTCCACGCTAACAAAAAAAAAATAGTTCATAGTCGATGAATAACATGACAAAATATTGTTACCTGAATGACGCAGATTTCGTGCGGAGAAACCTTCAGCCGACCGAATTCGGTCGTGAGTTTTAGGTCGCCATGCTGAGGAACTGTAGCAATCAGATGTTACGGTCAGCGTTCCATGCAGACTCTAAAATGCAAATAAATCCCTCACCGATCAAGAAATCTCCGTCCGAATTGTAGAAACATTTGTCCGTCATGGACTTGTTGGCCGAGTACATGTGGATGGCCATCCCAGCCTTCATCGTCGGGTCCCCAGCTCCACCTAGCCAAAACCAAATAAGATTCAGAAAACAACACTTCGATTTTCTGACAATGGTGTTTTCGTTCTTACCAATTGTACGGAGTCCGTCGACAAAATCGACTGTTTCAGTCTCGGAAGGGAAGGGCATGGGCTGCCAGCGCATTTGCTGCGGCGTGAGTTTCTCCTTGGCAAAGTCGGCCTTGACGTAGGGATGTTTCACTTCTTGGTATTTCTCATGCACCACCGGCGGCAGAATGCGGTACAGCCAGCTGCAACATTGTTTCAGGAAATTGTCAGTATAAAGTTACGGGCAGTAACAAGGTTTCTTGGCGGGTACCTTCGCTGGTTCTTGTGTCGTGGTAAAGTGAACGCCGTGCCGGAGAGCTGTTCTGCGTACAGTCCGTACGCGCACTGGCAACAGCAATGTTAGTTTACGTGGGTAAACCAAGCCGGTAAACAATGTGCAACAAACCTTTTGCGGGCTGTTTTGGCCCTTGGGGAGCGCGTTGGGCAGCGCTTCCGAGCAGAAATCGTTGCCGAAGCCTGGCAGGTAGGACAGCGAGTCCCATCGAGCGGTGTCGGCCTTGCTAGTCATGGTAGCAGCTCGTGGTGGTGGTCGTCACTTGCGCCTTTTGCAGGCAAAATGAAAGTGACGAAAGTGAAAACAGTTGTTAAACTGGAGGAGGTATACAAACACCAAGATAAACAGAGTGATGGTCGCAGCCGGTAAACTTCAACCAAAGTTCAACGTCACATCCGACTGTTTAGACGCATCTGGTTGGCCCAGCAGCAAACACGCTACCGCTCTCTTTTGCTACAGCTCGCTACCACTTCGTGTAGTCAATAAAAAATGAGCACTCAACATGGAATATGTGAAGTTTGCAGATATAAATTGAGAGAAAATGAGCAAGATTTACTCACTCCTTCCAGTAATAGCAGCTCTTTATGATTCTCACTCCAAGAATCCATGATCCGAACGTGCGTACTGAGGCTCCAGCACCGCCAGTAGTTCGTGTCAGCGTCATCAAAACACTTCCACAACTGGGTTTTGAGTGACGTCGAATCCAGCCTCCACTCCCCATACATATTGTGGGATGGCGTTCAGCAATTCTTTTAGCTCCGGGTCAGTCTTCTTCAAGTCGTGCTCGTCGAGAACGGATTGCAAAAATCGGTACGAAAGCCATTTCTTCTTGCCATCGGTTTGGCGGGAAATCCCCCAGGTTCTGGGAGGATCTCTTCCACGCCATTCAACACTTTCGGAGTCCACCAATCGTTTCTATCCCAGCAGAATGTAAAGTAAGGTCCTCGTCGTGCCCAATGCCTCTTAGTTGACTGACACTGTCGCCATCGCAGGCAACGTCTAGCATAATCTCTTGACGTTCAAAATTCACCATGATCTCGTTCGGGACAGCAAAAATGATAGCAGCGTGATTGGGATCCTCCCTCATCATGTTCCATAACCCCAACCGATTCAAAATGTGCAGCACACCTTCTCCACGTACGGGGTGCTTCAGGGCCACTGGCATCTGGAACATCCGCAACGTGAAACCGTGGTGCCGATCACAATAAAACGAGTCGATAGCCGCAAAGGATCTTGCTCGTGGAACGTAATATGGACCCCGGTTGATAGTGTTTTCGTTGAAAACTTGTCGTCAAAGAAGCAATAGCGAGCACCTTGATGAACCGGCTTGGACGTATCAGCGAAAAACCATTGAAGGTTCGGCTGAGGTGTTGTCTTGCTGAAATCGGGTGGATCCAGTCTGCTCGCTTGAAAATCCTCGCCATTGACCAACAGGTCGTGCACCTTCATTTTGAACAAAGCGCCTTGAAATGAAGCCCCGCATTGCTTGTTGCCAAGTAGTCGAGTACAGCTTTCCTGTTTGTGTTGATACTACTGCCATGCTGCTCCAATAGCAAGTCCTCCACATATATGGGAGTAGTTACCGTGTACATACCCCAGTCATCAGGTAGCGGTTCAACGTGGCAGACGCAGTGATATGCTCGCTTCTTCTTCTAAAGAATACGAACCATCAAATTCAGATGCTGGAGGTGATCAACGACTAATTCAATCTCACACTGTCGACTCGAGAGAAATGTTGCGTCTGTTTCCAAACAGTTTGGAGCGTCACCACCGGAAACATGGAAACGATCGTCAATTAGAGATACCACCATCTCCTTGGGGTTTGCTTCCATCGACAGATGCATTTCGTGGGCAACACTTCGGAGTTCATCAACACTCCACAACGGCATTACCAGTTTCGGGAAGAGACTGCTCTTGCTGACATTACTTAGCCACATTTCGTTCGGACTCGTGAAAACAACAGCTTGAGTGTCCACTGGAGGTCGGCCCGGCGGTCCATCCGTCAGGAAAATCACTTTATCTCCTGCATTCTTCTTCGTGCCCCCAATGAGTGCGTCCATTTTAGCATCTTCCGTCTCTATCTGTGGGTTCGTTTGACCAACTTCTAAAATGTGGCCGTGTGGGAACCACACCACCACTTTCATTAGCTTGGACTCGCGGTCGTAGGCGCCTACAATGATTGTGTTATCTTTGAACTGGAGTCGATAACGCTCGAAGAAGTACACCAAGAAGATGGACTTCCCAATGCCTAAGACAAAGCACAGCTATTTAGTGTCATGGAGTGCTCAATGGCATCACATTACTACGCGCCTGGGGTCCCCGTGACCGTGACGTAGTCCGCGCACTGCTTGGTGGTGGTGTACAGCAACTCGATGATATAGTTGTAGTACTCCGGGTAACAAGCACGAATGTAGAAGTCCGACTTCAGGTACCGGGGAAACATAGGAATGTTTGGCTCAAGCTTCGTCATAGTGCCCGGTTGTAGCTCGTCTGCTTTCCTTGGCGGCTTTACTTCATCAGTTACGATGATCATGTCGGTCGGCTGAGTCTTTTCATCGTCTACGTCGAGCATGTCAGTCGAGTGATACCGTTCATCATCTACGTCGAACACGTCTGTCGAATAGCGCCTCCTCTTCTTCGGATCAGGCGTTGCAGGCGGAGAACGCCGCTCCTTGACATCACCATAGTTGTGACAGTTCATGACAAATGAAAGAAAACAAATACAGTGTATTGTTGTTTTATGATCTTTTAATGCGATGGAGAGCTCTAGCTTTACCTTTACTTCTGATTGATGCACGAGGAGTATTCCGCATTAATCGAATATAATATACAGCAACTCGGACGAACAATCCAACCCCAAAATGATTGTTCTCATTAACTTTTCTCGCGAGAAAACGAATTATCGGATACGTCTTCGCAGTCTTCGTTTGGCATCTAAGCTCGAGCGAACGTTCTTCCCGTGATGGTTTTCTTTTGCGCCTTGGACTGGTCCTTCTCGGGACGCGCACGGTTCAGCACTGAATACATCAAACCATTAGGAAAGACTTCCCCATAATACATTCACAACAACGAACCTTGCAGCAGTAGGTCCACGCGCTTGCGCATGCGGATGTGCAGGTACGTCTTGGAGGCCTTGATGTGGTAGTGCAAGTAGTTTCGCAGACCCTGCACGAGAGTCGCCGCCTTGATGCGCTTCTCGGTCGTGTCCACGTGCGTTGGGAAAATAGCGAGACTCAGGTAGCCCACCAAGTCGGCCGAGTTACGCAGGCCAGGGGCACCGCGCAATTCAAGAGGCGGGTCCTTGCCGAACGCAACAGGAGGCGCGTTGTTTACCGTGCGTCGAGTGTCCACGAATTCCTACAAAGTCACCAGTTAGTTCCATGTTTTTATTCTAGGAATTTAAGAGTGAACATACTTGGAGAAAGACGCGGGCAATGGCCTGGTCCGTCTTGTCGTCGAAGCAGACCGAGTACACCACCACGATACGGTCTGCCTGAGGCAACACGTAGATGGTCTCGTTACGACGGTACGGGATCTGCACCGGGCCAAGGGATGCAGCGTTTCCATTCTGCAACGCTTCGAAGCACTGCTCGAACGGAGCGCCCAGAATGTTGCGCTTCAGCACCGAGATGCGCTGGATGAATGAAGCTGCGTACAATCAATAGAACAATCAGTATTTCCCTTACCAAACAATTAGAGTTTTTAGCACGGACCTGCATTAGCCGGCGTGATCTGGTCCACGTTAACTTGCAGCGAAAAGTCGAAACCCGCTTTTGCCGCCACGAGCTGGAACTCTGGGTACGTCACTGCGAACATTTGCTTGGCTCCCAGTCTGCATGAAATATAAAAAAACAATTGTTAAACATGTTTACTTTACGTTAAATAATAATAATTTACCCTTCCAGGGCCTTGTAGGGCGGGTAGGCCATGGAGATCGTCAGCAGGTTGTCCACGATGGACATGTCATACTGCACGTCTGTAGATCAACAAGAAATATTTTAGTAAAACCACCCCTCATCTGCTCCACTTTAAATAATAAATACTTTACCGTCAAAGTCGCACAGACGAATCTCCAGCGGCTGTACGGGGCGCGGCGCTCTGTAATCAGGTAAGAGAATGGTTTAGATAAAACCTTTCTCGATAGGGGAAACGGGAGGCGTCTCGGCCGCCGCTTTGCCGCTACAGACACCTACGTACTTCTCCCCAGCCGGCCCTCCAGCACCTCCTTGATGATCTTGTTCTCCGACTCCAGGAACAGCATCTCTCCGCAGCAAGCTCTCTTAAGAAAAAAATGCGATATGATCGCTCCCTCGAAAAGCAACAAAATAAAATTATACATCTTAGTGTTTGTATGATGCATATTATTGTAACACGATGTATAGTACATTACATTTTGAAACACGATGTCACCTACCGTTTGTATCGCGGCGTCATCGGATCGCTGCTTCGTCTCCCCAGCCAGCATGTCCAAGCCGCCGCTGTTGCCTTCCTCTGCGTCTTCCAGTAACATCATGACCGGCTCGGGCGAGCTCGAGTACGGCGTCTACGGCCGCGTCTTGTTCTGCGGCCAGCTGGAGAAGCGGCGCGACGGGGCCGTGCGGGGCGGCTGGGCCTCGCGGCTGTTCGTGCTGACCCCGAGACGCTGCACTACTACCGCAAGGCGACCGAGTTCGAGCTGCTTGGAGAGGAGCGAGGCCATGTAACAAGACAGTAACACGTAACTGTATACAACCTGTAGACTGAAGATATGTTGTATACACTAGATACCGTTGTCGGCGATCATTTCGGTGAAAGCCATGCCCGAGGACGAAGCACCCTACGCGTCAGTGGAACCGGGGGTAGAGCATTACTACTTGGAAATCTGCACGGTAATGTTGTTTTTATTGCTTCTTGAAGAATATATAAACTAATGTTTCTTATCGTTTCTTCAGGACACAAGATTGTACTTGATGCGCGCTCCGATTCGTGAGGCCTCGACTTGCGAGAGCTGGTCCATTGCCATTGAAGAGCAGCGCAAAGTGCTGCGCGCGGGCTCGACAACTAAAAGTGAGTGCAACTCATCTTCCGTCGCCTTTCCGGAAGCGCTGCCCAGCCCCACCTTGCTGGCGCGCAACCATGAGCTTTTCTCGCATTTCGTAAGTACTGGTCGTCTTACGGCGCCGTCTGTGTCGTGCTTTGTTTTGCTCTTTGAGCTGTTTCACTAGACTATCAAAGCGTGCTCTTTGCAACCGAGCAGGAAGCGCAACCGCCGAGGGTGGCCATGGTCTCCGTCGTACATGCCAGTGAGCGAGACTCCAAGTCGGTGGAGAAGGTCATCAAGCGACGAACGGCGTGGGGGAGGAGCTAGATCTAGGAGTAATCTCCCAAGGAGGAGCGTGTGTTATTCTTCTCCAAGACGGAGGTCTAGGACGTATCGGTACGCAAGCGCTGATGGGAACTTGGGACGCTGGTCGAGGCACGTGGATCGAAATTGCAGACGCAGAGTCCCCGACTGAGATCGAGGTCTCCGTGACTTGCAAAGTGCTATCGCAGGAGACCAAGCTCAAGTCGCCAAAGCCACAAAGTCAGCCGGAAGGACAACCCAAGTGGATGGAGTGGGTGGACGAAAGCTCGAGCATCGGCTTCCTGCTCATGTGTCTCTTTGTTCATCTCCTCTACGGCGTGGACGGCTTCCATTGGTCTCATAAGTGCTGCCTCACAGTTGGTGCTGCGCTTGCCATTTCCACGATCTTGAACGGCTCGACGAAAAATGCGCCGACACCTGTGCGAACGCCACGTCATTCCAGCCCCAGCAACCTGCTGCCCAAGTTGCAGTTCACGCTCACGATCCATCGCTGCCGAATAAAGATGGAAGGCACAGAGTACATGTACCCGCAGCCCACCGAGAAGAAGTAGACGGCGCTCGTGTCCAGGTAGCAGACAACGACAAGCCATGCTTCGATGAGAAGAAGCTTCACGTCAAAATAAATTACTTATCCTACCAAGGTTTATCACTCCCTTCTGCCAGCGATCAGCCGACCACGCGCCCTGTTGCGCGGCGGGCTGTGTCCAGCAGAGAGACCACGGCTTGGCGATCGGAATCGGCATAGCCCAGCTCGACAAGGCGTTGGCTGAACTCCTGCAGGGTTAAAGCGCCACACGAGAGGCTGCTCATACCTAGCATCACGTCCATCAGAATCTCCGGCCGCTTGATTTTGAGTAGCGCGCCGCGCTCGATAAGGCCCATGGACGGGAATGACAACTTCCACAGCTCGCGAAACTTGCGCTCTGCCACCTCGGGGTCTTCCGGTGGCGGAGCTGATATTTCTGTCGGCGTCTCCGTGCTCGTAGTCTCCATCTGGAACGACCGCGTGCGAGGTGCATCTAGGTTGCGGCTTTGAGTCTCGATCTGCTGGATCGTATCCATCGTACCTGTCGATGAACTGCGTTCACGGAAGAATCGATCCCGCGGAGACTGCAGCTCCTTCCGAAACTGCTGCCGGGTGCGCTCGTGAGCTTGCTGTGTGTAGGGCTGGCGATGGTTGCTGCGCGTCGGCGCTGAGGGCAATCCATTGAGCTGTTGTTGTTGCTTGGCAGTCCGGAGTGTGCACTCCTGAATGTTGCCTGCCTTGCCTACGGACACGAACACTTCGGACTCATCCGGAAGCCTCGCAAGTTCCTCGATATCGCGAATAGGCTCGCCATTATCTCGAGAAATGTCGATGATCTGGTTTTCCTTGACGCCGAAACGCGTCTTGAGGACGTCGATGATCACTTGCGGCTCGGTGCCTTCGAAATACGAAACGCACACGGTACGTCCGAATGTCGACAAGCTGTTGACATTGAGGTGCTTGCACCGTTGCTGCATGCGCGGCTGAAGGCCCTTGCGTGAACGCGGCAAGTTAATCTGCCACAGTCTGCTGACACACACTTGGCACACGCGACGAGGCCGTTGCTCATCCACAGCGCCGTTGCCGTTCGCAGCGCTCTTTTCACGCTCTGGGTTGGCCAGCCGCGTGTTGGTGCACTTGCTGCAGAAAGCTTTGCGGCAGTAGCTGCACTTGTGCTTCCATTCCAACAGCGAGAAGAGCTTTTGACAGCGTGAGCAGTTTTCAGACTTGTTGGAGTGCACTTGCAGCGGCACTGGTCGGTCCGGAATCAAGTTCTGCAGCATCGTGTCCACCTCGTCCGGAGTGATGCTGTTTCCCTTATACAGCCGGAACTCCTCGATCATGAGAGACTTGACGAAGCCTAGGTTCGGGTACACCACCCCGCGACTGGCCATGGCGAAGTTGACTGCAGTGACCAGCGACCAGTTGTTCGCGCGCATTAAATACATGATGACGAGCGTGGCCGAGCGCGAGATGCCCTGCGTGCAGTGCACCAGCACGCGTCCGTGCTGCGTTCTCTTGGCGGACTCTATGAACCGGTAGGCCGCGTCAAAGTACGAGCTAATGTCTGCTTCGGGTCGGTCTTTGATGGTCACATTGAGATACTTGACCCCGTCGTTCTCAAACGTGTTGCCGACGTCTAGACTAGCGTTGACAATGTGCGTGATGCCCAGATGCGACACCACCTGCTTGGACTGCGCGTGCCACATATTGCCCAAGAACAAGAAACCCTCGAGAACCTCGTTCGGGTAGTTGAGGTTGTGCGTGCCGCTCTTGGTGCGTGTCAACTGTCCCGAGATCTCGTCCAGCAGCGCCGACGTCGTGTAGAACGGGTACCGGTACTTGAAGGTGAGAAACCCGTCGCACAGCACCTTGACGCTGGTGACCAGTCCGTCCTCCACAATGAGCTTCTCCAGACATCGCAGCCAGCTGCAACTGCCGTCTCTGGGAGACGTCTTCTTGACGGTATCTCCGAAGAGCACGACTTCTCTGAGTTTGCGCTTCTTGGTTGTAAACAGGTAACGCTGCTCCTCCAGCATGCCGGCCTCGACGTCGTCCAGGTCCCTGCAGTTCAGCATGGGCGGGATGGAGATGGCGGACGGGATCGAGTCGTCCTCGTAGGCCTCCGCGCTGCGCGTGTCGATGAGGATCATCCGCGGGACGCCTGCACCTGGTTGTAGAGCCAGCGGCAGTTGACTTCTCCGCGGCGCACCTGGCGCTTGCGCACGGGCGACACGGGCTCTGCGTCGGCCGTGGGGCACTCGTTCTCGTCGCTCTTGGTGTCGTCGCCCACCGACATGTCGGGGCTGCTTGCGGTCGTAGTCGCGATGGATGGGCTGTCGCCGGCGCTGCTGGGCATTCGCTAGTATACCGGCACTGACAACGCGCTGAAGGAGGCTGGCGGCGAATGCTTTGCCCCCGCTGGGGAGAGCGCGCGGAGATCCGGATCACGGCGCACGGGCCTTGCACCAGCGCGGCGTCTGGCTCAATAATACCTGCTGGGCGGCGTTTTAAGGCTCAGTATATGCTTCTTTTGGCGAGTGTAGCCACTTCCATTGCACATCACTGTGAGGTTGACATGCACAGTTTGTCGGATTGAGTTAACCTATAGGCACGTTGTGGCGATCGCAGCTGTTAGAAATCGCCAATTCTCGCTCTCTCCGGCTCTCGTAGAAAATTATACTTGCGGCAAGGATGAATGACAAGGACACACCAGCACGGAGCATTGACCGCGTTGGAGCGCAATCACGGGGATTGGATGGATTCTTCGGGCCGAGGGTGCTGCAGCCGTCCCCGACGAGGAAGGCTGCCAGCCTGGCAGCCTTCTTCCTTGCCTTCTTGACAATGCACGGGCGCGGCGTTGGTCACCCTTCCGGCGGGATTAACCGCAAAGAGCTGAAAAGATGGATGTGCATCCTTTCGCTGCTGCTGGCAACACACACACGTACGTTGCATTCTCTCTGGTTGGATAGACACACATCTTGATTATCAGGTTCTTCCTCTTCTACTTGTACTTGTACACAGCTCTCTCGTTACTGTTGGTCGCTCCGTGAGGCGGGCCGTCACATGACCGAGCACTGACTGTTTCTCGCCGCGGAGAGCTCTGCCACTGTCGCCGACTCCCTCCGCGGCAGTCGGGCTGGCCGACTCGGCACACAGCCGCTCACCAGCTGATCCAGCTCGTCCGCGTGCACGCTGATCTTGAGCCCGAACAGTCTGCGCTCCTCTCGCAGCAGCGCGTGCAGGAACCCTTCGTTCGGGACGACCACGCCGCGCCCAGAGCGCACAAAGTTGAAGGCCTGCGCCAGCGACCACTGGTAGGCTCGCATCACGTACACGATCACGAGCGTCGCCGAGCGAGAGATGCCCTGCGTGCAGTGCACGAACACGCGGCACGGCTTTCCGCCCACGGTGGTGGACTTGGACGCCTTCCTGATAAAGCCGAAGACGGCGTCGAAATACTGCGCAATGTTGGACTCGGGCTTGTCGGACAGTTTGACGTTAAAGTACTTGATCCCGTCAGCTTCGAAGACGTTGCCCACGTCCAGCGTGGCGTTCACGACGTGGGTGATGCCCAGATCCTCAAACACTTGTCTCGATTGCGCCTGCCACATGTTGCCCAGAAAGAGAAAGTTGTCGACGATCTCGTTCGGGTACGAGATGTGGTGCTGCCCGCACTGCAGCACGCCGTCCCCCACGATCCCCTCTGTCGTGTAGAACGGGTAGCGCCTCCGGAACGCCGAAAAGCCGTCACAGAGTGTCTTGACGGACACAGCCAACGCGTCTTCGATCAGGAACTGTTCCAGCTGATACAGCCACGACTCCGGGTCGGCCACATCCTCCGTGTCTGCAAACAGCAGCACGTCCCGCAGCGATCGCTTGCGGACGCCGAATCCCTGGTTCTCGACTTGCTCTGCTGCCGACACGCCGTGCTCCGGCGGCGGGATGTTGATCGCGCCGACCACCGAATTGGCCTCGAAGGTCTGCTTGGAGCGACAGTCCACGAACACCTCGCCGACGTGGATATTGTTGAACAGCCATCGACTGTCCACCACTCGCTTGCAGAGTATGCGCTTGCACCTGGTGGTGGAGCACTTGGCGGCCTCTGGACACGCGGTCGACGGCACGACTCGAACGAGTTGCGTCTCGCCCATGGGTTTCCTTCCTTGCGCCGCAGCGAATCTTGGAGTGACTGTCCGACGGCGATTGTGACTTGAATGCCACGAACGAAACTAATGGCGGCGGAAAACGGCCGCAAAAAGCCGACAAGAGGCGGAGACCAAGGGACCGCTCTGCTTCGTCTCTGGGGCGCTTCCCGCTGGCGAAAGCAACTTTCTCAACTCCGGAGGTGCACGCCAAAACACGGCGAAAGCCGCGAGCATGGCTTGGCAACGACTGGACCGCGGTGGCGGATTGCTTCGGATGTCATGCACCGGATCTCGGCTCTGCGAAACGCGGAGACCGTGCTGTGGGGCGCAGCCTGTTGCAAGCCATCCATGCTGTGTCCACACGCGGTCTGTGGGGCTCTATCGTCATCATCCAGCTTGAAGAACGTCGTCAGAGGCAGCAGAGGCATTGCGTTTCCTAACGCCAGGGCGATATCGGCGCCAAAAGCTATCATGGGTACGTTGCCATTGGAGCCGGTCTCTGATCCGTCTACAGGTGCGCAGACCAGCCGTTATCCTGCCGCGTCACATGCGCGAGGTGGATATGCAACATCCTGATCTGCGGTCTTTGGAGGACCGAATGCATGCACTTGCACTGCAATCCGTGCCAAAGGTACGTGAGAGTCCCATTCTGAGATAGGAGAGAAGCGTATGGCCCAGCCCAACAAGGATTAATGGCATCGCTGGTATTAATAATTACCAGTACGATAGTGCATCTATACATTCAGCCTAATTTGTTTGTATCTGCCAACCCGTCAATATTCTCACATATCCACGAGGACAAATGGCGCGGCTGCGAAGCAGGCGCGCTAGATCCGCAAGAAAAATATCACCGGTAGCACTAGAGGATTGGCTGGTAGCGCTACTGCTGGGCACTACGTGGAGGTTGAGAAACGACGTACTAGTACTATTCCGTGAAACCAGAGCTGAAGTACCAAGCGTCCAAAATGTGACGTCCTCTTTTCGACGACACTGTCTGTTCATCAATCGTCATTCAGCGGAGCTTGGGATTGACGACAAAATAGTAACCTCTGTTCTGGAAAAGTTAGGCTTTGACCCACCTGCGCCGCGAAACACGCCACCAGCAAGTCACGTTTCGATTCCACGAAACTAAGTAGAACGACCAAGTAAGTATACGATTGTAGCTAGCAAAACGGTTTATCCGACTGGTTAATCAACTTGGATTTCTTTCTGCTTGGCATTTCACGCGGCTGCTGCGCAGCCGCAGAATCTGCCCAACTTGGCGTGCCTTCAGGCGACAGTCTACCTTGTCTCTTCATACTGCTGCATCCAACAGCCTAAACGCATTTCGTACCTGCAAAGCGTGAATTGTCGGCTCGTTGTGCAGCATTCACGCACTGCAACAGCTCCAGCATCAACAGCCAATCTTCGCGGATTATCGACCATGCCCAGCGGTCCGTACACTGCTGTCGTCTATTTGCCAGCTCTGGAAATAAACGTTGCCAGCTTGCAGTGTATCTAACTGTGGTTGGTCTTGGATACTTCGTTGTGTTGGTCTGCCATTTCCTCGAAGTCAACATCCATCTGCTCAGGCGAAAAAACCTTTTAGTCGATACAAATCTCAAATGTAAATAAATTCAGCTTTTAGCGCCTTATATTTTGAATGACCTGTGAATAAGCAATAAACCTGTAGAAAGTATGCAAAGCAGTGGATATATTAACGTTGACCACTTGAAATTTGTATTGGCTCGGTACCTACTTTTGGTGTGCGCCACACACGGCTGAATTAATCCCTGTGTGGCTGCCGTACAACGTAACCGTTGCACTACCGGGAAAATATCCTACCGAATTTCCTTCGTCTTAGCCCTTCCCCGTTACAACGAATACAAAAACGAAACACAGATTTGCACACCACGAGTAGCAAATACGCCGCCGAGATCAGAGTCACATTTATTACACTTCAGCAGCTACTTGAAGACCCTCTACCTTACCTACCAGTCCCGCAATCTCTGCTTCTTGATCTTTTCACTCATAACACGAGTTTCACTCTTGTCAGTAGGAATAGCTAGCTTTCGGAATCCGCTCTCCAGTGTAGCAGTAGGAACATTATCCCACGCATTCGACAGCCACAACATCAATTTACCGCGAGAAGAGGCCTGGAGTTTGAATTTGGACTGCATACCGCTCTGTTGATGAGCTCGGAGATGAAGATGGAGGTGCTCCACCCAAAGAGACCGCAGTTCGAGCTTAAATGGCTTCATCCATGCAATATCCACCGGCTGACACGAAGATGTGTAGCCCGGAGGAATTTTCATCAGCACTGCATTGATGCTCGCCGCGTAGTCCCTCACAGGCTGCGTCCAATGCCCACTAAGATCGTCCTACAGGAGTAATATTTTTCACCGGGAGAGGCCCGCGAGCCGAAGTGAAATCGCAAGAATTTTATCGATAAATTTGCATTCCACCAGCCCTTGTTGTTGCAATAGATTTGGACGTCGTGTTTGTCCATCAGAGGAGCGACTTCGCTCCACACTCCCCGCTCAAAGCCATTTCGATTGATTCGGTTGTAAATTTCGATCTCCAGCTGCCTTGAAGGCGGCTGTTTGAATACGGCAAAGGGGGCTCGACGATTTCCATGCATATCACCAAGCAACATCACTGTCAGACGCTATTTCTCGGCACCAGCATTGCGAATCCATACCATGCGTGTACCTTTAGCATCGTAAGTACGCGTAGGCAGGTACTCGTAGTTCATGGCCGTCTCATCGGCATTGTAAATTTCAACAGTACCTTCTTCTTCAATAGTTTGAGCACAGATAGCCGAAATTTGGAGGCAATTTCAGCAGAATCTGCAGGAGTAATCTGACCAATACGTTGTTTACGTCGCAGTGACATACGATACTTCACGAGGAAGCGCTTCTTCCAGCTATCGGCGCAGGCTCTTCTTGCTCACCCCTTTGAGGGAGATGCGGCCTTTGCGGCGAGACTTAGGCGCCATATTGGCAATGGCTGCTGTCCAGTGATTTTGAGGAGCCAAAAGTGCGCTATTACTACGTTTCTCGCCTTGACACACTCATCCTGATGTCCCTTCTATTGTTCACGAGGGGAGGGCTAAGACAAAGGAAATTCAGTATCCCAGTATTCGTGTAACCCTCGTCCGGCTTGAGCAATAGTTAAGAATGCATTTGCGTTGTATTGATCCACCGGTTTGTTGGTGACAGCGCAACCTAGTAGGGTGTGAAACACCTGCCACCGCCAGAAAGTAGCACACAACCACACACTCTTAAAATAGGCAGTGAGCGTCTTCAACTCAGATGTCTCGGCCCACTGGGCAACAACTTTCGACTTCATCTCATTGGATTCATGCTGGCTTGGGGCCCAAGCAGATGATAGGTGTATTGATATCTTTCATTTGAATGCCGTTTGAACAAATTGAAAATCTGGGTATTGCTGGTAAAACACCACTACGCGACTCCAGCATAGGAGTGGTGCTGGAGAAGTTGTTTAGATTTCGTTCAGACGTTATTTATGTCCTTCCAACCGGCTTATTGGTGTTTATTGATAGTTCTATCAGCGCCAACACGAAGAAACTCGCCGAGATGCTCAAAGGGTTGTCAACAGAGCGTGTTATCCTACCCATATATTGTAATTTTGTGCAGTGTGATGGTTAACATTGCTGAGCCCAATGTATATGCGTATGATCCAATGGAGTCGATAATTAAAGAGACCGTTCGAGCGGTTGCAGCTACTCTACCCCCTGTTGCCTCCGGCAAAGCAACGCTACCAAGTCGTGACATTTCAATCGGCATTGGGAACCCAGCTCGACTCATATAACTGCGACATCTACGTACTCATGGCGTTCGAGTTATTTTACGGTGCTAGCTCGCCAGGAAAAGCAAGCTTAAACCTGCTGCATTATTTGCGATTTCGGTACATAATTATAGAATTTTGAAGGGGAAAAAACTCACATGACAACCATGTTTTTGCTTCGAACTTTGGCGTTGCTGATGTATACATTGGGATGCCTGTACGTCCTTGTCCTTTAGGAATCCAGAAACTCAGGATCCCGGGAAGAGTTCCGGGTTGGCGTGTACCTAGTGCAATCCCTAGAGGTTCGATTAACCTCGGGGCACCGTCCACCGCCGTCGACTGTTGGGGAAGGTTATGTACTTGAGCTACTTGGACCGACGTAAACCCAGAAATCCAGAAGCCTAGCAAGCTCCGAGAGACGCCCAGGTCGAAGATCCAGGAACTCGGAAACTCAGCAACTCGGGAATCCGGACTCCAATATCCAGAAAGTCGGAGATCCACGTGCAATTCCAATAGAAACACAGTAGTAATAACAAAATTCAGAGTTCCACTTGACTTATATGCAGCTCCTTGTTCTTTAAGGCCGAGGAGAGGGCCTCAGTCGATATCAGTTGGGCCTACACTCAGAGAACCGACAAACTCCGAGCGCCCGACGTTACGCGCACCACCCTTTAACAGGGGCAATCCACTTGCAGGTTCACACTTGTACCGCGCTTCACACAGCAGTCTTCACTCAGGCTTCGGGACTCCGACCGCAGAACCGGGAATCCGGAAACTCAGGAATATGAAATGAGCGAGAGCAAGATCTCCCACCCAACTAACACACGAAATGAGTGGGAGGATCTGCTCCTCGACGCTGCACGCCCAGGACCCCCACCCAACCAAACTTGACACGGGTGGAGTTCCACGGGCGGCGAGCGGAGGCTGCCGTCAGTGATGCTTGGTCCGCAGCTATAGACGACCTTGACCCACGCACGCTCCAATGTCGGGCGCGTCGATGTGGCGTCTTGTACGGAGGAGCAGTGAAGGCGACCGAAGACACGAAGACCGCGGCGACTTGTGCTTTTCCAGGCAAATAGAACTCTGATTAACGTTAAAACATCGCACTTCTAGCAGTATCTTGTACCTAATTCTCTGCATGGTGGATTTCTTGTACTTGGTCTTTGTATGACTTCTGGCACGGCGCGTCGCCAGCCACTCACTTTACGACCTTTGGCAGCGGTGCCCTTTCGAACAAAGATCCCAAACGACCCTTGGTGGCAGGTGACCCTTCGGCAAAGATCTCAAAAGATCTCGGGCGACCCTTCGCAGTGGCAATCCAGGAGCTCGGAAACTCAGAAAAGTAAAGTCGACTTCTCAGAGTTTCACCTGTGCCACGGTACTTGGAATCGTATATCCAGGTTCCCAATGTCAACTCGGAAACTCGGAATCTTAGAGATCCGGAAATCCGGGATCGGGCATCCTGGACTCCAGAGTTTTTCGTCATCGGGACTTAACACCATATGGAACACCATTTCTGGAAATCGGGAATCTCGGGATTATCGGGCCGAATCTCAGGAATAATCGACTGAGGCTCGGGATCGCGTAAGATCTCAGGATTAGACTCTGGGTGTATTGGGCTGTAGCTCCGTTGGGGACATTGTCGGGCTCACGGCAAGACGCTACTGGATATGTTCACGATAGACGTTTGTTCACATACAAATTGGTCGTGGTAGCTTGCCCAAGGGTCGCCAGGCCCGGGACAGAGTGCATTCAGCACTTCCCAGTCCATACCACCCGATGTCCAACTACTTGCAACCCAACAACAGTCTCATCCTTCACCAATCCACGCCGCAATATCGACCAGTAGAATCGCGACTTCCATAATATATTCCACATCCCGAAACTTTAACAAGCGCATCGTGTCAGCCCACTATAGTGGACTTCCAAGACTGCGTCACCTACAGCTGTATCAAGAGCAGGAAAGTGGAGGTTTGTACAAGTATCAGGGGCTAGCAAAATAATACTAAGCGTTTTTCTTGCAAATACTGACGCTGAAGCAAACACAGAATGACATGTTTGACGCTGAAAAGACAAGAAGACCGCCGACAAGTAGGGATATTTCAAACGTACACGATTTATTGCATACGAACCGTTAGTATAATAACTAACTCTACGTGATCTGTTAAGCCGACTCAAAAGCTGTACTACTGTAGACTACTGCAACTGCTCCTTACGGCGAGTATATCACCATGGATCAGATACCTCGCTATTTTGAAGCCGGGCTGAGGTAGACCATATCGCGAGAGGTACTGCTGCGAAAAAGGAGGCTCAAGTCATAGGCGTTTTACAGCAACGTTTGTGACCACTGGTGACGGTCAGGTCTTGCGGCCGCACATACTGTTCTCGAAGTTGAAGAATAAACCGGCGTGCCCGCCAGGCATCATGGTGGATGTCAATAGCACGCGTATGTGGAGTGACGGCATTTTGCTTGGGCATGCGAAAGAAATTATTTGCGGCAGTTTTATCGCCAGACAGTTAATATATCATTGACTCCTACTCGGCGCACGTGAAGCTGGTTGTGAGAGCGTTTACGTAGCGAAAGGTGTTCATGCTGCTCGTACCTCCTAACTATACCAACTTGTGCCAGCCTCTCGACGTGACAGTGAACCGAAGCTTCCAAGCACACTACCGAGACAAGTATGGTGCGTATATCGGCCAAGCTCTTCAAGACCCATCACTACATACTCAGGCGGGCAACCCAAAAGTCCCTAGCTAAAAGCTCGTAGTGGATTGGGTGCTACATTGGAGGGCAAGCAAAACAAGAGACGAAATTGCGGCTGCCTTCCAGCTCTGTGGGACTTGTAGCAACGGCAGCATTCGACATGGAAAGGCTGCACTTCCCTCTCGGAGACCTGCTTAACGGCGCGGTGAGCATGGACAAGTGGCGCCAACGATACCAGATATTCTTCTGGGCGAAAGTGACGACCGAGAAGAACTGTGCATTGCCCCGCCTGAATGGTACCTTCCCGACGCCATCCACTCGAGCCTTTAGCTATCAGATTATGACTTTAGGAATTTACTAACACGTACCATATTTCGGGTACTTTTGAGGCATCCGAATTGAAGCTCTATCAAAACACCCCGCGGTGTGCAATCATTGCCGCCCGTCCGAATGAATGGTGCATCCGAATAGAAGTTCTCTAAACTACGTGCTACAACAGTAATTAATCATATATGCTGCTGCCATAACAGTAATTCTTCCAGTGGCCAGAAAATCGGTTAAACCCTCGGTTAAACCTCATCGGCGAATCGGTTAAACCCTCAGTCGGCGATCATGGAGACACTGACGACGCTCGCGCTGGACGCGGCCGTGCCCTCCCCTCGCCGTGCTGCATCTGCATGGAAGTGGACGCCTTCAACAGCCTCCTGGTCACCTGCGAGGACTGCGGCCTGCGCGTCCACATCAAGTGCTACGGAGTGAGCGTCAGCAACATCGACGCCAAGACCTGGCGCTGCCAGCCCTGCGGGTACATGCGGCAGACGCCCAGGCCCCCACTGGCCCCGCACTGCGCGGTGTGCCCCATTGTGGGCGGCCCACTGCGACTGACCAACCAGAAGGACGTCTGGGCCCATGTCCTGTGCATCAACTGGGTGCCCGAGCTCTTCCACAACCTCACAGGCGCCATGGACGAGGTCGTGGACATCTCTCTATTGGACCGCAGTCGCAGCACGCTGCGCTGCACCCTCTGCGGCCTGAGAGGCGGCTGCATCCAGTGCGTCAGCGGCCGCTGCGCCAAAGCTTTCCATACTGTCTGTGCCTTCCGAGCGCCTTCAACTTTGGTCTTCACAGGTTACAACAGTGACAATCAGCAGGTGTACCACTGCAAGACCCACTTGAGCGACGTGACGACCAAGAGATACGAAATGGTCGAGAATTCCTGGAGACTGCGAGCGGACGTGATGAAATACATCGAGGACCACCCTGAGGCCCATGGGAGATGCAGGTTTTGTGGAGGGAATAGTAAAGTGAGTCCTGCAGCAAGAAATGCCCATGAGACGACGTGTCTACTGGGCTGGATGGCTAGAAAAGATGCCGAGAAGAGGAAGAAGGAAGTCGCGGCGTCAGGGGTGACCCCGACGCCGATTTCGTACAGAGGAGGCAACCAGCGGTCGCCCAGTAAAAACGGCAAGAACCGGAGCAGGAAGAAAGCTGGAGACGGAAGCGCGGCGAACGGCACAAAGAATGGAAAATATAAGCGCAACAAGACGCCGATGCGGGAGTGTCCGGATTGCGGAGAATCGATCCGTGAGACGCTGATGATGGGCCACCAGAAGAACAGTTGTCCGAAAAGTCGGTATGCGGGCCAGAATCGCATGATGTCTCCGCGTCCTTTTGGCAGTGGTGGCGCCCAGGAAGTCGCAGAAGATCTGTCCGATGTACTCTTTGCCTCGTGGCCAGGACAAAACAGCGGAGCTCCGATGGACTCGACGTACTTTTGGAATTTGATGGAGACCTATTTTTTCAGCAGCAAGGTTCTCGAGAAGAAACGTGCGGAGCAATTGTTTAAAAGTCTGTGTGGAGTGAAGCTGGAAGATCTCGTCAAGTCGACGCGAAGGCGGCATCTGCAGCCGACCGATATTCACTGTCGAGACACATTCCGGTTGGAACGAAATCCTGAAGGCCCGAATCCTCCGCTTTCTCTACAGAAAATAACGCACCGATGCGATTTCTTAATGCGGTCAAGCCACTGTCGGTGTCTTAGCGATTCGCTTTCACAACCAATGATAGAAATCACATCGACCGCAGCACCTCCCGAACCAGTCACCACCACGTCGACAGAGCAGATCTATACTACAGTGCCAGAAGACGCGCAAACAGACATTCGAGTGCTGTTTAAGAGCGGCAACAACGCTGCAGCGGACTGTAAGTACTCGATGCGGGTTGCACGGAACGGCGCTACCACAAACCATACAAGCGCTGACGACGGCGCCTTCTTCAGCAGCTTCAACCACGACGCAATGTCCACAGTAATTGGCTTTGAGATGCAGACCAATAAGGTCCCTTTGGCTCAGGACGACCAGCTTCTCATTTCTCTTGACGCGTGCGACCAGATTGAGCCTTCCCTGGCTGATTTACAATTTACGGTGGACACTGGAAACGCTCCTGGGGCTGTTCTCCCGGTGGATGAATTTACACCAGCGATCAACCTGCTCATGGAACACTTGAAGGACACCATGGAGCAGAACCGATATCGGCTTCGGAATGTGATTAAAAGGCTGCAAGCGAAAGAGATCAAGGAGAAGCAGCTCCAGGTTACTGCGCAAACAACAGAAATGTATTATAAAGAGTTCTCGTCGTGGAAGCGACTGTGCACGAGTTTGGTGACGGGATACAAGATCGAATGCCGCGACGAGCCAGACCGAGAAACGGAGGAGCAGGACTCGGGATCGACGGAAGATGAGGACGACTCGCTTGACGATGGAACCTGTGTGGTGTGCTTTGACGGGCAGTCTCCCGAGACGAACCCGATCATTTTCTGTGATCGCTGCGAGCTAGCAGTCCACCAACGCTGCTATGGAATGGCAAAGGTCCCGAGTAGTGAGTTTATTTGTGATCGTTGCCGTGCCGCACGAGAAGGAATAGACCCAGCGACCGATGTGTTTTGCCAGCTGTGCTCGTTGGGTGACGGCGCGTTCAAACGCACCGTTGACGGTAAGTGGGTACACATTGTTTGTGCGTTGTGGTGCCCCAAAGTATGGATCGGCAATCTTTATGACCTTTCTGAGATCAGTTTGGTGGGGAACAACAACCAAGTTCGGTTTGTCGACACGGTGAGCGAGGTCAAAGCTCGCATTGCTCAAGCGTCCAACAGTCAGCAAGCATCTCAAAAGCCAGTTGATAATGCCGTTCATCCTGAAGCTCCAGCATTGGAGTTGGGTAGTCTTTGTGTTCACTGCAGAGTGGCCTGTGGTCGCACAATCCAGTGCTGTCATGCTGGATGTACGACGTCTTTTCACCCACTGTGCGCTTGGTATGAAGGCCTGCCAATGACGGCTTCGCTGGGCGACAAGGGGTACATGTACGCTGGTGGTGGGGCTGGCTTAAAGTTTGAAATGCTCTGTGCAAGCCACTTGCCAGACAACTATCCTGCGTCTGAGCAGCTTGCGCAGCGGCGTCGCCGAGCTCACTTCAGGATTGACTCGTTCTTCGTTATTCGGAACAAGTCTAACTTCAGTAAGGGTGGGAAGAGAGAAGAGGATTCTGGATCGTCATTACTGTCTGGGTCGATTGTACAAGCCGTCATGTCGGCTGAGAGCAAGATAATGGCTGCGGAAAAAGACCCCGTGCAATGGATTGGACCGATATGACGGTGTGCTCGGCTTGCTTCGAGTATTGCGCACCAATTGTCGGAGAACTAACGGATGTAAACTTGCTGCATCGAAGGCAGTTCATGATACGATGCCAATACTGCAACGTCTACATTCATCCGGAATGCTGCATTTCCGACATTGGTTCGTCCACCTCGATATTTAGAAGCAACTGGATTTGCGAGCGATGCACCCAGACGGGTGGGAAGGAGATGCCGCAGTGTGTTGTGTGTGCAAAAGCCACTGACTATTTAATGCCTTGTATCGATCCATCCGCAACAAGTCAACCAGCAACGTCCCGCCCACCAGCTATGCAAGCGCTTCCAGGGTCAACTGCGGTGACCAACGCGATCCGAGCGGCACCCGGTGGAGGGCAACAACTTTGGCTAGAGCGTTATCAGGACACGCAGCGGCGACAACAAAACTCAACTGCTCAGTCGCGCCAAAAGAATCAGCCACCGCTTCATGTAAACAATGGAGCGTCCACTGCTCCTGTACCCAACAAGTGGATCCACGTGTACTGCAGCAAGTGGCAAAAAGCGAAAACAGTCAAGAGGCATCATATGTTGTGCGCGTACTACATCGCAACGCGGAAGGCGGACGGAACGTGTGATCTTTGCTTCAAAAGGGAGGCATGTTGGCAAATTGTGCTCAATGCAGCCACCGATTCCACCCCATTTGTGCTGCCAAGAAGAAGTTCTATTGTGCTCGCTCAAACCGTACCGACTGGAAGTTTTATTGCGAAGCGCATCCTCCCATTGACGCCGCTTTCGATGAAGACCACCAAACGTGGATCACGCAAGAAATTATGAGTCAGCTGTTAGACCTGCGGCGATCCCTCGAGCGTGGTCGTATGCTGCTAGAAATGACTCGACAGCGAGACCGTCAGCACAAGCGTCTGCTGAATCTGTGCAAGCTCCCGCTGATGGAAGCATCCATCGACGTGGTGCTAAAGAAACGTCCAACTGCTCAGATGAAAGAGGTCTACCATGATCTGACAGGTGAAAAACTGAGCGATGTGCCAAGGCCAAGACCGCCGTCCCCTGGCGTTGCAAGCTCCAAAACGCGACCTCGAAGCAGCCCGCGTACGTCTCGGTCTAGTCGGTCAGGGTCAAAACGCGGAGCTGCTGAAGCCACAGCACCGGAAAGAAGCTCAAAGCGCCTTCGCACTGACAGTGGCGACTCGGATGTAGCCGTCACACGCAATTCGCGGAGAAGTTCTCGACGGAAGTCGCTACAGTTCAACGAAGAAGCCTCAGGAGATGATGAGCCCATGGAAGATGGCGACGCAGACGTTATGATGGTCGCCCAAATGGAGTTTTGGGAAAATCTGCCAGTGCCCAAGAAGCCTGACGATTTTGATCCGATTGTCGAGGAGCATTGCTCGAGTTTGCTGGTACGTAGTGGACACTAGCAACGGTTTTTCGTCCTCTTTACTCACTTCATCTGTTTTGTCTTCGCAGGAGCAGGACTGAAAGTTCCGTAAATGATAAAATACTTGCGTTTGCTTGTGGCTAACTGTAGACTGGTATAATTAGCGTCAATTTGCGTATTTGGTGTAGCCGAGAGTTGCTCCAGCTTGATCGCAGCATGAACAGCATGAACGAACTGGAGACTGCAGCTGACGACGAAGATTCCGCAGCAACGCAGATCTCTCACGACCAGGACGAGCTATACGACAGCTCAGCGCCGTCTACCGCTGCTTCGTCGACGGAGACTATTGGCAGCACTGAGGAGATCCACCAATACGATGAATGGGAATCGTTTTCTGACGCCACGAGCGATGGCAATGCTTCTGATGTTGGAGAATCGACGGGTACAAGTGATAGTGAAGATAGCGACGCTCAGTCCTCACACAGTGATGAAAGTACGATCGAGAGCGTGCGCTCCTCACGGGATATTGAGCAGGCTCAAGCACCGCTTTTGCCAGAAGTATCGCCGATGGACAGCCATCGTTCATCTCGCCTATCGACCCCTGCTGGCTCTGAAAGCAGCAGCCAACGGACCCCTTGCTGCTATCGGACGAAGGGCGTCAGTCAAATAACAGCATACGCCGAAGGATTCAAGTCATGGTTCGTGTTCGGCCACTGTTGGGATCTGAAGGGAAAGTTGTTGTTACTAGTGGTGGGAGTGAAGGGAATAGTTTGTGCGTACAAGCGACCAATACTCAAGGGAGTGTGACGGTGAAGGAGTGCACATTTGATCGTGTCTTCATGGGAGCGTCGACACAAGGAGACGTGTTTGGAGCAGTGGAGCCAAGTGTACAGGCTTGTTTGGACGGGTACAATGCCACCGTGTTTGCATACGGTCAAACCGGCACGGGTAAAACGCACACTCTTTTCGGCAATGATCTTGGAGTGGGCTATGATGACAGCACTCTCGAGTTTGGCACAATTAACTCATCCAGAGCGGTAAAAGCGTCTTGGGGGATTGTTCCCCGCGCATTGAGCTATCTGCTGGATAAAATCGACGTCTTAAAAGAGAAGGGTGTCGAAGTAGATGTGCAGCTTAGCTTCCTCCAGATTTACAACGACCGCTTGTTCGATCTCCTTACCGATAGGATGCGGCAAAAGCCTCTCTTGATTCGTGAGCAGCCGGCGCTGGATGGGACAACGACCGTCTCGGTCCAGGGTTTATCTCACGAAAAGATTACTGCATTTCCGACTGCCATGCGGATGATTTACCAGGGCCATACGAATCGCTGTGTTCGTGAAACAGAAGCAAACATGGCAAGTAGTAGAAGCCACGCCATCGTACAGCTGCATGTAGAGACACGAAGTCCTAGGAATGATGAAGCTTGCCCTGTTGTTCGGAAAGCACGCTTGAATTTGGTGGACTTGGCAGGCTCGGAAAAGTGGAATACTGATGTGGAGATGGAGGATGCTCGTTCACAAGAACTGAAAAACATCAACACGAGTCTGTCGGCGCTAGGGAACTGTATCGCAGCTTTAACTGAAGTTGGGAGGAAGCACATTCCGTATCGAGATTCAACGCTGACACGCGTTCTCCAGGACTCGTTCGGCGGGAACACACAATCTTGCCTGATAGCTACTGTCAACGCCACGCAGCAATCAAGCGACGAGACGCTTCGAACGCTGCAGTTTGCTGACCGAGCGAGGTCGATAATGCAAACGATCCGCGTGAATGAAGTAGCAGATGGGTCGTCGGAGTTGGTATTGGCAAAAGTACAGATCGCCAAGCTGCGAGAACGCCTTGAAAGTGAACAGCGACGGCGGCACGAAACGCGTTTGAAAGAGCTCCAGTCACTGCAACGGGATTTCCAGGAGAAACTCAAGGGGAAGGAGAAAGAGATCAGAAAGCTTTCGAGAGATAACTCTGTCTTCCAGAGGTGGAGAGAAGAAGACGTGAAGAAAATACGCTCCCTTGAAAGCCGAATCAAGGACCTTGAATCGAACAACTGCAGGAATGACGACGGGCACTTACAAGTTACAGCAGTTGTCCAACTTCAGAGCCCCGTCTCTCCTTCAGTTGCTGGCAGAAACGGCGTAACTTTGGCGAAATCTGAATCGCGAGCAAACCTCAAACGGACACGTCATGTCGATGCAAGTGCTCCTCGATCGTACACGCAAGTTCTGGAGCGCTATGCAGTCCCGCCTAGTAACGAGACGTTTCTCACCGACAAAGCTGTCGTAGTGGAAAGGAAGGAAGGCCGTGGCACCAATCAATACGACGCCACTGGCACAGTGTATCAGCAAGTACCCGGCGCCAAAACTCAGGAATATCAGAGAAGG
Organism: Phytophthora quininea; assembly: GCA_011947345.1. Lineage (NCBI taxonomy): Eukaryota > Oomycota > Peronosporomycetes > Peronosporales > Peronosporaceae > Phytophthora > Phytophthora quininea. The sequence continues at coordinate 898,515 of JAAVTG010000586.1, read as the reverse complement.
TCGTGGGCTGATAAACCTGAGATTCAAGCGCCAGAAAATAAAGATGGCAAAAAGGGTATTGTCACGGATTCAAGCCTAACTTTTGAGCCAAAAAGCGCTTGGTCTTATGCCAGCTTTTCAGGTTATAACTCGGAATGGGCGAACTCGCTGCTGCCAAAAGCTACTCCGGCCATTATCCCGCAAAAGCAAATTAGCCCAGAAAGTGGTAGCATGTTCAAGTCTCCAAGCACAGTCGTCAGCACTACTCTTCCTCACAAACCAGAATTGTTGAAGAGTGTTAGCGTCGGCGCCTTGAATTCCGGTGCACCCTTACAATCACCTTCGACGATGTTATCGAACGGAAAAGAACCTGGACGTGCAGTGGCAGCTTGCCAGCGACACCGTCTCGCTGGGTGCATGCTTTGCACTGTGACGATGGGCAACTTACGCCAAAACCCAGGGATCTCCAACGAAACCACTGCAGCGTCAAATTTGAAGCCCGTTCCCAACAGTGAAGCAGTTCGGAAGGCCCAAGATGGACCATGTGAGAGGCATCAACTGCTACGCTGCTTTATCTGCATGAAAGGCAGTGGCAACACTAGCGCTTCATTCCCGGTTGTTGTCGCCGCACCGCCAATACTTGTCCATCCGACGCCATCGCCTTTGCGTGTGAACGAGGGTGGCTTCCCACCCTTGAATGGGGGACTTCCAAGTGCGCGCTTCATGCTCTCGACAACTGTATTTTGTGCGCTGGGGCCAAGGCCATGACGAGAAAAGCGGCTCCTCCTGTTGAAGCATCTCCATCGAAATCGACCTATACATTTAGTCCGGAACACTTGGCCGATCGGCAACGAAGATATACACTCGATGAGCGAATACTAAACTACCAGACAAGACTGTAAACAAATCCGCGTAAAAATGAGCTCACAAATATATATTACTTGGACGTTAGAAAAACTGCGATTGCGTCTCGAAGATGGAACCTGAATTCTCATCGGCAACACTTTACAGCCATTCAAACCTGGCAGCTTTGCCCGTGCCTTTGTCCTAGATGTACTCGGAGAGATATTCCAATCGAGACACGTCCCTGAAGTGTTCATCCGTAGGCGTCATGGCCAAAATGCGGTCGCTCATCAGGTCCAGTGGGCTGTTGATCCTGATGCGCTTTTCGACCGTCTCCAGGCTGAGACAACGAATTGCTTCACTCATATCCCAGGCGACTTTGCCTTGGTCGCGATCGAAAATGCGTCGTGGGATTCCGCCATACTTCTCGAATCTCGATTTCAGTTCGTCATCCGATAACTTTCTCGGTCTACGGAGTTAACTCATCCACCGCAATTCCTGTAGCGACCATATCGGCATTATAAATGCACTAGAATTTGCTGCTGTGAACCGAGGGAGTTCAGGCTCGTACGCACAAGCGAACAAAATCGTAACGCCAGACCAGCCCATAAGTCGAGACGAACCACACTCGACTAGTCGAATGACACGTCGTGGTTGAATCAGACTGCACACTCTTTCAGGTGTCACTTCCAGAAAAATATTCTCACGCGAGGAATACTCGTGGTATGAATCGAGACAATTCAGGACCAAGGTACACTCGGGTAGCTGTACGTACAGTCCACGGATCAATCGGAAGGTGCAGTAAACGTAGAAGCAGCTCTTCCCAATGCCAGAGTTCCGGTACATGCACACGAGCACGTGAATTTGACCTTCACTAACGCCCGCGAATACTTCTCCTAGCTTTTGCTCTGGGAGCAACTCGTTCTTGCGCACGCCTTGCACCTTCTCGAAGTTTTTTTTCTTGAGTTCGTTCACTTGTGGTGCGTCGCCAGGAAGCCAATTGCCCACCGTTTTGGCCGGATACAGCAGCAGGCCCCACTACGAACGGGGACAAGGCTGGAAGGCGGCGGTCTGGCCACCGTGTCGAATCCCAATAAGTTTCTTCGTACTGCTCGATACTTCCGTCTGAAAAATATTTTGTTCTCTCCAACAACCCGACAGTGCTTGGTGCCGCTTCAACGATCGATTCCAGCAAATCCACTGCTCTTGTTGAACATCTGCTTTGTCTCGATCCTCGTGCTCCTCGCCAGCGACTAGCATGATCAGACGTTCCACTTCTTGGCCTCTTCACTTCAGTCAATTCTTATTCATTTCGATGGGCGAAAGTGCTCCAAATAGTGGACGCGCATAAATTCCTGGCCGCTCATCATGCTGCTCCGACTACGCTGTTCCGCTGCTCGCACTGCGTTGACGCGCAGCCTTCGTACTCCGTTCACTGCCTTCTCTTCAACTGCAGAAGTTGCAGGCGCAGCTGACAAGCCCAAAGCCCAGCAAAAGCAGCAGCAGCCGGTAGTGGAGACGACCTGGAACACTTTGGTCATCGGCGAGATCGTGGCCTTCCACCAACACCCGCAGGCCGATCGGCTCAACGTTTGCTCAATCAACACCGGCGATAAGGAAAATCTGCTGCAGATCATCTGTGGAGCGCCCAATGTGCGTCAAGGCGCGAGAGTTCCAGTGGCCAAAGTTGGTACTCGGTTGACCATCAAAGACAAGGAGACTGGAGAGCTGTACGACACATTATATAACAAGGTCTTTCCTTTGCTTGTGGCTGACTGCGTTCGCGACTTGTGTTTACTGCAGGAAGAAGCTCAAGATCAAAAAGTCCAAGCTGCGAGGGGAGGTGTCGCAGGGCATGATCTGCTCCGAGGAAGAGCTAGGACTTGAGGACCAAAGTGACGGCATTTTACTCTTGGAAGACGACGCTGAAGTGGGGAGTCTCGTGCTGGAACACGGGACGATTGCCAGTCGACTGCAAGCTCGCGGGATTGTTATCCCTGCGCCGAAGCCCAAGGTGATTGCATCGGAAGAGGGAAAGACAAACAACTAGACAAAAACTCTAGCGGTTGCAAGAAATGCGCAAGAACATGTTGCACTACCGGTACTGCTTGATCGCAGAAAGCAGAAAACAAAACCTTTGCATTGTTTATTGACTGTGCACAACTTCATGCAGCTAGAGACAACAGGAAAAAGTAAAAAAAACAAGTACACACGACGGCAGCAAATGGAACTAGCGCTGCTGATAAAATACACACGAAAGCGAAAAGCTAGCTGCCTCTGGCTTGCTTTGGACGAGACGAAACTGCACTCCCATGAGGCTTCTGGACGCGTACACTCCACTCTGCTCAGCTCCTTCTTCCCTTGAGCTTCTTCTTTTGTCCTTCATATTACTTGCTTCTTCTTGTTGGTATGGAAACAACCTCGTCTGGTCACTTTCACAGGAAGTCTTGAGTCTACGTCTCTGTCTTGGAAATTCCTATTGCTCTACCGCTTCTGCGGCATGTTGGCGACACCGTCCAGGAACTCGACGGTCTGGTTGCCCACTGTGACATGTAGGAAGCCTGTGGGCTGCTTGATCTCATAAATAGAGAGCTCCACGGGCGTGGGCACTCCGGGGAGACGGTCAGCGCCTCCGTGTGCTCCATGGGGGCGGCTGCGGCGTGTAGAGCTTGCTCATGGCGTAGAGTGACGTCTGGTTGCTATACAGAGGGGAGGAATGCTCGTAGAGACTGTGCTTGTGCTCCATTAGCCCCATATGCGGCGTCGGGGACGGCAGTCGCGGGGGAGTGCGTGAGCTGGTTGTCGGCGTAGGAAGCGCCGTACCGCCACTGCATCTGGATCTGCGCGGCGGCGTCGGCGTTGCTGGTGTAGTGGGTGTGCGCCTGGAACGGGAAGCGCGACGAGGACGGCGCGCCGCTGTAGATGGTGGCCATACTTGGACGGGAGACTGCTGTTTGGGAACTGGTTGCGTTTCGGCTGGTAGACCGACTCTAATAATTTGCTAAAAATAGAATTTATCGGCAGTTTTTTTGCCATCGCAGACGCAAACCGAATGGGAAGTTCCCGTCAACATATGACCAGGCAGGGAGCAAACAGCACAGCATATCGATCTTGTTTGGTGCAAGTCTTGGCGCGACTTAAATGGTGCTGGCGGGGAAACCACCTAATGCTGCTGGTCTCCCTTACAAGCCGAGCTCACTGAGCCCTGGATGGTCGTCCGGACGACGTCCTTGCGGCCAGCGGAACTTGCGGTCCTGCTCCTGGATCGGCACGTCGTTGATGGAGGCGTGGCGCTTGGCCATGAGGCCGTTGGCGTCGAACTCCCAGTTCTCGTTGCCGTAAGCGCGCACCCACTGCTGCGTAGTGGCGTCCTGGAACTCGTAGGCGAAGCGCACGGCGATGCGGCTGCCGTCAAAGGCGAAGAGCTCCTTGATGAGTCGGTACTGGGACTCCTTCTGCCACTTGGCAGTCAAAAGGCCTCGATCTCGTGTCTCCCGGTGATGAACTGCGACCGGTTGCGCCAGGCGCTGTCTACTGTGTAGGCCAGCGCCACTTTGGCCGGGTCGCGGCTGTTCCACGCGTCCTCGGCAGCTCGCACCTTGACGACGGCACTCTCGCGGGTATACGGAGGCAGAGGCGGACGAGGGGCGTCGCTCATGTCTCTCACCAGCAAGCTCTGGCAGCTCTTCTTGCCGACGCGCGATCCGAGTCTCAGCATGTCACTTCAATGGAGGATTGTAGCCATAAGCAGAATATTTAAATAAGTTAAAAGACAAGTTTGTAGTAAAACAATGAGTCGCGTCACGAGTGCGCCGCTGGTCGAGGGCATGGCCTTCGACTCGGGCTCCGAGGCGCTGCACGCCGTGCAGGACTACGCGCTGTCCACCGGCAAGGGCGTGCGCATCGAGCGCGCCAGCGGCTCGGACCGCCGCATCGTGTGCAGCTCCAAGGAGCCGTGCAGCTTCGTCGTGCAAGTGTATCGCCAGCGCCACAACGACCGGACCTTTGGCAAGTGGTACATCGCGTCACTGCAGCTGACGCACTCGCCTCGCTGCAACTCGCAGCTGAAAGTCACCACCAGACAGATCGCAGACCTGCCGGCCTTTGCCGAAGCCGTCAGGCAGAACCCCAAGGCCAACGCTGACGGACTTATTGCACTGGTACAGCACCGCTACGGCCTGCACTTGGCCCAACAAAAGCGCCTGGTGTACAGAGCTAGAGACGTTGTGAAACAGGGCAATGCACTCAACAGAGGCAACATCTTGGAGAGTGAGAACTCGCCATTACCTCCGAGAGAATTTATCCGACGGAGACGTTGGGAGAAGAAGGAGGCCCCTAAGAAACCCCCAGAGAGGATGAGCTGGCTCGACGAGTTTGTCGAGACGCTACTTGCTGAGAGGGTGCACAAATTCGGCAAGCAATTTGAAGAGACTGACCAACCGAGCAGCAAAGAGAGCTGTGGGGGAGATTCGGGAGACGTTCAATGCCAAGCACAAGATCCAGCTGACGGTAGGCCAACTCAGAGTCAAGTTTAGGCAGCTACAGGATCAGTACACGCGTATTCGAGCTCAGGAGGAGGAGCTGGCGCAGCATCCTGAGAAGGCAGTGGTGTACCCGAAAGGGTGGGAAATGCTGGATCGGTATTTTGGCGGAAATGCGGGGCAGACTTCGGAGGTTGAGGATCACGACGACGCTTCGTTGGATGAGGAGGACATTCAAGATGAAGAAGAGAGCCAAGATGAGGAAGCAGACCAAGACGCGGACTTGCCTACTGCAGAGGATGAACCGCACGTAATTCACACGGAGCAGCCAGTACAGGAAAAACATGTTGATGCAGTGCCGACCAAGAGAAGAAGATTAGACTTTCCGTCGGACGTGCAAGTGCAGCCTCCTGCCTCCGCACCCAACGGAGTGGTTAATCTGAATAACGTCCAATCTGGTGGTGCTGTGGCACCCGATGTGCATGAAAGGTTAGACAGCATCCAGAACATGCAGCAGGAAATGGTTCGATCGATGATTGGCGTGCAGCAGGCAGTGCAGCAGTCGACCGAGGCTATTCGCGGGCTACAACAAGCTTTGGACCAATCCAACCAAGTGAACGCTGCGTTGCTGAGTTTTCTTCAACGTGCTCCGGAAGCATAAAATCCGACTTTATTTTAACAAGGCTCCTTGTTTCCAGGGAAACGCTGGCCAGGCGCTGCCGAATGCGCAGCGTGCATCACTGCAAAAACACAAACAAAAAGCTTTTGCGGTCGGCAAGCCTGGTGAACTGCCGTACAGGCTGGTAGACCAAATAAATCTTGCGACTCTGACAGAGGAAGGCGGGCTCGTGGTCTCCCCAGATACATGTGTGAACTGCTCCAAGCTTTACCGGTTTTGTCAAGCTCAAATAAGTCCGTCGAAATCATTTGATGCCGAGAGCGCGACGGACAAAATTCCCTCCGAATCCACGAGAACAAGCACCATCACTAAATAACATTTGAAAATGAAATACTACCAAATTCCTTCAAGACAGAATCACTAGGACGATGTGAAATGCGTCGAGCAAGTTTCCCCAGCGTTTCGTACCCAACTCAAAACGAGGGTAGGGGTAGCTAACATATCTCTCTTTTTACGAACGATGGAACGTGTCAGAGCACCAGCGCCGCCTAACCGTGGCGGCGACTGTGATCTTCGGGGCCGTCAGACGCCCGTGCGTCGCGAGGAAGAGTATATCGATCTAGCAGCGGAGTCAGACGAGGACTCTGTACAAGAGTCTGCTCAGGTGTTGCCCAATCTCCCCGCCAGAGCTTCCAAGCCAGGAAATGGGCATTTTCTGATCTCTCGGTTCGAGACGGCATACAACCAGCCTATTGCAGAAGCCCCGCCGCCTGAAAAGACGCAATTCGAGTCTTGGAAAGACCTCGAAGAGTACCTGCAAGAGTATTCGAAGGTCACCTTCCAGGTAAGGGATACATTTAATGATACATATTTTATTTTATCGTTCTCTATTAGTTTGACTCACTTTTTCCCTGCCTGTTCAAAAGAGCTTCCGAGTGCGGACGAATAACCGAGTCGAAATGCGGAACAAAAAGATTCAGGTTTCTAAGTCCAAACAGCCCCTCGTGCCGGCGGAGTGGGGTACTACGCAAAGACCTTCGTCTGCACTCATGCCGGCACGTACAAGTACCGTGGACTTGGAAAGAGGAAGCGTCAACACTCAAGAGCTATCCAATGTGAAGCACAGGTATGAGTCGGGCACAGTTATACAGTTGGGATTGGTTTGGGCTAATGTTTAATTTGTGTCGATTTTCGCTTGAAGATTAACGCTTGCGTCAAAGTTGTCGACTCAGCGATTCCTAGCTTCGCATTGCGGATAACATGCGCCCGGTTGGAGCACAATCACCCTCTCAGTCGGCACGCTCACGCACAATACCCACACAATAGGATGGCGCTTGAACCGGATGTCGCTGGTGTTGTGAACGCTCTGTTGAAGGCTGGAGCAACCAAGAAACGCATCCTGCAGTACATTACTGAGAACTCGAGCTGCGCGCCGACAAAGCAAGATGTTCAAAACTTGATGGTTAGGTTCAGACAGCTACAGGGCCAACATCCGCAGGAGGAGGAGCGGGGAGAGCGGAGTCCTGAGTTTGAGGACGATGCGGTGGATAGTGGAGACGACCAAGCTGACGAGGTAGGCCAAGAGGCGAATATGTCGACTGCAGAGGATGATCAGAGCACGTTTCACAGGGAACAACCAGTGCAGCAACAAGTTACTACTGAGGTGCCTACAAACATGGGAAGATCGGACTTTTCGTCGGACGTGCGGGTGCAACCTCCTGCCTCACCTCCCAGCGCAGTGATCGAAACAAACAACGTGCATCCTATTGCTGCTCTGATAGCCAGTGTCCACGAAAGGCTGGACAGTATCCAGAATATGCAGCAGGACATGGTGCGATCAATGCATGGCATGCAACAGGCAGTAGAACAGTCGACGGAGGCTACTCGCGAGCTTCAACTAGCACTAAACAAGTCCAACCAAGTCAACGCTGCGCTGCTGAGTTTTCTTGAACGCGCTCTTCAAGCATAAAACATCAGGATTTTCGACGGCATTGAAACGACTTAGCGACGTCTCCATTTTGTTGATCACGGTATTCAGTCTTGGAGAAAATATGGTGCTTCATTTTCAAGTTTGTTCATTTAGTGATGGTGCTTGTTCTCGTGGACTTGGAGCTCGCGTCGAAGGATTTTTCCCGTTGGGCTCTTAGGAATCACATCGATGAACTCCACCTGACGCACCTTCTTGAATGGAGCTACCTTCGTCGCGACAAAGTCCATCACGTCTTCCTCCGTCAGCCCCGCTGCATTTGTCGAGTCTTTCAGCACCACGTAAGCCTTGGGAATCTCCTCGCCAAAGTCATTTTTGCCACGGATACAACAAGCATCTGCGATTTGCGGGTGGTGGATCAACACATCTTCCAACTCGGCGGGAGCTACCTGATGGCCCTTGTACTTGATGAGCTCCTTTACACGGTCGACGATGAATACGAAGCCATCCTCATCAATATAACCAATGTCACCCGTGCGGAGGAATCGATCCTCAGTGAATACGCTCTTGTTGGCCTCCGCGTTGTTGGTGTATCCGATCATGACTTGCGGCCCCTTATACAGCAACTCTCCGTGTTCACCGACCGGAAGGTCCTTATCCGTGGCGGTGCATTTCACACGGAGCTGAGTGTTCGGTAGCAATCGACCGACACTTCCCTGGACACAATGATATATGCTGTTAGGTCCACAGCGGTGAGCTTCGACTTCACGTCACGTACCGTCTTGATCATAGCTTCTTCAGCGTAATTGACGCCTGGTGAGGCTTCCGTCATGCCGTACGCCTGTTTGATTGTGATCCCCAGTCGGTCCTTCACAAGTTTTTCAACCTCTTTGCCCATTGGGGCACCAGCGGACACAGCAAACTTCGTGGCGGATATGTCGTATTTTTCTACGATGGGGTCGTTGGCGAGGAACAGAGCCAATGGAGGAGCAATGTGCGCTGTTCGGATCTTGTAGGTGGACAGAGCTTTCAGGAAGGTATCGGGCTGGAAGCGAGGCAGAATCACCTTCGCAGCTCCTTGGTATAGCGTCAAATGCATCATCTTGATGCCGTAGATGTGGAAGAACGGCACCAAACCAAGTGAATATCCGTGGAGATTTTCGACGTGGTTGACCTGGAGCGCATTCGACAGGATGTTTCTCGCGCTCAAAGCAACGCCCTTCGGTGTTCCTGTCGTTCCGCTGGAAAATGGCAGCAGTACATTGGACTCCGGGTCGATCTTCTCAAGCGTGAAAGAGTCATCACGGATCCGAGTCAGCTCGCTAACCAAGACAAAGAGATCGTTAATATTCACTTTCGTGGGAGATCATGGAAACGTACTCGACGCATTTCAAACTGTGGTCGGATCCGCCCATCGTGTAGATGAATTTCTTGTCCACTCTGCACGATTGAGCAGCTTCAATCGCCGTAGTCGCGAGGTCTTTGTGCGTGATGATGTACTTGGCCTAGCACAACCAAAACGTATAGGTAAAAAGAACTCCACCTAGTGACCAATAAAACACATTTTCTACTCACCTTAGCTGCTTTGATCTGCACTGCCAACTCCGCCGGCGTGAACATGTGCGAAGCCGGTGAACTCACAGCTCCTAGTGCCGTCAGCGCTGCCAAATACACAGAAGTTGTTAGTTCCAGCAACGATAACCTCATTCCAACATCCAAAATCCTACCGAGGATGGCCATGGGGTAGTCCAAACAGTTGATCGAATGCAGGATCACTGCATCCCCCTTTTAACGCCGTCTTTTGCCAGTGCAACAGCGAAGTTCCTCGCTCGCTCGTACAATTGTCCAAATGTCAGTCTCTCGTCGGTGATCCCGTCAATGAAGGCTGGCTTGTGCTGGTGAAGGCACAGTTGGTCTTCCACGACGTCCCAAATGGTCTTGTTAGGGATTTCTACTGCTGGATGCGGAGAATCGTGCACAATAGTCGAAAACAACTGCAACGAACGTGGTCGGTAGTGCCTTGAGGCCCCATGGAGGGGATTTCGAACAGCAGAGTACAGTAGTCGACGACCCAGCATTTTCAGGCAAGAAAGTCCCAACTTGTTCAAGAGGAGGAGGATTCGCGAGTGAACTCATGACGTGTGGGCTACGAGCGAACGACACAAGCACCGCAGCAAAGCTCTGTTCGGGTGCCTCTGCACCATCAACAAAATTGTCAGTAAAAAACTATAAAAACTATTTGATCCTAATTCATGCCGCATCAAAGAATGGCCGAGTAATGGGCGGCTGTCGCGGCCGGCATGTCGTTCCGTGTAGCGGCAAGCATGTATGGCATCGGTAGGGAAGCTCTGCGTCGACGCTAACCGTGGCAGGAAGGACAAGTACCTGACGAACGAGCAGGAACGCGACATAATACGTGTCATCGGAAGCCGTACTCCAACGGATAACTTCATTGAGGAAACTGAGCTTCGGGAACTCATGCGACGCTACGCCCTGACAAACTTACAGCAGAATGAAGTTACCGACCAGTTCCCGAACAGCATTTTCATCAGGCGCTTTGTCCAGAGACATAGTCTCGAGATAATACGACAGAAGACAGCAACTCCGGACAAAACCAAGCTACCTCTCGAGTCATAAGAGAATATGGCGAGGCGTACGAAGCAACTGGAAGTCGGAAGCGGAAGCAAGCGTTATGGGGCGAAATCCGAGACGACTTCAACGCGACACACAATATGTCGCTGACACTGCAAATTTCGTTTTCTAAAGTCGCTATATGGCCGTTCTTGTGGGCAACAAGGGAGTCCAGAAACGATTCTGAGAGTGTGGTGGTATATCCGCAGCATTGGAACTTGATGGTCCGATACTTCGGGAATGAAGCAGACCAGAGGCAAGAAGTCAACAATTATCCAGTCGGAAGGGAAGCTTACGACGCTGATGAAGATGGGGCTGGGGCTGCATTGCATACTACCTCGCTGGCTGCTAATCCAAATAAAAGGAGAAGGCAGGACTCGTCAAGACATGAAGAAATATCGACAACAACGCACACCGAGTTCGTTGCGGTGCTATCCGACATACGAGAAGGGCTAGATAACCTTCGGGAGACGCAGCAGCAAGTGGTGCGATCCGTGAACAGCATGCAGCAAGCGATGCGCGGCTTACAGGAGACGATGAACCGGACCAACGAGACTAACGTCGCTCTGCTCGCCTTCCTCAAGCGCACAGATCGGTCTTGATGGGCGCTTCGCTCTGATCGAAGAGACCAGATTGATGTGCAACCGAAAACATGTCTATCGTTGTCATCCTTTGTCAATTTCCGGCGAATTCCGCATTCTGCTCAGTCAGAGATGGAGAGCAACAGTCAAGTCCAGGTGTGCAAGCTCCCCATGTCTACTTACTCCGCGGCAGTGCTGACTAACGTTTCTGTTCGGTGTTTGGCGCAGCCACCGCCCAGCGAGCAAGAGAAGATCGAGGCTTTTGGTTGGATTCGTGAACACTGGAGTGTTTAGGCTGTTGAAGTCCCAGTTCGAGAAGGGCGACATATTGAAAACGCAGAAGGGCATCCTGAAGGAGCCGCCAAATGGTGTGGAAGTGCTGTCTTTGGATGTGGCGAAATTCCACTGGGGCGAGAGGTTGAAGAATCTCAGCGCTGATATCAGGGTAGTGCTTTTCCGAATCTGCTCAGTACCTGGTGACCTTGCCGAGGAAGTGGCGAAAATGGTGGCGACCAAAGCCACGGAAAAATTATTTGGGGCGCTGCTGCTGTCAAGCTATCCCCAGAGGAAATGAGTCGACTAGAGCGCGCGTTCACAAAGAGAGCGTACGTCGGGGACGCCGACGTCAAGTTTGGTGAATATGTGCGACAGTGCTGGAAGAAGTACGACCCTTTGAAGTACAGGGCGCCGCGCGTGGCGGTCGTACAGAGCTCCGGTTTCGGCAAGAGTCGAATGCTGTACGAGCTCGCCGTCAAAGCGGAGGCAGCCGGCTCGAAGGTGAAGGTCCTGTACCTATGCGTACGCATGCACGAGTCGACAGGGTATCCGGAGGTGACGCCCGAACTTCACGACTGGTTGTTTGACAGCAGCTCTACGGTCACCTCGCTAAGTGGTCGTTTGAAAACCATATACGACGACGCGATCAGAAACTGGCACAGCATCCAGCCGGAGTGGACAAAGCTATTCACGTCGAAGGAAACGAAAACGAGAGTAGAAGCGACGTTAAAGAAGCAGCACGATGAAGAGGGGGAACAGCAGGAACAAAAGGCGGTAAATTCGTACGAGAAATATGGTAGTGCAGCTGAAAGAGAGAATGGCCGAGTGGTGATTGTGATTGTTGACGAGGCGAGGGCTCTTCTTACGAAGGAGGGCAGTTCAGGTGTCAGCTACTTCCGCCTGTTTTGTCAGGCTCTTGCGGATGCAAATAAGAACATCGAAGCTGGAGGTGGTGTTTTCGGAGTTCTGGTGGATACAAGCCCTGACCTGACCGTCTCGATGCCAAAAATCCATCATATTTCGATACCTCCGGCGAGGCATCTTTCCCGCCGTTCGTGCTGACTCATACAATGGATGCTAATTGGGAGAGTTACACGCCACGCCGAAGGGATATAATAAAAAAGCGACAACAGGGGAGAAAGAGGAGAGTCCGACGCAGAAGCACAATATCCCCAAGTACAAGTTTGTCGTCACCGGTCCTGAAGAGGTGGCGTTGGAAACTCTGAAGCAGATGGGTCGTCCAATGTGGGCCGCAGGAGATGAGGGTGAAGCCGCGAATATGGTCACTTTTGCGGCGAAGAAGTTGCTGCTGGGGCTACCTCCCGAAAAGAAGAACTACAACGAGAGCACCATGTTCGGTGTTGCGTCCATGCTGTGTCGAATCGGAGTACGTCCGTACGCAACGTCGGCGTTGGCGTCCCGGGCCATTGCAGACTTCATGGCAGTTCTCGGTTATGTGAATTACGACAAAGAAGGCTACTTGAGTTGCTATGCGTCAGATCCGGTGTTAACTTTGGGCGCGACGAGGGTGTGGTACGAGCAAAACGCCTTATCTGCGCATATCCTGCCTCAATTCCGGAAATTGATGCTGGACGAAGCGCTAGATACAGGAGGAGTTGGCGAGGTGGTTGCTCGCATTTTGATGCTTTTAGCGATGGACAGGTGTGCACTGGGGGACAATCCTTCTGCCCATGGTATGACCGGTGGGTTTGTGTCTGTGGATTCATTCTTGGAGACGCTCGGAAGTAAGACTTCCGAACAATACCGCCAGGTTCCAGGAAAGCGTATGACGCGTGCCTCGACAGAAGACAGGGCTGCTTATGAAGCGTGGCTAAATGGTTGGGGGAATGGCAAATGGGGTTCACTCATTTTATTCAGCTGCAGCTTGAGCCGAACGAAGACACACTTTGGTACTTGCTGGGGCGTCGGGCCGCGGGTATTTTTCCGCGCAACCACAAAGGTGCCGACTTGTTAATTCCGATATTTCGGAGGCCGCAGGTGGAGACAGACGAACAGTCAGACGTGAAGATGAAGACTCCATGTGGGGAGAAAAACTAGACGTATCGCTGATTTTGATCCAAGTAAAGAACAGGCACACGAGGGACAATGGATTCGCGAAGTCTGCCACGAAGAAAATGTTCCCTTCGTTTGTTTTCACCGGGAATAAGCCGACAACACCTAGCGATGCTGCGCCGAATACCGAAAAGAAAACGGAGAATACAAAAAGCAGGAGACGGAGAAGGGGAAGAAGAACAAGACGAACAAGAAGAACAAGAAGAATCTTGTCGCGAACCCATTGAGTGCTACGGGTGTCAACGATGTCATTCGCATCTATATTAACGTGCGGGGAATGAAGATCGGTTCATCTATTGCAGCGATTTTGAAGAAACGAGCTCAAGTAACGATACCGGAGCGAGATCGCCGAGCGCGTCCAGTACTCAGAATGAAGATGACGCGATGCCAAGCGCTGCAGTATCGGCTCGTGAGCAACCAGCAGCAACTACCTTGAAGACTGGGTTTACTCTATGCTTCCGGTCGGTGCGCACGGCCACGTTTCCGTTTCTCGACGAGGAGGTGGCGAAGAAATTGCGTATTATCGCAGAGTCTCTGTGGGATCCCATGGCGATTGTGGACGGCGACCTGCAGCATCGTCAAGACGTGGAGGCTCCAATTGCCGGTTCGGCGAAGGCTATGATGTCGGCAGTGATGGCGGACGACGTGGCGACGGACATCGCGAAGCAAATTTTGGGCCTGCATCAGGGTACGATCAGAAGTACGCTGAAACGGATGCCAATAAGGTATGGATGGGTAGTGTGGCTAATATGCAGGTCATCGATATCCAAGACCCTGGTCGATCCGACAAGAAACGTCGGCGTGAAATGTAACGTTGATGAAGGTAGGCGTTATCCGTGGACCGATCAACGCGAAAGGATAATACATGCTCTGTATTTCCAAAACAGCCTATTCATCCGGCGTTTTGCTCAGAAACACAGTTTCAACATGGGTTTTTGCTCGCCATGAACGAAGAACTGTTCCAGAGTGCGGCTATTCACTTCAGCAACTTGCTGGCTTCAACCCGAACACCTGCATTGGATCCCAAAGTATTCGACTCCTTATGTGGGAGATGCACATTTGCAATTGTACGGATACATGACTCGATGCTGGTGTGCATACAAGAAAGAGGGATGTATATGTACGTCGCCGTACGGGACTCGCTCGGCGAAAACGATTTGCGACTCGATCGGTAGCTACTGCTGGCCATTGATGAGGCAAGAGCTCTGTTTAACTTGAAGGGTAAGATCGGCGTAAGTTTCTTTCGACTTCTGCGTCAAGCTTTGAGGGCCGCAAATGATCGGCTTCGGATTGAAGGCTGCGGAGGTGAGACCTTTGCGGTGTTGGTTGATACAAATGTACACTTTCCAAATGCAGGCTACATGTAAACTTGACCCGCCATCTCGAAGGACCAAAGAACAAGGAATGGCGTTTCCGACGTTTGTGCTAACAAGCACGATGGATATATTTTGGCAAAATCAAAGTCAACAGCGAGGTACCGGGGTCTTGGAAAGCAAACAACGAGCAGATACGTTAAGCATTAACTACAAGGCGAGTGCTATTCGAACGGACCAACGGAAGCGGTGGGATGAGACCTTGTTTTAATGAGTCGTCCTCTTTGGAAAACGTTTGTCCGTAAACAAGGGAGTCTCGAATTTCAGCAGAAAGGAATCTCAGAGCTTGCAATGTAAAAGCTGCTGCTTGGCAGGGATCCGCTTCGTACCGAAAGCTACAGCCAGGAGACTATGTTCGGTGTCGCAGCACTGTTCATCAGACTTGGAACGCGTCCAATGTCCATCTCGACTCTTGCTACGAAGATTATGGCAGATTTTATGGGTGTCCTGAGGTATGTGATTTCGAGAACACCAGTCACATCACAAGCTACTCCTCGAAACCAGTCTTGGCGTTTGGAGCAGCGCTTCTGTGTTATCAACTTAACGCAACCGTGCTATGAAAATTCCTTCTTCCGAATTTCCTAGCGATGGCAATGCGGCGAGTCATTGACATCGGGGACATGGAGGAAGTTGTCATGCGGATTTTATTGTTGCTTGCGATGGAGTCGGCTAACATGGGAAACACCCTTTATTTTCTCGGGCCAGTTTTGCTCTGTGAGGCGCGTTTTGGACACTCTTGGCAAACCTGTGGCAAATGCAGATTTCTTGCGCTTTCCTGCTGCACAACGGCCTAGCAGAGTCCACAGGATTTCCTCAGTGGGGTCATCCGGGAGAACTTCAAAATGACTGAATCCAACTTCCCATTTTTCATCTATTCCTCGTGCTTAGACGTGTCAGTGTCAACACTAAGTCTCTCAGACACGAAGAAATATGGTCCAGCAGACCTTGACCTGCTGTCCGTGTTCTTCACGGGTGGCAGGGTTTCTAACCATTGCCATCTTCGCTCCGTTCTTCGCGTGTGGTTCCTGATAATCGGTGCAGATCCCTTGTGCTCCACACGAAAAAGACCAGGTTGAAGTGCGAGCAATCCGCTGACGTACCGTGGATTGCTCAAACAGACCCCCACCACCAGAACGGATCCCGTCCGCACGTCTCCCCATTCCCGATCGGACCGCGCAGACCTCGAGGAGGATGCTGAGCAAGACTGTGCGTTCCGGTGCAGCGTCTCCGGTCCGGCAGACGCTGCTGCACCGAACGTTCACCACCGCCGGCGCCGACACCCCCAAAGCCGTGGACGGCGTGCGCATCAACCGGTACAGCGCCAATGTGACGCAGCCCAAAGCTCGCGGCGCTTCGCAGGCCATGCTCTACGCTACCGGCATGAGCGAGGACGACATGGACAAGCCCCAAGTGGGCATCGCCAGTATGTGGTGGGAAGGCAACCCGTGCAACATGCACCTGCTGGATCTGGCCGGGGAGGTCAAGAAGGGCGTCAACGCTGCAGGCCTCGTGGGGCTGCGCTTCAACACCATCGGTGTGAGTGACGGCATCAGTATGGGCACCGACGGCATGAGCTACAGTCTGCAGAGTCGCGACCTCATCGCTGACTCCATCGAGACCGTCATGGGCGGCCAATGGTACGACGCCAACATCTGCATCCCTGGGTGCGACAAGAACATGCCTGGCTGTGTGATCGCCATGGCGCGAGTCAACCGGCCGTCCTTGATGGTCTACGGAGGCACCATCCGTGCCGGTTGCACGTCTAAGGGTAAAACCATCGACTACGTGTCTGCGTCGGAAGCGTACGGAGCTTTCCTGACCAACAAGATCACGGAGGAAGAGCGTCATGATATCATCCGTCACGCGTGTCCTGGGGCTGGAGCTTGTGGCGGAATGTACACGGCCAACACAATGGCCACGGCTATTGAGACGCTGGGTCTGAGTCTGCCGTACTCGTCCAGTTCACCCGCTACGTCCATTGAGAAGCAGGACGAGTGTCTACGTGCGGGCGAAGCGATCAAGTTGCTGCTGGAGAAGAACATCAAGCCGTTGGATATTCTCTGTCGTGAGGCGTTCGAGAACGCTATCACGGTGACGATGGCGCTGGGTGGGTCAACGAATTCTGTGCTGCATCTGATTGCCATCGCTCGTGCTGCTGGAATTCCATTGACAATCGATGACTTTGAGAAGATCAGCGAGCGTGTGCCGTTCCTGGCGGATGTCAAGCCCAGCGGACAATACGTGATGGAGGATATCCACCGTGCGGGTGGCACTCCGGCTGTGCTGAAGTACCTGATGAACAAGGGCTACATTAACGGAGACTGCCTTACGGTGACGGGCAAGACGCTGGCCGAGAACATCTCGAACGTCCCTGACCTGTCAGACAACCACGAGATTATCCACCCAGTGGAGAAGCCGCTAAAGCCTAGCGGACACCTGCGTATTCTGCGTGGTCATCTGCCCGCAGGGTTCGGTGGCGAAGATCACGGGTAAGGAAGGTTTAACGTTCACAGGTACGGCCAAGGTGTACGACTGCGAGGAGGACATGCTTGCGGCCGTGGAGCACAACGAAATTACCAAGGGCAGCGTCGTGATCATCCGATACGAAGGCCCCAAGGGCGGCCCCGGCATGCCGGAGATGCGTACGTCTGCAGTGCTTACTTTTGTGGGGTTTGATGATACTAACTTTGCTTTGAATGTTGCAGTTGGCCCTACTTCTGCGATCATGGGCGCGGGTCTGGGCAAGGACGTTGCCATGCTCACTGACGGCCGCTTCTCGGGCGGCTCGCACGGCTTCATCATCGGCCACATCACACCTGAGGCGCAGGTGGGCGGCCCCATTGCATTGGTGAAGAATGGCGACAAGATCATCGTGGACGCCGAGAAGAACCGCATCGACCTGATCGACGTGAGTGACGAGGAGCTGGAGCAGCGCAAGAAGGAATGGGTTGCGCCTCCGCTCAAGGCGACTCGCGGCACGCTGTACAAGTACATCAAGAACGTCAAGTCTGCGTCCGAGGGCTGTGTCACGGACGAATAAGTGTGTGAACGTGGATGTTAAGCTTGACATGGGGAAACACTTCGATACAGTCGCCTACAAACGTCACGAAATGGAAACGTTGAGCCTTCTCTAGGGCGATCCCTCCTTCTCCTTGGCGAGCTGCTGCTGTGTGTGGTAAGACTTGAGCAGCAAGTGGCGCATGCGTTCTTGTGTTTCGTAGTAGCCAGCAGGGCGTGCACCGGATCGTCCATTGCTCGACGTCGTGTTCAGGTTGACGGTCTTCGGCGAGCTCATGGTAGGGATCTCCTCGTCCTCCAGGATTTCATACACTCGACCGACCATCGCTTCGGGGTAGTGTCTAGGTGCATCACCGTGTCGATCACTTGAGCTTCCACCATTCGGTCGGTCGAACAGCATGGCTGGGTGTGTTGGGGTCGGTGGTGGCGCTCGCTTGGTGAAATCTGCTTCTTGGATGTTACAATTCTTGGTAAAGTCGGCTTCTTGGATATTGTTGCCGTTTTCATTCTTCGCACCGACGTTGCGCTCCATCGTGGTGACCGCCAGCGTGGCGAGACGCTCCATGGTGAACGCGCAGTTGGCTCCGAGCGTGTTTCGCTTGTCGTAGTCGGCGACGCAGATGTAACCGAGCTTCTTGCCGGTGCGCGAGTAGATTGGGCATCCCGCGAAGAAGCGGATCGCTGGCGGTGATCGTCGCGAGAAAAATTGCAGCGTTTGCTTGTCGATGGTGGCATCCAGCACGATGGCAGGGGTGGAGCCCATGATCTTGTTGATGAAGATAGCGAGCTCACTGCCGAGAGGAGAGTCGCCATCCAGTCCAGTGGAAGAGCGGATGTACTTGCCATTATCGTCTTCGATAGCGACCGACGCAATGGGGCAGTTGAGCGTTTGGCACGCGAGCTCGCAGAGGAGGTCGAACATGTTGCTCTTGCCGCCGGCCGACCGCTTCTTCTGCTCCATCGCGCGTAGCTGGGTCTTGAGGCAGCGTTCGTCGATGAAATCGTCGTAGTCGTCCGTCGGACCGTCAAGACAGGCCGACATCGGATGCACCACCGCGGCAACATCAGTGATGTCGATCGGAGCTTCCTCTGTATCGGAACTTTGGTTTGTAGAATCAAACTCTTGGAAGGAGCGCCGCGACGCGGGCATCGACACCTCCGAGTTCGGGCCGCTGTTCGCGTGTGAATTTTGCTGGCTTTGGTAGCGGTCTGTCGAGCCCGTGAACAACTCAGAGACGCTGCCCTCGTCGTGGGTGCTGGTCTGGTTGTCCGTGTACGAGGATCGAACAATCGACGCCGTCGTGGAGGACCCGACGTTGCTGAGACTACGAGTGCGCACGAGATGGTCGAACACGTTAGTCTTGGCCACTTGCTTGAGCGGCGTCGTGCGCGCTCGGATGGAGCAGACCTTGCATAGTCGCAGCTTGGAGTAGCCGATGGCCGGCAATCGACCGTCTCAACCGTCGAGCAGTCAGAGCAGACGACCTCGCCGCACCGTCGGCAGTGGTGTTTGCGACGCAGCGCATGGAAGTTCCTTGTGCAGAGGTTGCAGGTAGTGCGGTCGGTGTTCTTGACCCACGTGGCTCGCTGGATGTAGAGCTGACTGCTCATGCGCAGGTCCTCCACGATACCCTGCAGTCGGTTGAGGCAGCCCAGCAGGATGGTGCTCATCATCGCCGCATGCTTGGACGGGAAGCTGCCACACACGATCACCTCCGTCTCATCCTCGGAAACTTTGCGCCAGAAGATGCCCAGCTTGGTGAGCGTCGTCCGCGTCACGTGGTGGGTGTCTTTGAGCTCCATGCAGCCGACACGGTCGCCGTCGGCCGACGTGAAGCACCACACGTGCACGCGTTGCCGCGGCTCCGAGTTGGGCACATACGCCAACGACAGGTAGTCCATGAGGCAGATATCGCGTCGACCCGAGACCCCGGTCTCGAATGCGGCCCACTTGACCGTCAGCAGTTCCTCGGCTTGCACGCCCAGCCCATCGTTCGCCTGTGCAGCTTCCTCCTTCAGCCGTTCTTCGGTGTTGGCGCTGCTGCATTCTGACGCCAACTTGCCCGAGATGGTGTCGACCGAGCTGGCGTTCGAGTTCCGGCGCTGGAACGGGTCGTTGCCGTTCTGCCACAGACTTTCGCGACAAGTGTCGTCGTTGTGTTCGGATGCGTTGAAGCCCGCACCTTCGCCGGATCCGATGCCTTCCGGTTGACTGGCCGACCGAGCCGTGCGGTGACTCTCGTCTTGGTTGCTGCGACCGGCATCCATGGAGCTGTTGGTGGACGTGAGACTAGCGCTGGTGTCGCCGTCGTTGGGGTTGATGACATTGTGCAGGATCAACGTGTCGACGTAGTACTTGCCGAAGCACTTGCGCATGAACTCTCGCCAGCTCTCCGAGTTGGTGTTGGCGATCACCTGGTTCACTTCGTGTTCTTGGCACCGCAGCACGGTGGCGGCTCGCACCAGACGATACGAGGCCGACAAGTTGCTCGTGTCCTTGCGGATCTGCGTGCCGTCCTTCTCCGGCGGCACGTATCGCCACTGGGCGTTGAAAGACTGGTTCAGACACGCGAGCGCGTTGGCCTTGGCCAAGCGGTAGATCTTGTCGTTCTTGAACTTGACCAGCGGCAGGCTGCGGAAGAAGTCGGTCCGCAGCGGGAAGCCCCGTTGCTGTGACTGTGGCTCATGCCTGGAAGCGACGGACTGTTAAACGTCGTGTGCGGTTCAGCGCGAAAACTGCAATGAGACTGGCGGTGCGAGGCGCAGCAGCGAGTGACCAACGTCTGGGAGCGCCTAATCCATTAGGGGGGCAGGACAATCGCCCCAAGCGCCATGTCGTTTAACGGTGGAAACTCGAGCCAGAAGAGGAACCGTCGAGGAATGGAAAGACCCCGTGGTGGAGACTGCTACCAACGATCGAGAATTGACCGACAGCGACTAGCTGGTCCGAACGTTGCTCAGCTAGCTGGGTGGAACATCGGCTGCTTGCCACTTCAAGAGCAGCTCTCCGGATCTCCATGGCCACGCGTGGAATTGCTTGCTCCCGTCAGCCCAGTGCTCGACTCGCTTCGCCGGACAATCCAAAGCAACGAAAGAAGGCCATGCTGCAAAAGTTAGTGGAGCCTTGTTCCATGTCCGGATGCTGCTGACGTTGTCGGTGCTAGACATTTCCCAGGAGCTTGCGGCTGAACTCTTGCCGTTACCTCACCACCGACATGGAGAGCGCCTTGGGAATCTTAAGCTCCAGAAACCATCTTGGCCATGATCTTCAAAGACTGATTGCAATAGCTCAATTGTGATTCTTGGACACTTACACCTTCCACTTTGTCTTGAGCTGTACACACACACATACGCGTGGTCCGACACTGACACGTCAACTGCGGCGAGCTCGTTTGCTGTTGCTCTCGAATGGCTGTTGACAATCACGCTGCAAATGGCCGACACGGCCGCAGTTGTAGCAAGCGGTCGTGCATATCCGCAGTCTTGGTGCCTTGGCCGATATCTTTCCTTGGACGAGGTCGACGGTCGTCTTGCGCCGCGTCCGGGGCCATGCGAGCGACATCCAGCTGCAACGTTTTAGCCAGACACAGCAATTGATCTTGCGGCGTCGTGGTGGATGCCGGGGCGCGACGCAGAGCATTTCGCAATGGAGAGATGCCGAGGCCCTCGCCATAGTCACCGCAGATCTCCACCGCCCGCTGCGTCGCCTTCGCTAAAGACGTTGGCTTGGTCATGCGCGTGAGCACAGAGGTTCCTTGATTGGCGAGGCCGTCCAGGAAGGCCTCGACGTACCATCGTTCGTGCTGGGACCCGTCGCTGCCGATGGCTCTCAGTCGTTTGGAGAACGTCGGCAGGTCTTCTCCCGGGCTCTGCTTGCAACGGCAGAGCTCCTTCATGAGTTGCCACTCGCTGTCGGGCTTGCCGAAGACGTAGTTGGAGACCCTGCCGACCCACAACTCCACCGGCGCTTGATCGGCGAGCGGTGGTGGCTGGACGGGTGATCCAGAAGCGATAAACTGCTGCTGTGCAGGAGACAAAGAGGCCCACCACTCCGACGGCGTGATCTCCCCGTCCTCACTTGCTGTGGACAGGGGTGGCCCTGGGTCTGTTGCAGCTCGAGCATTCATGTCAAGCACTTGTCAAACGAGAATGCAGCACTGTAACAACCTGCTGGGCCCACTCTAACGGCATGGGACTATATGAAAGCTCCCGGTCCCAGTGCGATCGCCGTTGGGCGACTGCAACAACATCAAGCGATGAGCCTCCGCAGACCTCTCTGAAGACCATCCCTCCAAGACTGCTAGCCCACTCTTTTCGCCGCCGGCGAAGCTGCTAGTCGTATGAATTCCTTCGCTGTCAACACGAAGCAGGTGGTGGCCCATGAGTTCCGTTCTCACCGCCGGCAGGCACTCCACATCCACACGCCGCGCTGATCGAGCCCCTGGCCACGTTGATGTCAACACTTTGGAAGTGATTTGAAAACAGTGTGATAGCGTTCCCGGGCACAAACTTCAATCCGCATCTGTCAAACAGCCGGACGAGCGCTCATCCCCTCGCATATTCAAGCACACCGAACTCGACGTGCGTCAGCAGCTCCAAGTCCGCCACAAGCGAATTCGCCGGCCACCGCCCAAGCTCCGACTGAAAGTAACCGTCAGAAATGCTCGCAAGTCGCTTCCTCCGCTCCGCCGCGCGGTCCTCGCTGCGCAGTCCGTTGCTTCGTCAAAGACCGATCACGTTCCGATGCTTCTCCATGATTGTGCACGAGTCTCCGCACCCGACGGTGGATATCCCGGACAAGACCATTTGGGACGTCGT
Organism: Phytophthora quininea; assembly: GCA_011947345.1. Taxonomy (NCBI): domain Eukaryota; phylum Oomycota; class Peronosporomycetes; order Peronosporales; family Peronosporaceae; genus Phytophthora; species Phytophthora quininea. The sequence continues at coordinate 875,896 of JAAVTG010000586.1, read as the reverse complement.
GCAGAGCCAACTGAGCGTTCACAAGGACCGACCGGCCTTCATCGACGGCCTTACACACGAAAAACTGTCCTTTGGAGACCTCCACGAGCGAGCCAGGCGATTCGCCATTGCACTGGCCAAAGACGGCGTCAAAAAGGGCGACGCGGTGATCCTGCACTCGTTTAACTGTCTGGACTACCCCACGGCCGTGTTAGGTGAGAGAGACACTGCTCTTGGACTCAATTCACCAAGTTCTAACGCTGTTTGTTTCCAGCGTTGACGTCACTGGAGCGGTTTGCTCTCCGTCGTCGCCAATGTTCCGACCGGACGAGCTGGCGGTGCAGATCAAGGCAGCCAAGGCCAACTACATCATCACCCACAAGGAGCTGGAGAGCACGGCAGTGGAAGCAGCGAAGCTGTGTGGGGTGGACACCAAATTCGTTTACACCATGGGCCACGCTGCAGAAGAGCAGGGAGGACCCAAAAGCGTAGAGTACGTTGAGGATTTTGGTGATGTGGGGGAATGAGGTGCTGACACGTTTGTTGTTTGTTGTAGTGAACTGGTCAAGAGCGACGACGCGTCTTTCAAGTTCGAGACGATCGACCCAGAGTCGAATGTGCTGCTGCCGTTTTCGAGCGGAACCACCGGCGTCCCGAAGGTAAGAACGACTTGGCAACAATTCACCGTCGCAGATACTGACAAGACGTCGTCTTTAGGGTGTGGCGTTGAGCGCGAAGAATATCTTGTCGAACGCGCTTCAGGTGGATCACGTGGAGGATCTGTGCGGCTACTCGCTCGGACTTCTGCCATTCTACCACATCTACGGCATGATGCTGCTGCATTTGTCGCTGTGTCAGGGCGCAGCCAAAGTCATCTTGCCTCGCTTCGAACCAGAGTCGTTCTTGCAGGCGCTGGCGACCTACAAGATTCGAGCGGCGCATATTGCTCCACCGGTGGCTCTGTTCCTCGCCCACCACCCACTCGTGGAGAAGTATGACATTTCGTCGACGGAGTTTCTCGTGTCGGGCGGCGCTCCGATGGGGAAAGAAGTAGAGAAGCTTGTCAAGGACCGACTGGGAGTCACCGTCAAACAAGCGTACGGCATGACGGAAGCTTCGCCCGCCGTGAACTACGCCGAGGACGCCTACCGCAAGCCGGGAAGTGTCGGTCGATTGCTACCGAACACTCAGCTCCGTGTGAAATGCACCGCCACGGATAAGGACCTTCCGGTCGGTGAACACGGAGAGTTGCTGTACAAGGGGCCGCAAGTCATGATCGGATACACCAACAACGCGGAGGCCAACAAGAGCGTATTCACTGAGGATCGATTCCTCCGCACGGGTGACATTGGTTATATTGATGAGGATGGCTTCGTATTCATCGTCGACCGTGTAAAGGAGCTCATCAAGTACAAGGGCCATCAGGTAGCTCCCGCCGAGTTGGAAGATGTGCTGAACAATCACCCGCAGATCTCCGACGCGTGCTGCGTTCGAGGCAAGGACGCATTCGGCGAGGAGATTCCCAAGGCTTACGTGGTGCTGAAAGACCCGGAAAATGCAGTGGGGCTGACGGAGAAAGACGTGATGGACTTTGTCGCGACGAAGGTAGCTCCATTCAAGAAGGTGCGTCAGGTGGAATTCATCGCTGCGATCCCCAAGAGCGCAACAGGCAAAATTCTGCGTCGTGAGCTGCAAGTGCACGAGAACCAGAGCCACAAGAAGTGAGTCGGCTCGGATGTAGTTAGTTAGGCGACTCAGTTGCCTTTTGTTTGTAGTGATCAGGAACACCATCAACTATTGTTTGAGTTCAGTTGTTCCCCACATTCGCGTTCAGGAGCGCAAGTTGGGTGACCTCACTCACATTGTTGTCGATCCCCCACTCCAGCGCTTCAGCGGGGAATTCATTGACGATCGTCTGGATGACCTCTAGGTCGTTGCGCCCAACTGCTTGCTTCATGAACTTGTCGAACTTGTCGTCTCGAAACTCGCTTATGACGTGGCGGCCATAACTGTTCATACCGCAAACTGCCGTGAAGAGCAGCTTCTCCACGATCTCAGGGTAGCTGTACCGGATCGCTTCCTCCACCATGTCCAAGTCGTTCAGGATCGTCAATGAAGCTTCCTGGTCGTTATAGAAAGCGTAAAACTGGTGCCAAAGGTAGACAACCGTGCCGCGGTCTCCACGTTCCATTGCTTCGACTAGTAAGGACACGATCACCTCGAAATCAAGCTCGCCGTAGCAGTCGTAGTCGTATTCTTCGAGCAGCGTGTCCATGATTTCCAGATTGTTCTCCCTTGCAGCTACAACGAAAGCGCGGACATAGTCCACCTTCTCCCTTGTCAATAGTTTCTTGAATCCGGCCAGATCTCTCTGTTTGATCGCCTTCTCAATGGCTTCGTTGACGGTCATTAACAAGTCGCTCAACTGCTGCATCACGTGTGGCAGCGCATGAATACTTTGAGGGAGCCTGATAGCGCCCACATCTCGTTCAGTGCGCTGGCGTTTGCTTGGGCCAGCATCATCTGGAGCTTCCGGTGTAGCGTGTTTGGTCGACATCTTCGCGAATGAGGAGTGTCTGACGAAATGGTTTATAGAACAAGTGGCAGCCTTCATGCATGTGAATCTCTATATATTGTTGCTTTCGACTGTACTAACCACGCGCAGGCCCATTAGCCTCGGAGCGACATCGTCGGTCCAATACGCAACATTTACTCGTCCGTGACACAGCCCTCGGACGCAGACTTGACGTTCTTGATGAACTTGTGCAGCGTACCACGAGTGGCCTTGAGCGGAGGCGCAACCCAGTTCTTCTTGCGCTCAGCAAGCTGCTCGGCAGTCACTTCCACCAGGTCGATGCGGTTCTTCTCGGCGTCGACAGTGATCTTGTCGCCATCCTGCACCAGCGCAATGGGGCCGCCCACCTGCGCCTCCGGAGTGATGTGGCCGATGATGAAGCCGTGCGAGCCGCCCGAGAAGCGGCCGTCAGTGAGCATGGCAACGTCCTTGCCCAGACCCGCGCCCATAATCGCGGACGTCGGCGCAACTACAGAATTCAAACCACAACGTCAGTATCATCAACAACAATTTCAACCACCGTGGCAGACTTACGCATCTCTGGCATGCCGGGGCCGCCCTTGGGGCCTTCGTATCGGATGATCACGACGCTGCCCTTCTTGATCTCGTTCCGCTCCAGTCCAGCCATCATGTCTTCCTCGCAGTCGTACACCTTGGCCGTACCGGTGAACACCAGTCCTTCCTTTCCGGTGATCTTGGCCACCGATCCCTCCGGGGCCAGGTCGCCACGCAGAATGCGCAGGTGGCCACTCGACTTGAGCGGACGGTCGACCGGATGGATGATCTCGTGGTTGTCCGACAGATCCGGCACCTTCTCGAGGTTCTCGGCCAGCGTCTTGCCCGTCACCGTGAGGCAGTCGCCGTGGATGAAGCCCTGGTTCAGCAGGTACTTCAGCACAGCGGGGGTGCCGCCCACACGGTGGATGTCCTCCATCACATACTTGCCGCTAGGCTTCAAGTCGGCCAGGAACGGCACGCGCTCGCTGATCTTCTCAAAGTCGTTGATCGACAGCGGGATGTTGGCAGCGCGAGCGATGGCGATCAAGTGCAGCACGGCGTTGGTCGATCCACCGAGCGCCATGGTCACCGTGATGGCGTTCTCGAATGCTTCGGGGCTCAAGATATCCAACGGCTTAATGTCCTTCTCCAGCAGCAGCTTGATGGCCTCGCCAGCGTGCAGACACTCGTTCTGCTTCTCGGTCGAGTCGGCCGGGAAGCTGGACGAGAACGGCAGACTCAAACCCAGAGTCTCAATAGCCGTCGCCATTGTGTTGGCCGTGTACATTCCGCCACAAGCTCCAGCCCCAGGACATGCGTTCCGGATAATGTCGTGACGCTCCTCTTCCGTGATGCGTCCAGCAATGTACTCTCCATAAGCTTGGAAGGCCGACACGATGTCCAGCGTCTCGCCCTTGGAGCTGCAACCAGCACGGATGGTGCCTCCGTAGACCATCAAGGACGGTCGGTTGACTCGCGCCATGGCGATCACGCAGCCAGGCATGTTCTTGTCGCACCCAGGGATGCAGATGTTGGCGTCGTACCATTGGCCGCCCATGACGGTCTCGATGGAGTCGGCGATGAGCTCACGACTCTGCAGACTGTAGCTCATGCCGTCAGTGCCCATACTAATGCCGTCACTCACGCCGATGGTGTTGAAGCGCAGCCCCACGAGGCCTGCAGCGTTGACGCCCTTCTTGACCTCCCCAGCCAGATCCAGCAGGTGCATGTTGCACGGGTTGCCTTCCCACCACATACTGGCGATGCCCACTTGGGGCTTGTTCATGTCGTCCTCGTTCATGCCGGTGGCGTAGAGCATGGCCTGCGAAGCGCCGCGAGCTTTGGGCTGCGTCACATTGGCGCTGTACCGGTTGATGCGCACGCCGTCCACGGCCTTGGGGGTCTCGGAGCTGAAGGCTCGAGCCAGAAGCGACTTGCGCAGTGGCGACGTGTTCGACCGCAGCGTTCGGCTCAGCATCTCGTTGCTGCTTGGCGGGCTCAGATCGAGGAGTGAGCGCTGCTGCGCCCGTGCTGGTGGTGCAGAGACCGATTCTGTTTGGGCAAACAGGACGTGACACGCCCCACGCGATTTTTCTCCGGTGTTTAAGTGCGATTTAAAGGGTTAAATGGGGTTAAGTGCGGTTCTATGTTAAAGCGGCGCGATGCAGAGCAACGATGTGGAGTACGATCTGGACGCCGTGACGAGGAAGTTGCAGGCGATGGAGGCCAGACGGAAGCACCACCAGAGCAAAAGTAACAATTCGGAGCGATCGTTCGTCGGCTTTGAGCTGGTGCCGGCGGATTTCTCCGATAGCGAGTCGGACAGTACCAACTCGGTGTCCAGTGATGGAGAAGACAAGAAGCTCCGCATCAAAGACAGTCTGGACCTCTCCATGTCGGTGGCGATGACGGAGGACGCCAGCGTTTTCGCAAAGACAACAGCAACAAAGAGCAGGACAAGGAAGGCCTTGATCGAGGCGAAACTACTAGTTAAACGACCTGCAGTGGCATGGGAAACAAAGCTACAGCCGGATGAGAATTCCAAACAGAAGACACTTCCAGACCGAAGCAGTGCGTTCATGAACTCGAGGATCCCAAAGCTCATTCAGCAACGTCGTCAGCTGAAAACTGTTGGTCAAAGCATTGACGAAGCAAAACATGAGAGAAACACACTTCGTGGAGATCAAGTGCAAAGTATAAGCCGTGAGATCGCTGATGCTGGGACTCGTTCGCGATTACACAAGACTCGGGATCTACACGAGCTAACCGAGCGTCCAACGGCAGCAAAGAGCTCCGCCTCGTTGGATACAAGCCAGCAGAAGAAGCTATCAAACGCTGCGAGCGACTCCAAGGTACGGCAAGAACCAGCGACGCAGCTGAAGCCATCGAGGTCTCCTGCACGAAACCAACCCGAGGAAATGGGGTCGACAACAGCAGAAGAAAAAAGCTGCTTCAGTCGCTGGAGAAACTCGACCGCCGTTTATCGACGGTCAGTGCACCGCCTGCAGCCGTGCGCGAAGGCGTTCAATGGACTGCGCAACCGGATGTAGCATTGAAAGCTGACCGTCGAACGACTGAAGGACCGTATTCCAAGATCGACAATGCGGTTCTTCGAGCCGCATCTTATGGTGGAGGAACGCACTGCAGACCTGGACAGTCGTCTTCAGTGGCAGTCCGATCATCTTTCCTGAAACGGGAGGAGCTGTCAGGCGGCGTTCACAAAGCTCGAGTCCGAGTTGGTGGTGCTCTCGTCAATGGCGCTGCAGGTCGTAGTAACAACACGGACAAAGTGACAAGCATAAGGTCGTCGTCAAGAAAGAGTTAGCGCACCTGCTCTTCTAAAACACTAGCATAGACTGTCAAGGTCACAGACGAACAACAACAAGCAGAACAATGGAGTTGAATTTCCTCAAACGTTTCCATTGTATTAGAAACAAGTGGCGCAATGGCGATTGCTTTCAAGGGTGCGAACCAAGAATCCAAAGGTGGTAGCAGCCAGCAGCTTAAAGAGCGTGGCCGTACTTGGCAAGCGTGGGCTTGAGCTCCGAGTTCTCGGAGAACACCTTGGCCTCGGCCTCGGCCAGACGTTTCTGCTGGGCAACCTTCTTCTTGTAGAAGGCGTCGCTCTTGAGCAGACGCTTGGCCTCGAGGCGCTTGACCAGCTCGGCGTGCTTCCAGCCCACCTCCGAGGCGAGGTCGCCCAGGACGGTGAAGCGGTGGCTGGCCTTCAGGCGCAGCACACGCAGAGCGGCGGGGATCACCATGCGCTTCTGCTTGTCGTACGGCGACGGAATGCCGTCGAACGTCTGTCAATCCATCAACAGCATCAGAATCAACTCATAATGAACCTCTTTCTTAATCCAAAGACAACGCACCTTAAGACGCTGAAGAGCGGCGGCACCACGGGCCGTCTTGTGCGGCAGCATGCCACGGATGGTACGCCACAGCATGCGCGACGGGGCGCGGTAGTGGATGGGGCCCTTCTTGGGGTTGGTGGCCGTGCGCTTGTTCAGGAACTGGAAGAACTTGACTTTGTTGCGCACGTCTGTTGGTTGGCCGGAAAGAAGCAGATCAAGCAGATCACATTAGTAAATGTGAACTTCTCTCTCTCTTCGATCCGCAAGCAGACGGCATGACACACCACCACTCCTCCTCTCAATAAGAGGACAGAATGGGGTGTCTGCACGCAGCGACTTTTGCATGTTTGGACGACACTGCAGCGAGTAGCGCAGGTCTCTTTCTTGGTCGGCTGGTTGGATGGAACCAAACGCCCGCTCGTCACGCTCCGCAGGCTTCGAAATCGGAGTCGGGACGCAGCCGACAACCTTGCAAAAGAGTCCGCACGCTTCGACTCCAGCGACGTCCTCGAGCACGCTCCAGTCCCTGGGCCGTCTGAATTGCGGACATGTATGATACATCAACTAGAGCAGGCAATACGTACGCGATCCGGAGATCTCCAGCTGCTCGCAGCGCACCGCCACGACGTGCTGGCCCTGCAGCAGCTCCTTGGCGATCAGGAGGCCAGGCGGCCCACCAGGTGGCCGCGGCAGTCGACGACGATCGGCTTCTCAAACACCATTTTTGCTTCTTTGGTTCTAAAGAGGAAATGAAAGCGAGAGCAAGTCGCCGGGCAATCGCTTGGTGCAGGATTGCCGAAACAGCGCATACTTTAACCAAGAGAAACTGATTTTAGCCAATCCAAAGGTTTGAATGTCCATACAATATTGTGATTGGCGGAAATCTACATTTGAGATGGCGGATGCGGAGCTGCCGCTGCGGCCGGTGAAGCTGGCGGATGTACGCGATCTGGACGGCGTCCAAGGCGCTGATCTGCTTTGCCATTATCTGAGGAAGGTGCTGATGTGATTTTTATCTGAAACAGTGGGGGATTGGCGCTGTGGGGATCAAGAACGCCGACTCAGAGACCAAAGCGCTGTCGAGAGCCTTCAAGAAGCAGTCGCTGAGCCGCTGGGAGAAGGCCAAGCGGCTGCGAAATGAGCCAGTTATTTTACAGTTCGAGAAGGACGCGGCGCTGGCCCAGGAGAAGTTGGGCGCTTCCGGAGGCTTCAGGAGGAGAGGCGGCAGCGAGGACTCGACGGACTCGGCGTCGTCTTTCAGGCAGAGGTCGCAGCAGTCCTGGCGCAAGCAGCGTCAGGAGCTGGCGGCTGAAGAAGCGAGTATTGGCAGTGGGAAGAGCATGGCCAATGGGGACGAGAAGGACGAGACTTTACTACACAAGCTGCTGAAGAAAGGATACGGCATTGAGGAGAGTCAGGTGAAGACACAAAACCTCCAGGTTGGAGGCTTTGGCACTGCTCAGCAGAAGCCTGTAGAGAAGTCACCATTTGATGGGATTGGAGGCTCTGGAGCGACGCAGACGAAGTTTTCGTTTGGAGGAGCGGCGACAGAGTCGAAGCCAGCAGAGAAATTGCAGTTTGGTGGGGCGTTCGGGAGCTGGAGCGGCAGCTGAGGCGAAAAGCGAAGCGAAGCCGCAGTTTGGCGCCGCATTCGGAGGATTTGGCGATAAGCCTGCAGCGTTCGGAAGTTTTGGAACGGCGAGTTCTGAGAAGCCGTCCTTTGGTAGTTCCTTTGGCAGCTTTGGGGCTGCGAATCCAGTAAAATCTCAAGACAAGCCCACGTTCGGCGGGGCATTTGGGGTTTGCGGCGGCACCGCAGCCGAAAGCTAAAGAGAAGTTGACGTTTGGTGGCGCGTTTGGAGGTTTTTCGGCTGCCAAGGCTGTGTCAGAGAGTACTCCAGGTAAGGGATGTATGTTCACAGATCCTTGTCTAGTCGCTAATAAGACCGCTGCGTTGCTTGATGACAGATACGAAAAGGGAGCAAGATTCTTTCAAAGAACGCTTGGTTCAGTTTTACACGAAGCACAATCCTAAGAAGCTTGACTCAATTGATCGCACCCTGGAGACGTACAAAGGCCGTGAAGAGGAGCTCTTCGAAAAGCTGCATCAACTCTACGTCGCGGACGCCGGACTGAGTCTTCAGGAGCGCAAAAAGAAGCTACTTACAAAGGACGGGGATCCTACTGTGTTCATGGACATCTCGATCAGCGGCAAACCAGCTGGGCGTATCGTGATGCGTCTACTGAAAGACAGAGTCCCGCTTGCTGCGGAAAACTTTCGCTGCTTGTGCACAGGAGAGAAGGTGCGTCAAGAGTGCTTGAACCGTATGGTAAAAGTTTGACTAACTTGGTAGTCGCTCTGTTTTGTTGGTCATAGGACCCCTCCTTGCACTTCAAAGGATGCAAATTCCACCGTATAATCAAGAATTTCGTGGTGCAAGGCGGAGGTAAGCACTAACGTCCACTTTTCTTGCCAGTAAACTGACTTTGTTATGTGCTGCTCATAGATTTTACCGTCGGTGACGGCACGGGAGGTCAAAGCATCTATCGTGGCACGCCCCATGGCGATCTATGGGGTAACTTTAAGGACGAAGAGTTCCTTCCTCATGACGACGTGGGGCTGCTGTCGATGGCTAATGCAGGCAAGAATACCAACGGATCGCAGGTAAGAAACACCGAAAGCTTTCACTGTTCGTTGAGTGGGAAGCTGATTCGATTTTGTGCGGCGTGCAGTTCTTCATCACGACTAAAGCTGGGCTCAAAAATCTTGACGGAAAGCACGTGGTGTTTGGCGACGTGATCGAAGGATTAGACGTCGTGGATGCCATGCAGAACGTCGAGGTCAGCAAGCCAAACAGTCGGCCACTGCCTCAAAACGAAGTGGTGATTGAGGACTGTGGAGAACTGTAAGAAGGAGCTGACAACTTGCTTTGAGTTCTTGCTCAAGAGTTCTTACTCACTTCGTTGGCAACCCGTTTCCCTATTTCGTCTACAAACACAAAATGCTCGCCTACTAATGCCTACAGTCCGTCAAAGGCGCTAAACTTGTCGCCGCTCTGCTGTGGCTGAGGGGCGTACGGGTCGTACCCAGGCGCTTGGATCTGAAGCATTTGACCAGGTCCAGCCATGCCCATGTTTCCGCCCTGGTTGTAGCCTCCGCCACTCAGTGGAGCTTGTTGCTGTTGCTGCATTCCGTAGGGCGTCATCTGCATCATGCCTGGGTTGTATTGCTGCTGGTTCATCATGCCATTGCCCATATTTTGACCGTACGGCACCATGCCTTGCTGCATGCCATTAGCCTGCACTCCCATCGTATTCTGACTAGCGTACGTTGGTGCCGCCGACGGGACGCCGCCGCTCATACCCATACTCATTCCATTAAACATGACACCGGTGTTGCCGCCACCGTTGGATCCTGGAGCTTGGGAAGTGGGCAATGCAGAGAGCAGACTACCTGTATCGAGCAGTTCGCTGCCAGTTGACTGGCTTGACGACTACAAAGAAGATAAGTTAGTGATACTATCATACAAAGCTCTCCCTCTTATGTTACGCACCTGAGCAGAAGCGTCCATGCCGAGGAGATCCGTCTTTCCATCGTCCTTCTTGCCCGCCCGACGACTTGAACGTGCGCCTCCTTCTTGCCAGCGCGACGTCGAGCTGAGAAAGATTCTGCTCGCTCCGCTGCTGTTTCGCGATGAGAACCAGAGTCCTTCCGCTCTGTTCTGGTGCTTTGAGTGCGGCTATCAGATGAGTTTGAGTTGTTGCCAAGATAGAACGGGTCGTCGGAGTATCGTTCAGGTCTCTGGTTCTGCGCAGGCTCAGGCTGAGGCTGTTTCTTCGGTACATATTCCTCCGCCAGCAGCTTATTCGCAGCGGCTTCACCTGACTCTACTTCTTTCGAGGCTTGGGCAGCGCGGACAGCTTCAGACATACCTGAAGCAGCGGTGATGCCTGTTGTAACCGTACTGACAGAGCTTGCCGACGTGAACGACTTGTCGCGCTCACTGATCACAGCCTTGAGCATGTCTTGGAGCTTCTCACAGACCATGTCAAACTGCGAGTTGTTCAGGGTCTGTTCCCACAGCAGCGGGGCCACTGCAGGAATGATCAATTTAGCAGTAAACTCCGGTCCCAGATGCTTGCCGAGGTTGTCGTAGCAGCCTAGAATGCACATGCAAGCAGCAGGAGTCTTGTCTTCATGGAGAGTCTGCTGCAGAGTGGGCAGCACACTCTCAATCAGCAAGTCCTTGTCGAACACGTGGAACGACTTGGCCAGCCATAACAGCGCGTTGATTCGCACTGACGGTTGCGGCGGAGTCAGAATGAGCTTGTTGACTCGAGGCAGAATGACCTGCTTCAAAATGCGGTACTCAAACAGACTGGCTTGGTCCACAATCTTGTTCAGCACCGTGTCCAGAATTTCAGGAACTGTGCTGTCGAGGGCACGACACAACATGGGTACAATGTGGTCTCGAATGTAGCCCTCCTCCGCCTTTGGGATAAGCGTTTCCAACTCGGACACAAACATCAGCATGCATTGCACGGGCTCCGAGATCGCCAGAAGAGGAATCATCATGGGCGCGATGGAGTAGTTGAACGTCTGCTTGTCCACCTTCGCTACAATCTTCAGCAAAGGTGTGATCACGAACGGAGCCACAGCCTTATTAATGACGACCGACTGGAGACCCGGAATGACCATATCACGAAGCACTCGTGGAGAGAAGGCGTCGATCGCCTCAGGCAGCGTCGTGAGGAATTTTGCCTGTGCTGCTGGCTCCTGCTCCACCAGACTCTGCAGCATTCTCAGTGTCTTAATCGGACCTGAATCAAAGAACGGCGACGCTAAGAACGCGCGAGCTTCGGGCCGCTTTTCCGGTTCTAACGCTAGCAAGGACCGGATCGTATTCTGCAGCGACGTAGGTACCGACGACGGGAACGAGATCGGATGCAGCGACTGCACCTTGTAGCCATGCGTCATCTTGTTTCCATCGTGCACATCCAGCACAGGATTGCGTCCTCCATCAGCACGTGGAGGAACAAACATCTCGTACACCAGCAGCCCGAGCGAGAACATGTCCGCCTTGCTGTCGAACTGTCTCGGCTCCGTCACCAACTCTGGCGCGCAGTATTCCAGCGGAGGTTCCCAACTGCCTTCGATCATTCCTGTTTCAGGGTTTCTCACTCCTGTCGAGCCGTCAAAGCCAAAGTATTCGCTCCTGGACTTCTGACCTGGTTCTACGACTCTGCAGAAGCCCATACCGCCTAATTTCCACTCTCCTTTGGGAGTAATGAAGATACTGTGAGGTCCGATACTCAAATGCACTCTGCGTCCTTCGCGATGCAGGAAACTCAGCGCCTCGCCGACGTGCATGAGGCCGCACGCCAACTCAAACTCGGTGAGTCCGATCTCCAGCACTTCCGGAGTGACGTTCGAGATGTTGGCGAAGTTCTTGCAGGCGTTGGCCAGCGAGCAGGTCACTCGTTCCGTCACAAAACTGAGGGAGCGACGACTCTCTTCGAACACTTCCTCGACTTTAAGGACGTGTGGGTGTCTAAGTAGTCTTAGCGTCTTCATCTCTTGTCTCAGTACTTCCAGCACACGCTCCTGGGCCTCCTTGCTCTTGAGTCGCTTGAGGTCCTCCTTGTCGAACACGAACACGCTGAACTCGTGGCCGGACTTGCGGTGCACGGCCGGGAAGATCTTCCAGCTCAGCTCGTGGCCGCCCGACGCCGTGCAGTCCTTGGGTGTCTCGTACGTCTTGAGGAACTCCTCGCTCAGCATGCCCTGAACGTTCTGCAGCCCCGACACGGCGGCCGACGCGGCGCCAGACATGGCCGTCTGCATGGCGCTCGAGAACCGGTTGAGCATGCTCATGGCGGCCCGACTTTGACTGGGATAAAGTATGAGTGGGAGACTGAGGTAGAGGGGAGGGAAGAGCGCAGAATTACGGATATCGGTATCCGGAAAAATACAAGATAGGTCAAAGGTGAAAAGCGAAAGGAAGCTAGTCACAAACAGTGCTGGAAAAGCATCTTGTCAAAGCAAGAAGGCAAGATTTCGAGGAGTCAAATGGCAGACGGTTCTTCATGAATCGTATTAACCATATTTCTACGCCTACTTCTTCTCAAGATATACCGCTTTTCCATATGTCGAGAGCAAACTGATGTCATACAGTGATTCCTCAGCAGACAACTTTTTCAGTCGCCTCCGCAAATTCTTCCGAAGCCTCTGGTCTGGCGTTACATCCAGCATTTCTCTCAATAAATCGGCCGGCCCATTCTCACATAAACCCATAAACCGCAGCATGTTGCTATTCTTGCGCCGGGCTCCAGATAACATAGCTTGTTGCTTCATCAACAATGGGATAGTGGGCTGTTTGAGCAGTCGCGTCAAACGGTCATAATCGCTACGGTTAATTGCATCCTCAAGCGCTTCGCGTACGACTCCAGGGGAAACACGGTGCTCGTTGTACGAAGCCTCCACCAGAGATTCACTTCTGGTTTGAACGGCACTCTTGAATACTCCATCGATTGTTTCCTGCGCAAGCCTGCGATCGTTCTTTAGATCCCGCAAAATCATCGGGTGAGTGGTCGCCAGTGCTCTGGCATAAACCTCGTTGACTATGCCACTTGGGATGCATTCTTGCTTGCTTAGAAGCCTCACAGCTGGGTGCTTGCATTTGCGGATTTTCGTCTTATTGGAATTACAGCGTGTTGCATTCTGGAATGCTTCAATAATCGACTCGTCAGTAATACTTCTCTTATCAAGCAGAAACTCGATGACACTGACGCTACGCGCCTTGGTAAAGACTTTGTTGATCACCGCAGTAGACCTTTCTTATTTGTTAAAGAGATACGTCACTGTCGCCATGGATCCTCCAGCAACTGCGCCGTCAACTGCCTTATCGAAAACCTGCGGCGAAATTTCTCCACTGGTACTCAAAGTCTTCACAACATCAGTACAGCCTCTCCCTGCAGCCAGTACGAATGCTGCTTCAATTAACTTTACATCTTTGAGACCAGATACTTCACCGCTTTAGTGTTTCCCTGTTGAGCTAAGTGAACGAAAAGGTTCTCGCCGAGTTCGTCGTTTTTCGTTTCACTAACCATCTCCGCAATAGTCTTCAGCGTATTGGTCTTCGGTCGATAAAAGCCGAGGGGTCGACGTGACTCCAGCAGAAATCGCACCACCTCCGCGTGTCCTCCACAAATCGATCGCGACAAAACCCGCATTTCATCTCTCATAGGCACGTTAAAACACACGTGTGACGCCGCACATTCGACAACACTTAGGTATCCATTGACCGCCGCTTCCTCAAAGACTCGCCAAGCTGTTTGGCGTCTACTGATCTCATTCCTGGCAATGTCGTCGTCGCGATTACGCACTAGTATTTCATCGAGCAGGAACCGCACTAGGTCTACATGTCCATGCGGAGATAGTGGACAGCGCCTTCGTGGATGCGACGAACAATGGCTGTCTTGACGTGGTGAAAGTTCTGCACGATAGTGGAAGTGTTTCGTCACAGGTCTTCGGTCAGGCATTTGACGGCGCTGTTGCGCGTGGATCTCTGGCTGTTGTGAAGTATCTCTGTGCTCAGCAGCGTGTGACGGCGGTGGCGATAAACCAGGCGTTTGAGAATGTCGGTAATGTTGCAGTCGCCGAATATTTGTTGAATAATGAACGGATCGACAGCAACTCGATCGATGCGGCACTTGAAAGAGCGCTCAGGCTCGATGAAGCGCACAAGACTCGTACACTTCCAGGTAGTCGCGAAAAGAATCCCACGATGTCACTACGTCCACTGATGACTGCCTGCAAGAGATTTTTGCTTGCAAACTCCGGCGACATATGCTGCTCGTGGCGCGTAACCTCAATCAAGATCACGTTTCCACTTGCAAGTACGACCATAAATGCCTGATTAATTGTCTGGGGTGAAAGCCGTCGATCGTCACGTAAGGTGCGCAAAATCCACGAGAAATAGACGCCGGCATTTGCAGCGCCCACATACACAGCATTGATCGCGTCCGCTGGCGAAATCACTCTGGGGAAATACATCCACCCGCAATCCGCTTCGCGTTGAGCTGCATTCGTAAACGCTGCGATGATTGAAAATATTTCCTGCTTCGTACGAACACGACGGAATCATTTTATAGATCAACAGCGCGACTTCTTTCAGCCCTTTACCAATCGCTTCTTCGAGGGATGCACGATAATCCCACCGGAATGGTTTGCATTGCAGCAGGAACTTTGCCACCTCGATGTTAGCCAGAAATCGCGCTAATCAACGCACGACATTTCCTATGAGTGTAGTCGTCGCCAACTTCACGCGGGAACCCGGCAACAAACGTTGGGTGGCCATCTTCACCATCGTGTCGACGCTTCATTTGCGTAGATTTACTTCGGCTAATATTGAGCAAACCCCTCCTTGTCCAGCAAATAGTTGAACACGAAGACGCTGCCAGCATTCTTGAACACTTTTGAACCGCCTCGGGAGATGCTCGTTGCTGGCAGTACAGATACATGACAGTGCCAATGCATCCATACGCTGCTGCTCCGACAAACGCCATATCAAAGGTCATCAGTGAAACTCTTCCACTGTCGTGCAAAGTGGTCACGATATCCGGGTGATCACGACTTGCTGCGTTGATGATCGCTTCATCAACCAAAGCAGGATCGTTGTAGCCACAGTCGTAGAGAAACTTCACGGCGACGGCGTTGCCAATGCACGCCATGTCGACGAATAAATCCCTGTCGTTGCTGTACCATGAATACTCTTCGTAAATCGTTTCAACGACAGCCTGCTGCCTTTCATCTACCGCTTGCTCCAAGACTTGGTAGTGCAGCCAATTGTACTGTCGGGGACGTAGCAACACTCGCACCACCTCGGCGTGGTCAGCAGAAACAGCAAGCGAAAGTATCTGACTTCCCCGGCTGAAGTACCTTTCGTGAGCATACTGCGTCGCGAATCCCACCACATCGGCGTGGCCAACTTTGGCAGCATCTTTCACAACTATCCAGGCTGAGGACACGAGTAATTCTTGATCGGTGTCACTGTCGTTATCCTCGTAAGCGACCAAACCAGGCAGCATCAGCTTTACCACTTCCAGACGGCCGTTCTCAGCCGCTGCTGCGACTGCGTCTCTCAAGTTGACACACTTTGTGTAGGGCTGTCCTTCGTGGAAAAGCTGTTGAGACAGGAGCTTCACAGCCCCAGTATGGCCACCTGCTGCAGCAGCGTTTAACGACTCGGAATGGACAGCCCACTGACTTGAGTGTAGCAATTCTCGAAGCCACTCGAGCTGGTTCGTCCTCGCTGCTTCCATGATAGCCTCAACGTTGGTCACAAAAACTTGTTGATGGTCCTGACGACATGCGGCAATACCAGGATCGCGGCAGGAAGGGGTTCGCTCCTAAGGCTCTTGTAGTGGGAAGTTTCGTTCCCTTGTTGACGGTTCTGCTTGAATTTCTTCGTCATTTCCATTCCACCGTCGCCACTGAAAGCACGCTTCATCTTCGGTCAGGGATTCGGATTGTGATGATGTATCGGAAGCGGTTCTTGCTGTAGTGAGGCATTCCGTACTCAGTCATCAAGGGTTTCGATGGTCATTCTTGTGGGTTGCATATCTGTGTTATCGTTTAATTATTTTTTGCATTTTGTTTCGGCTTGTCATACTTCCAGGTTAGATTTCGAGTTCCTTTACGACGCCGTAGACAACGTCTTCATCGCTGGAATCCGAATTCCTGAAATCAAATGACGCAGAGGACGCACCAGTGCTGCGGTAGGCATAGGAATGCTGTAGTGCATCCCTTTTAAGCGACGAGTCCTTAAAGTCCTCTTCGTCACTCAAGTCACTCAACCTGGAGGAAAGTTTACTTCCGAACGAGGAGTCGAGCCTGCTCCCGTCGGCATCAAACGAGTCGAATCTGCCTCCGTCCGTACCAAACGATTGTTGCGGTCTTTTGAGCAATGTCGGGACCGTGGAAGTGGATGACTTGGGTAATGGCGGGTAGTTGCGCGTTGGTCGAGCATTGACGTTTTCGTTCTTCCATCGAACAGTTGTGGCTTGCGACGATAAACTTTTGCAGAATATGCCACTTTTGAATGCTGGTAGTGGTGCTGGCGGGGAGTTGCTTTATCCTCATACACTGCGACATATTGCTCGCCAGTATCTCCGTCGTCACGATAATCGGTAAGCTTCAGCTTGTTGTTGACTTTGTCTTGAACTTGAACATCACTTTTCATTCGGGCGTTCCATAGTCGTCGCTGATGTGATGGTAAACTTCGTGTCCGACGGTCGAATGCAGGGAATGATGGGATGGACATATCTCTGGGCGACGGCGGGGAGGAAGTTTGCTCTGTAGTTAGCGAGCTGGGTTTGCGGGCACTCTTACGCACACAATATACGCGCACAAGGCACGATACCACCACCACTACCACCACGATAACGGCCACGACGATCAGTAGCGTCGTAGTGTTCACCTGGTGGAATGAGATCGGTACGCTAGCAGGTTCGACGCTGGAGGTTGGTGCCATCGTAGAGCTGGAGCCAACGCTTTTGGGGGATTGTTGCAGTGTCGATCCAGAGGTGCTTGATCCTACCACCGTATCGATCCTCCTTTCCTCGGTAGACTTGAAGTTGGACTTGCCACAGTCTACAGACAGCGAGTTCGTGCATTGTTCGTCGTTATCCACACATACAGGTAAGTAGACGATTGAACCACCGATTGAGGAGACCGTCGTGTTGCGGCAATTGCAGTTCCATGTCTCGCACGTAGGGCCGAGCTTAGAGCACGGTACAAAGCCGACGGGTTCAGCAACGCTGCTGGGGTCGAACATATACAGCTCCGTCGCAGGAGTAAGACAGAGGTCGGTGGAGTTCATGACGTCCGCCTTGGCCAATTCTGAAATGACAGCAGCGTGCAATCTCGATCAGCGTGACAGGGATCAAGTGACTTCGCCCCAGGAGTGCGCGTGAAGATAGGACTGCGATGAGAAAGTGGGCATTACTGCTACTCAACCGAGCCGATCTCATCAAGGATAATGTATTGCGGGATTCGTCATCTGTTCGTTCGGAATGGATAGGCTGTCGCACCGAAAGGGTCGAGTGACCCTCTTGAGCCAGAGTACGGTAAGTCCCACGTAAACTCTGAGGCATGTTGGGTGGTGTTGGTCCAGAAAACATCGACAGCAGGCGTGGATGATGCGGTCAAGATATTCTCAATGTTCGTACCAACGCCACGGAGAGATTCGCTCGTTACCGTTGGGCTCGCCCTCACTTCACAAGGCATCACCAGTCACTATTCACCGTTCATACTCTCATCGCACTACATGTAGTTACCATCAGTCGCAGCGATTTCGGTCACTGCACTAACCGTCAGTCGGAGGTCGTAGCGCAACAAGTTTATGGCATCGAGGTCCTTGTGTTCCACAGCACCAACGAAATCGTCGTCGATAACCTGAGACGAAATCGATGGTTTCTCGAGCAGAAATTTCACCATTTCGATGCGGTTGTTGAAGTATTGGTTGCCGGTGATGAGATGGGAAGCAGCGATGAGACTTTCGCTCGCAACATCCTCATGTTCGATCAGGAAGTATAGGACGGCCATATTGCCGACTCTTTTGAACGCGGAATCGACGAGCTGCGGGGGACTCTCTTCTGTTCATACATGAACCTGATAGCGTTGAATTTTCCCATTAGAAAGCGCATTCGTGAATGAATGGTTCGTCAAATGTCGTTTGAGAAATCTGTCCGTCCTCGAGCAGAACTTCCAAGATGTCGGCACAGTCATTATAGGTAGCTATCGAGAATGCGGCACCAAGAACCTCTAGGGGTTGCATCTGTTGTGGTACACATAACTCACGGACACTGCGCTCCCCGTTGGGATTAAATCCACGAGCAGATCCAGTCCGGTGCGTACGTCTGATAAACCATCTCGATCGCAACGTCATTCATTCCCGCAATCGCATGTTCGACCACGTCCAAAATCTCCCAACGAAAGCGACGAGGACTAATCAGAAATTTCAGAACGCCCGAGCGTAAATTCTTGACGTATTCGCTCAACTTCGCTACATCGAGTCTTGGGCATCTCTACCTGCCCCAATTTCGCAGCTGAAAGAATCGCTTCACGCGGCGTCATGGACGACTCATCGATCTTCTGAACCACGTGCGGGAGCGGCAGAATCCGATCAGGCATGCAACTTCTTAATGACTCTGTTTCATTTTCCTGACTCTTCATCTCGTTCCGCTCGCCCCTCCTTGGCATTCGAGCGCCGATCCATCTTGTTCATCGTACTAAGATTTACTTTTTGGACTTCAGTGAAGGCACTTTTCGGAAATATCCATTACGGCCGGGATAAGATAGATAGTTTGTTTCTTTCTTTCTTTTGGGCAAGACTGTACTGAACAAGTGAACTGAGCGAAGCAGACGCACTAGAAAGGCCTATTTTGTCATGGAACCCATTTATACTGGGATAGAAAGTGCTGACAAGCCCAAACAGATTATTGAGCGCGTTGTCCGAACCGGTATTACCGGGATAGTCAAGACTACGTTGTCGTTAACCCCCGAGTCAAACCCAACCTGTACTACCTCCAGACAATTTGTTTCAGAGCAGTGCCTAGACCTCAATAAAATCGCACCGCCACCACTTACCGTATCTGACCGGAAAGGAGGAAGAGCAGCATTTCGACGAGGAGAAAGCGACGAAGGCCAACCTGCAACTGTGACACCAGTGCTTTTACCATAGATATCTAATTCAAGTGTTTACTCCTGCGGAAAGTGCGAAGCCGTTTCTGTTGAAGAGAACTGTATTAGCTTTTGTTAATAGCCTTTTACTAGTAGCTCTCATTCAGTGCCTTTGAGGATAGGCACCGCAGATGATGCGGCTGCGAAGCAGGCCCGTTAGATGCAGTGCCTCAATCATTTTTTTTTAGTTCAAACAAAATTGTCTGTCCCAGTCTTCGCGTAGCCCAAGTTAAATACTAGATAGATCATGATAATTTTGTTCGATAAGAAAATTGTTTCTCATGAAAGCTATGTTGAACCCTACACAAAAAGAGTTCAACTCGAACCAGATTGCCATGGTCTCGTCGATTTCTCTTCGCGGGACTGCGTCTAGCAGGCGTGTCAACACCAAGAGAGCGCGTACGAATGCTGCAGACGACATGGAGGCAGGCGACGGAGAACACCAGGAGCTGGCCACCGCGTATGGGCGGCTAACCAAGAGGCTACGCGGAGGGGCACTCCCCACTGAGATTATGGCGCTTCCGCATGTGGTCGAAGCGATTGACGAGTGGTCGATGTCACCTCACGAAGCCATTGTCTCTGCTGCGAGATTGGGGCAATTCAGGTTGCTGAAAATGCGGTATTTTAAATTCCGACGGTGGTATGCAGAAGTAATGAACGATGCCTGGAGGGGATCCAGCCACCTCGACTACCGTAAGATCCGGGAAGAGTACTATGAGAGGCAGGAAGAGTACGACGTTGATCACGCCGTCGCTAAAGCGGCGGTGGCTGCCGCTCGAAACGGCCACCTGGATGTTGTCAAGTTCCTGCTCCCCATTCTAGATGAAGATTCTCGATACAGCGACATCTCGCTCGTGTTGGAAGCAGCAGCGGTAGGAAGTCATCTCGCTGTGATGGAATTCGCAGTCAACTTCGTTGATTGTACACGTTTTGCAAGCAAAGGATGTGGCGTGTTGCTTCGCGCTATCGCGAAGGGGAACCTCGAGGTTGTCAAGTTTCTGACCAATCCGCTACGATTTCGATGGGAGATTTTGAAGGTCGTCGAGTTCGCGATTGCAGTGATGAACGAAGCTGCGATCCGAATGGTTTGCGAGGCGTATGTCGAGTATGGAACAAAGCGTGATTTGCTGGTGGAAATGATCCCAAAGGGGAGCGCCAAGTCCGTGAGGTATTTATACATGAGCGGACACAACACTCCAGAGATTCTCAGCAATGCGCTTTCAGTGGCTGCGTATCACGCTCGGATCGACAGCTTGAAGGTGCTACTTAAGATCGGACAAGTTTCGCAAAGTATGTTCGAGGAGACGTTCAAGACCGCTGTGTACGCAGGAGATTTCGACTTGACCGTTTTCCTGTACAATTACAGGCGCGTTTCTCCGCAGGCTGCCAACAGCGCATTCGAAAAAGTCGGCAGTATGGCCGTCCTACAATTTCTACTCGAAAAGGAGCATATCTCGAGCACCAGTGCTGTTGCAGCGTTCCAATTCGCCACCGATACGCAGTATTTCAAGGCCCGCGATGATCGCGAGTCGATCGTAACATTTCTGCTGTTGATGCCCGCTATTTCATCTCCAGTGATCGATACTGCTTTCATCCGCGCTGCCGAATTTAACGATCCAGACGTCGTTAATTGGCTACGTAATGATTGCCGACTTACTGCTAACGCAGTTGCCAACGCTTTCACAAATACTGCTGAAGCCGAGAATGAATGCATGGTTGAGCTGCTGTACAATGAAGAGAACCTCTCCGTCGACGTTATCTGCAGCGTCTTCGAGAAAGCCGTGGTTGATGGGAATGATCGAGTGGTGAAGTTATTACTCGCCAAGTCAGCCATCCCGCAAGCAATAAAGAATAAGGCATTTGTGGAAGCGGCTCAGTGCTGGGGCTGGTTGGCTTGGGATATGATGAAAGATGCGAGCTGGGCACCCGACGTACTGAATGCAGCCATATTGAGTACGGATGACTCGGTACTCAGACGTATCTTGCGTGAACAACTTAGCTATCAACCGCCGTACACTTTTCCCAACGAACTTTCACGATACGGGCCCCCTCATTCTGCGAAACTCCTCAACGAGAACATGAAGGCCCATTTGGGTGAAAGTTGCAGAAGGACACTAACCTTATCCAAGTTTTTGAGTGATAAGAGCACATTTTCTTTCTTTAGCAGGTGTAGCGACCAAAGTTTTGAAAGCCCGAAGAATTTACATTTCTTTCAGACTAAGATGGATCGCACCAGGGAGGGGCGACAGTCGAATACAGTGGTCCCGAAAAATAATACCCATTAAAATGTATTTGCATTTAATAATTAATTTCATCTCTATAGCTCTTTATTTTATGCCAGGAAAGTAGCCTGAGGGTGCCATAAGCACCAACAAATCAGCGCACGAGAGGCATTATATTACAGTTTTGCTTGCCTTCCGCCTTTCAGAACCTTGGTAGTGGAGTCGAGAATACGAGTAGCTTTCACAACACTTCAAATACGTTGACGAACTCCACTTTCAAAACCTTGTTTATAAAACTCAGCCTCATTCGAGTAATTGCATTATCCATTTTGTCTCTTCCCAAGCAAATATCAATCTAGAAATTGCATTATCGGGAACACTGGTCGAATAGTTAAGAAGTTGTACGGATGGAAGCTGTCTGATGGGATTCTGATGCTTTGGTTGAGCATATCGACGTGTTGTCCATGACGCCGCGTGAAGCGATTCTTTCAGCTGCGAAATTGCTAAAAGAGAGGTGAAGCCGTTCTCCGATAGCCTGGTACCCAATTCCATGAGTGAGTCGCCCACGAAGAGCAGAGCCGTTCGGTCGTTGAAGCCGGTGGTGGAACGTGCCGAGGCAGATGTGAAAACACACGCGAAGAAAACGAATAGAGCTCGGAAGGATGGCATTGTGTCTCCGCGTCAAATCAATGGATGACGAAAAGCAAAACTTGCCATCGCCACAAGAGAGACCATGTCGTCGCGTAGGACGGTTGCCATGAGTGAAATCGATTCAAACGTCCGGTTCGGATGTGCACCAAGATGAGTAAGAGCATCAGACCTTTACGAGGTATCACGTAACGCCGCAGACAAGCTGTCGTAGTGTACTCAAAGAGAGAGAAGAAGAAAAGAGGGGTGTGTTGTGCAGCCTGAAGCAAAAGCAATACAGGTAGTCTAGTAAAGAGGAAAGTGGATTATGGTCGACTACGAGCTAATCGGTCGGGGACGGATTTCATGAAGCAAGCGCAGCAAGACTCGGCTGGTACTGCGTTGCGAATCAAACGATCGCCAACAAACAGATCTCAAAGAGATCCCACCAATGTGCGTGCCATAATCATTGAAGTGATGTTTACGAACAGCCAAAACAAACAGTTAATCAATTCAATTTCCTCCTTACGGCTCCAGCGAGGCCTGGATGTTTACGAGGGACGCGAGTATCCACACATGGCCAAATAGCTGGTCAGTTCACTCGGCAACGTCGCCAACGTGGAAGATACCAACACATTTGAAAGCAGATGTTCGCTCTCCCTGCAGCTAACGAATTGATACAGTAGCGTGGTCGTAGAGCCCCATTCGGAGGGTAATAGCGTTTTGTGTGAGGTGATCTATCCTCCAGGAATTTCATCACGATTGAACAGCTTTTCCCGTGCCGATCTGATGATCACGCAGGAAGCTTTACCGATCTCAAGCCTTACCTTTCATCATTTCATCGACGACATAAAGCCGATGTTGTCTCCAAACAGATCCATCTCGTGAACGAAAGAGCGACCGCTCTTTTATAACTAAGGCCGAGAGAGTGTTGTCACTACAACGCTTCATTGAATAAGTATTAGCAGCGCAGTCGTGACATTTCTGGCCAAAATGGGAGAAGTAACCGTTTGATTTTCACGGATGGCTCGACACAAGACAACTTCATTTATTACTGCACCCAACACGAAACCTGCTCGGATTTGCCCCTTAGCGAGGAGGCGGCGCCTTTAGCAATCCCAGCCGCGTCAAAGCGGAGGACAACAAACGTCCCCGTGCTCCGGTTATAGGGAGTGGCAACACGTTTCAAGCGCTTCTGGGCTGCCAGCCGCTTGTCGTCGACGTGGGTAGCATTTTGTTGAGTCTCAAAAGATATACGGCTTGTATTTATTTCTTCTCTCTCTTTGAGTACACTACGACAGCTTGTCTGCGGCGTTACGTGATACCTCGTAAAGGTCTGATGCTCTTACTCATCTTGGTGCACATCCGAACCGGACGTTTGAATCGATTTCACTCATGGCAACCGTCCTACGCGACGACATGGTCTCTCTTGTGGCGATGGCAAGTTTTGCTTTTCGTCATCCATTGATTTGACGCGGAGACACAATGCCATCCTTCCGAGCTCTATTCGTTTTCTTCGCGTGTGTTTTCACATCTGCCTCGGCACGTTCCACCACCGGCTTCAACGACCGAACGGCTCTGCTCTCCGTGGGCGGCTCGCTCATGGAATTGGGTACCAGGCTATCGGAGAACGGCTTCACTCTCTTTTGGCCGGTCGATACTCGCGCTCCACCGATACTATCGTTCGAGCTCTTTCAGCATACAGCACCAGGTACGGATTTCCTCGTTAGTGAGTGAGTGAGAGTATTTCGCTCATCGGTTTATGAATTTCAAATGGTACCTCAAGAACGCTCTGCCTGGTGTCGAGAAAGAGATCAAAATCGGCAAGTACGACCCCGCTCTCATCACGGTTTTGCTGGGCACGAACGGTGCAGCGTTGTCGAACGGAAGCAGTAAGGAGTTGCACGTCCCCATCGCCAACTACACTCAAAACCTTGTGACCATCGTCAAGAGATTTCAGGCGGTGGCACCCAACTCGAAGGTCCTATTGATCACCCCACCCACCATCGACGAAGCTGCCAGAGAGCAGATTGCTGCTGCAAGAAACGACTCCAGGAAAGGGGTGCTGGATCGGTCGAACGAGATGATGAGAAAGTGTGCTGATGCGTGCATCGAGGCTGCCAAGACGACTGGAGTTCCTGTCTGGGACTTGTACTCGCAGTTTAACGCCATGAATGGGACGACGCTGTTCTCGGACGGCATCCACTTTAGTGTGGACGGGCACAAGGTGGTCGATGAGAGCTTGCGAGCCATGATCTTGGGGCAGTTCCCAGCAGTGAACGACCTGCTCGATACGTATCAGTTTCCGATTGCGAGTCGGTGGGTGAATGAAGACCCGTACGTCCCCGAGAGTACGAACTACCTCGCGGTAATACCTCCGCCTCGCTAATGATGTTGAGGATTTACTGTGCAGCGTTCACGACATTAAACTACGTGAGAGTAAGCATCATTTTGACGCGCACCGGATGCATAGAAATAAAAATATACCACGAAAACCTGGTGATGGCCGATCTCTTTAACTCTCGAGTCTTTCGTGGCATATATCGCTGCCTTGAGCATGGCAAGTATCCAAATGGCACACTCCATCACATCCCTGATACTGTGCTCTCCAAGTACTTTGCCACGATCACGATCGCCTTGCTCTCGAGAGCTGGTTTGTTCAGCAACACTTTCACCACGCGGTCATTTTTGGCCAAGCTACGGCTTGCTTGAAGACCTCACAAGTGACCTTGCTGGCAATGTGCTGCTCCTTCGCTGCTAAAACAAAAGACCACGATGTCATTAAGTGGGTACGCTCCGATCCTCGACTTACGGCTAGCGCGTTGGACACCTTCATGCCAAAACGTTTGACGAGTGCACGGTCGAGTTGGCGTTCATGGCCAAGCACAAATCACGCTGAGAGTATTTGTTTCGAGAGCAGGCAACAGCTTCGAACACCTTGAGCGAGTGTGCTTGTATATGTTCACTGGCTTATTTTACCGACTCATGTAGCTCGTTAGAGCATCCGCAAAATCGACCTGACCGTCGCCTTCCAAGCAAAAGAGATGCTGTTGCAATGCTTCCGGTAGCGCAGTCACCTTTAGGAAAAACTCGTTTAATTTCTTCTGCAACTCTTCTTTTTCCTGTGCATAGCAAGTAACATCAATATTAGTGCTCTTGATCCCATTCATAAACCAACGTCACCACGTACCTCGTTGGTCTTCCGCAGCTGCTGGGCCAAATCCTGCAGCTCACCTTCGACACGAAATGTTTTTCTCCCAACTCCAGCTGCAGCTCCGCGATCTTCTCGCTTAGCGCTGTCTCCTTTGCCTCGGCATTTTTGATTGTAAGTGCAAGAGTATCCACCAGCTCTGTGCGACTAGCCATTTCGCGCCGCACTGCAAGTTCCAGCTCCTCTACTTTTGTTGATTGCACTGATTTTTGGTTCGCTGCGTCTTGCTGGGCGTGCTCAAGCACAATCGCTCTCTCCTCTAGCTCTGCATTTTGTCGCTTCAGTTCATTAATTTCTTCCCGCAACCGTTTGCTTTCACTCCCATCGAGTTTCACGCGAGCGGCCTTGGCCTCGTGCATCTTTTGCATTGTCTCTAGATCACGTGTCACCCCAGCACGGAGCTGAGCTTCTTCCTGTTGGAAATGCTCCACTAGAGCCTCTTTCTTGTCAGCAAAATCCTTTTCAAGTTGAAGGCGAAGCTCTTCTAGTCGAGACTCACTGAGCTGCTGCATCACAACATTTTCCAAGTTTTGGAAGGCTTGAATGGCCTCGTGCTGGTAAAAGTCACGAAGTACAGCAGTTTTCTCCGGTCCGCGTGCTCTCTCATTGAACTGCTGATCAAACTCCTGGACAGCAGCCAGCATTGCTGGAAAGGTATGGACATGAGTAGCGCGTGCAAGCAGCTCTGTCCACAGTGTCTGCCGCAGCTCCTCACAATATTGGCGTGATTTCCGCCTCAACGTCTCTAGTTCGGTCTCGTAGCTGGCTCGAATGTCAGATTTGAGCTTATTTCGCACCGTTCGATAGCGCGTCGACCTGAATTTGCTCGCCGTGTGGTAGACGTCCATACTCAGTCGCCAGATCTCTTCGTGCAGTTGCGTGAACGCGTCCAGTCCCATGGGCGGGTTCTCCAGCACAGACGGGTGCACGCAGTCTACGTACGTGTTCAAAGCGTCCTCCGCTAGTACTCGGCACTTTTCCTCTACATAGTCGTCCCAGGCTGTGCCAAAGTCGAGTGGGTCCTGACCCAACGCCTGCAGCGACAGGATGTGCAGCAGACCTCCCAGCATCTCTCCTGTCACCTCCAGTCCGAACAATCTTTTACTGTAGAGTGGGCGCCACAGAATTCGTCAAACCGGAAGCTTCTCGGGTAGGAGATGCCCTTCTTCTTGAACCGGATGAGACTGTCCAGCGCTTCCACCTTGTCCTCGCTCTCGCTGGCCGCCAGCTTGTCCGCGAGCGAGCGACTGGGCGAGAAATCGACGCTAAGCATCTTGGGCAGCATCTCGTACACCTCCATGGTGTTGTAGTCCCGCACAAGGGTTTGGAAGAGCGACTGGAAGGCTGGCAGATCTGGCAGCAGGCAGCGTGAGGACCCAATCTCATCAAAGCACGAGATGACCAGCGACGACAGCGCGCAGAAGGCTCCAGTGAGCAGCTGCAGCCCCTCGTCACGCTCGGTCGTGTTGACGTCCAACAGCAGCAGCTGGAAGTCCTCTTCTAAGTACTGGACGCTGCCCAGTAGCACCAGCGCATCGGCGGCGGGGGCAACGGCGTCTGACAGCGCCAATTGCCGCGCCACCAGCTCGCAGCGAGCGACGCGCGTGGACGGAGGCCCCAGCAGCGTCACCACCGCCAGTCGCTCGTCCGCCAGGTCCTGCTCTAACAGGCGCGTGCCCTCGGGCGTCAGCGCGCCGGCCACGTCCGCTAGCGGCACGTTGCGCCAAGTTGCGGCCATGTTTTGATGATAAATGTAGCCATCTCTACTTGACAAAATGACGGACTTGAAGCGCGCGTTCCAGCAGCTGTGCGACGACTACGAGGAGCTGCTGGACGAGGCCGCGCAGGCCACGCAGCCGCTAGACGAGCGCATGGGGCTGGCACTCTTCAAGATCGACGAGGCCTGCGCGGCTGCCGACGCGCTGCGCCAGGACGCGCAGCAGGCACAGGAGGAGCTGCTGACGGAGCTGCTGAGCAATTGCCACGAACTTGAGGACATTTTCCTCCGCGTGAATCTCATCGAGGTGCGTGGCAAAGGCAACGGGTGCTATATAGTCGAATGTTAACTGGTGCGGACTGTGGGCAGCGCTATGTGGGGAGGATGCTGCAGACCACGAGGGAGCTGGAGAAGCGCACGGACAGCGTCAGCCGCGCTGCCGGTCCCGTGTTCAACCCCTCGAGCAGCGTCACGAGTCTGTTCCGGTCCTTCTCCATCAAGGTGGGAGGGTTGTACTGGATGGGCAGACCTCCTGGGGCTAACTAGAATGTTTCTTTGCTGCAGCGAGCCGATACGCCACTGGCAGATGCCAAGTGGACCCCCGTTGACTTTGAATTCAGCAGCAAGGACCTGATGGAGCGGTTGGAGAAGGCTGACGCTCGGGAGCTGGGCGTGTCCATCTCATCCCATGCAGTACAAGACGCTACAGCTGCTAACGAAGATGCAGACGAAGGTGAAGCAGGCAGTGGCGAATAACAGCGTTGCGAAGTATCTTTTGCTTACCCAAACGTGCTATTCAATATCAAAATTGTGAGGATAGCTCGGTCGCTGTTTTAAAGCTCCTTTTGGTCCATCAAGTACTGCATATTTTATTTTCGATTGCCTGCAGTTTGCTTCATCCTCCGTGGAGATATCGCATTCTTATTTTGTGTCTATAGTATTTCTCCGGCGGCGCTCTACCGGTACCGTATAAAGCCTCCACAATGCCGACCTGCTCGTGATCATATGCAATCTCAAAAGCCTCCTCAACCAACTCGTCGTCGGGATGGATTCTGTCGACCAAGAACTTCACCGCATCGAGATGTCCATAATGCACCATATTGAAAAACAAGAGGCTCCCAGCGCCAGCGGTGGCATACATGTCGTAGATCAGCCTTGCCATTTTGTGACGTCCTTCGTCGACTGCAAATCCCAGTGCGTCCGAGCCATTCCAGAACCAAATAATATCTTTATCCAGGAGACATTTCACCAGCTCAACATGTCCGCAAGAAATAGCTGTAGCCAGCACCGAATTTCCGTCACCTGGGTCTTTATCCTCACTTAGACGCACATACCCCATCGCGCATTTCACGACATCTAGATGTCCACTTGCAGCCGCAGCGTTCACTGCTTTCCAAGCTGGACTGCGATACAATCCGTAGCGGTCGTAGTATCCGTCGTCCTTTCCCCACCAGAGATCGCCATCAGAATGGGCGCAGCTGTAAACGTCGGAAAGCAGCATATCGACACACTCGAGATATCTATCATCTCGTTCCCTTGGATTTGAAGAAACTAATGCCATAACATGTTGATGACCTGTGACTGTAACGACAAATAACAAGTGAGGCAACTGACCATTTCCTACAGCAAGTTCCAGGCATGGCCTCCCAGACACAAAAGTCAATTGGGATCAGCTTGCTCTCCACGTACTGGAGACACATGCGAGGGCAAGAGTCGCCATCCATTTTCATTACCATTGTTCTGGTGCCAAGCGCAGTTGGAGGCGGAATGTGCGTCGTCTGTGGAAGATCATTGACGCACTTGCTATACTTGATCGGGCCTTGGCGTAGCTTGTTCAGCGGCGAATTGCAGAGCTCTGTCGGCTACAGCAACAAAAGCAGAATCTTGTCACCGACTCGCACTCGCACAGAATCAACGCACAGCTTACCGACTACGTACGCTCAAGTCCGGAATTTTCTCGATTGCCCTCTTCATCGCCTTCAGAGGCTTCACTTGTTCCTCGATCAGTGCTCACAACCGAGTATTTTCGCTCACAGATCTTCGACTATCTCGCAATCTTTGCTTCAGAACGTTGTGCTAGAGCAGCCCAATGGCAGAATTGCTATGACTTGACGAACGGCTCAACGCCGCAAGCTTCTCCTCCAGCTTCCCCACAACCGTGCGAACGTGGTCGATCTCCTGTTTGGGGCGCTTCCTTTTTTGCTTGGGAACTGCGCAAGGTTCCATAGCGCGTTTGTTCGTAGTGGTGATTGTTGTTGTCTCTCCTGGTGATGTCGACTCGCCCCATGAACCCCGCGAACGTTAGCTCGGACGCTAAAACATCCCCAGTGCTTATGTAGACTTCTCCTCTCCATTCGTCCCTGCCAATGTCCGCAAGAACGTCGAACAGTTTCGTTCACGAGATGAATGACGCTGGTACTTCTTCGCGCACATTGCGTTGTTCTGTGTCTTCACGGTTGAATTGTGAAATGATGCACGGAGTCGCTCAATTGAGTTGGAATGATTGTATATGGAAGAAATGCCGCGGTCTTCTGGCGCGTTACACTACGAGCTGTCCTCAGTTGTAAGATCCGTTGTAGACCTTGTCGGGCCCCCAGTCGTACCGATCGAGTAGGAATTCTTCCATCTCGGTATCTCCTTTTCATTGGCAGAGTCCAGTGCCGTGCTCCGTTCGCAGGTCAAATCGTAATCGCTCTCGATCGCGTAGTCTGCAGCGAACTTGACGATGTCGAAGTGCCCATGCTGCGCCGCTTCATCAAGAACCGCCCACGCTGCGTCGTGTTTTTCCTCGAGCTCATCGGAATGATAGTACACAAACTCCCTGTCCTCATCTTCGCTCTCTTCCTCGTCGAGATATTCCTCAATCTTTAATAGCAACACCTTCACTACTTCTAAATAACCGTTCCTGGCAGCAGCCACTGCGGCCTTCTGCAGAGCACCATAGTCGAGTTTTCCATCCCAAGGATCGATCACTCGAGGCATCAGCAACTTCACGGCCTTGAGGAGGCCATGGCTCGCCGCAAACGCGAGTGCGTCCGCCATGGAGCAATCCGAGCGCTTTAGGAGCCACTGCAGCCATTTTTGTTGACCGGTTGCCACTGCTTGTATAATCGATTCTTGAGGTTCCATCGTTAGCTCGTCGATCCGCCTCATAACGTGCGGGAGCGACTGGACTTGGTCGGGTAAATTCGCGTGCTTGAGCTTCTTGTACTTGTGGTTAGGAGCTTGTCCCTGCCGCTTCGTCGTCGCCTTCACATTCTTCTGAGTGCTCGTGTTGGTACATTTAAGAACGCGCTTCGTGTCGGCAGACTGCGCAATACTCTTCTGCTGCGCTCGCTTCCGTGCTCGGGTGGTGACCGCCATGGTTTCAAACTTTTGGCGGGAAGTGGCATTCGCAAATCACTTTTGAAGATCTCGAAAGGAAGCGAATCCAAATGGAACTAATAAGCGTCGCTGCTCTCCAGCTGGACGTTCAGAGGACCGCGTCGCTGCCGGCTCGGATTCGTGCACTGCCACATGTCGTGCAGTTGATCGAGGCGTTGTCGATTCTACCAGAGGAGCTCGTGGTGGAGGTGGTCAAGTCGGACGTCGGACGCGTTCGTATTCGCTGCTGCTCATGGAGAGGCAAAAGTATGCAACTCTTTGTTCGAACGGTTCGTTGGTTGGTATGCGGAGAAGCTGGACTATGCTGTGCTAGAAGCTCTGGAGCAGGCAGCTGCGGTGGCAGCGTCTAAAGGTGGGGCAACTCCACCGTTTCCCGACTGCCAGACAATATGGTGGTTTGTCGATTCTGCGAGCCAACTAAATTGACGTTCGTGTGGGAGTGCGATGGAGGGTATCCCCATAGCAGTGGCTCCATGCGAGTGCTTCACAAAGGATTGTACGATGATGTTGGTTTTAGCAGCCTTGGAAACACTGCGTACTAATCAAAGTTTCAGTCATCTAATGAGACCTCGACAATATTTCGTGCATTTGGCCAAGTGACTCCAAGCTTCCCCGTGACCTAGTCAGTGACTTAAAGTGACTGCAGCAATTATGCAGCGCTGCAGAAAGGTGACGCAAGTCTTCGACGCCATCAAGAACTCCCTGGAGACAGCCTGAAAGTATCACTCGCTTCAACTTGCTTTTTCTTCGATTGCACCTTGTTTTGAAACTTTTCCACCGTCATTCCCATTAACTTACTTTTTGTATCGATCATATCAATAATGCGGCAGGACGCGCTCTTCTCGGAGGCGGAGCTGCTGGACGTGCTCACAGGTATAGACGTGGGTCTGGACAAGGCCAACGTGCAGTCCGCAGCCAGCGCTGGCCCCTCTGTGGACGTGGTGCTGGATGGGGACGTCTTCTCGTCGGAAAAAGCCTTCGCGGACTTCATGGAGTCGCTGGCGTCGGACGACGACAAGGCCACGAGCGTCTCGGAGGACGCTGCGTCCTCCAGTGCCGAGGACAAGACCACGAAGAGGATGTTGGAGCCCCACAAGACGGAAGACAAGCCCAGACCAAAGAGGAAACGGAGGAAACACGAGCTGGACCATCTACGAGCCGTCGCAGCTGAGCTGGAGAAGAAGCTGCGAGTGTTAAACCACTCGACAGGACGAGACAAACCAGGCGCAGGACAGTTCTGGAGACACATCTCCAACCAGATGATGGCCGAGAGGCAGAAGGCCGTGGGCGAGAACGCCCGACTCAGACAAATGATCAAGGAGCAGGTCAAGTCGGTCAAGGCCATGCACAAGGCGCTGGAGAAGACGCCCGACCTGAAAGTATGGGGATATCGTATTGCTTTTATTTATATATTGTACTTATGTTGCGTGCTACAGGAGACGGACATTGCACCTGGGTGTTCGGACGTGGAATCCAATGCGCTCTACCACTCCAAGTCCAAAGAGCTGTACGGCCATCTCTTTCAAAACATTTCGTCGGTTTATAGCGATGGCGTTGGCTCTCTTCTACAGAAAGCGACGACACCTACAACAATCGGAGTGGGCTGCAGAAAGATGAACATGGAGATGGAATTGGTCGGAGACCATGGCCCACGGATGTGTTTGCAGTTTATGGAAAGCAGATTTATCCCGTTCGGGATCCACCGCATCGGAGATCATGCGTGGGACTTCCTGTCGAGTTCGAATGGCCACGAGGACTTTCATATGGTATAGTAACTGAGGCGACTTAATGATTATCTACTGGGACTGATGATCGGTGTTGCACGTCCTGATAGGCTCTTCAACGTCAAGGGAATGAAATGTTTGGCCATTGCAAAGTGAGTAACCCGACGGGTGCTGCCCAACTCCTGGGTAATATTGCTGTTCGGCGGTATACCGAGCCAAACAAGTTGACATTTGTGTGGGAATGCGACGGGGAATCCCAACACGATGGAGCTTCACCGATGGAAATTCATCAGAAAGGATGGTTCGTGCAGCTTATTCTCGTGGTTATACATCAAACGTAACAGCTTATGCGTTGTAGTTGTGTGTTCGAGCCGTCAGAAGAGGACCCGGAGAACGCGACAATATTTCGCGCTTGCGCTCGGATGCTTCCAAGTCTTCCGGATGACGGGACCTGGACAGAGTCGGTGGGAACAACGACCGAGGCAGTCATTCAAAACTATGAGAAGACCGTCGTGTATCTGTTTGATGCAGTGCTGGACTCACTTTCCAAAAAGGAGACCACGTGCAGCGACTGAAATTTACTTTTTATGGTATACAGAATTTGCAGTTCGTAAGAACTGTCGTTACTACTATTTTTTTACAACACACAGGGATTTGTCAGATACCGGTATTTTTACACAACTACACACAAGAGTATGTGGACAAGGCACTCGGCGAAAGGCTTCTTCCTGTCTCACCGGTATTTAGTGTGAATTACATAAGAAACGGAGAAGAGTAGTTTCATCTATCGAGGCAATTGTATGAGGATAATTCGCTTTTCTCAGTGAATTTCAACTGAAGCACAAAACATGACTCTACGGAACAGATCGGGCGCCGCAGGCGCCCGCTAAAGCAGCGCGCGCTTCCTAGCGAGCAGGCCCCACAAGCAGGCTTCATAATGGAGCGCGTGGCTCACGCGCATCCCTGCAGGAAGCTAGGACGCCGCTGGTCGCGTCCACGCACGACAGGTTCGAATTGGTCAAAACCTGGAGGGAATGTCCTCGAAGCAGCTGCTGACTCCTGGAAATGCAGGCATGGCCCAGGCTGCCTCTGCGCTTCACGTCGGAGCCCTCCGCTCTTCGCCCGCTGACTGGTGTCATTCTGGATTTTGCGGGGCAGAGGAGCGGTCGGCATGCCCGCAAGGGAGGACGCTGTGGCGTGTGGAAAGCGTAGGCGGCGCGGCGGGGATCAGGTCAATGAGACGTCTCCTGAAGGTCCAGCGTTGGCTGCGGATCCGGGCGCAATCACAGGAGCTGCAGTAGCGATAAAGCGACCTAGGTAAGCGTGCTTCGAAAGTGCCAATATTCAAGCTAACACGTGTTGAATACACTACATACAGAGTTCGCGGTGATTGGGCTCGTGGTGGTGATGGCGCTCGTCCCGTGCTCGATGGGGACGGTGCTCGCGGATGTGATGGTGACGGTGCTGGCGGATGTGATGGTGCTGCTGGCGCTCGTGGAGCTCGCAGTGGTGATAACGCTCGTCGCAGGCTTGTTAACGACAGCTCTGGTTCTGAATGGCTATGGAGTACGAGTTTGGAAGAAGACGATCTGTTGACGCATTTGGACGCTGCTTACGACCTGGAAAATGCTACCGAGTATGGTGGTGGGAAAGATAGTGGAATTGGCGCTGGCGGTGCTATCGGTGATAATGTAAACCGTGCAAACAGTGATGATGATCATGCTGCGTCTGAGCGAGATGGTGAATTGGATGTTGGATCTGTGGCTTTGTTTGCAATGAATTGTGTGAAGAGGAAGCATTCGTTGGACGA
Source organism: Phytophthora quininea (assembly GCA_011947345.1). NCBI lineage: Eukaryota > Oomycota > Peronosporomycetes > Peronosporales > Peronosporaceae > Phytophthora > Phytophthora quininea. Next base: position 842,048 of record JAAVTG010000586.1, on the reverse strand, counting down.
AGAATTGCAGGTACGGGGCGGTACAACATCGCCTGTTGTTAGAGCACCAGAGACAGCTGGTGGTGATCCCGATAGCGTGCCATCGGACGAAGATGACCTGCTAACGCATCTGGACTATGCCTTCAAGCTGGAGAATGCCGTTGTTCACACGGAAAGTGAACCCGGCAGGGACAAGTCCAGTGAAGTTCTCGGTGGTGACGTGAGCCATGGAAGTGTCCACCCACTTGACCATCTCACACCGTTTGAAAAGATGGCGAAGTGGACATTCCAGCGCTGGCTTCGTTTGAACGAGCTATTGTGAAGTCTCAGCACCGAGCCCGTGACGTTCGAGCGAGGAACCGGCTGTATCAACGTAAACACCGCCAGCGCGTAGCGGGTGCTAAGAAAGCAAAGGTGAACGACAGGACTGTAGTAAAAAAGTCAGGTATCACCAAGACCGCTTGCAATAGCTATGCTGCAGTCAATAAACTCGTTACCACCAAGACTGCTGGCGATAGCAGCGCTGCGCTCAAGAAACTCGGTATCACTAAGACAGCTGAAGATAGCAACGCTGCACTTAAGAAACTCGGTACCACCAAGGCTTTAGACGATAACGGTGGTAGCAGTACTGCAGCTGCCGACGCCTATGCTGAACCAAGTGGAAAAAGACTGCTGACACCACTCAGTGACGATGACCGTGGTAAAGCCTTGAGAAGACTTCAGCAAGCTCTGGGCCCGGAAGGATTGGAGGAATGCGTTTGCGTTTCATGCGATCGGCTAGTACGTCGAGAGGAAGCTGTACGGAAAGAGGCGTCTGACTGGAACTACATGGCTAAGATGCGACGCAGTTTGGCCGAGGCAGACACAACAATCCCGATTGCGCTAAGAAATCAATACACAGCACCGCCGTGTGTGGTATATTTGGCAGATACAGTGGTCTCTCCTCGCAGTTTTCACTGTTACACCAACCGCAGTGGACATTAAACGGCGTGGTTTACCGTGTGCAGCGCCTGCATTACTTCCATTGAACGTGGGCGTCTTCCTAAGTTCGCCATTTCAAATGGATTTTTTTATTGGAGCTCTTCCAGATCGTTATGCACAAGGTTTTACATTACCAGAGCGCTTCATGACGCAACTGGTGAGCATTGCCGCCATGACACGTGTCATGCGTGGTGGCAGACACCGCTGCATTCGCTCCCACAGCATCGTATTTGACTGTACGCCAGGCCCACCAGTATCCCTTTTACCTCGGTCAATTTCAGAAGTCTCTACGTTTCGTGTCGCCATGGTTGGCGATTTTACGGAGGAGCAGACTAGTAAGATCAAGAAAATGCATGTGATTCGGGGCCAGCGCGTACGGGATGTTTTGGACTTCTATAGACTCAACAATTGTCTGTATGCATCTGTGACACCGAACAACAGTGCGCTGAACGAACTAATTGAGGCTGGGCTTGCCGGTCAGCTTACGATTGAACATATCGAAGACGAAGGAGGTGCGATACAGAACGCTATGAATGCGGATCAAGAAAATGTTCGAGGCCACGCTGGCGACTGGCAGGTAGACAACCAAAACGATGAACTGAACGTTGTTGAAAGGAGAATCGGATTGTCCGATGCGTCACGGGTGCTGCTATCAGAGGAACTAAATGCGGATAGCAATGGAGCTGGAGATCGCGGCCTCGATAGACAGGTTTTGGTGAAGCGATCGAATAAGTTATCAATGGACGTTTCTGGCAATCTGCTCGCCAAAATGTTCCCTCATTTGTTTCCCTTTGGCCGCGGGCATCCTGGAGAGGCAAGACGCATTACGGTGTCATAACGAGAGTGCGTGAAGCACTACACGATGCTCTCCAGCCGCACGTTCGCTGAAGATGAACTCTTTACAGTGGTTGCGTTCGATCGTATCTCCATGAAAAACATGTACACTCAGAACGCATTTCGCTGCCAGCGATTCCCGCAGATGTATGATCGATACGAGGCATTAAATGCTAGTGAATTGAAGCGTGCGCTAATCGAAAACGAGCAGCGCCAGCAAGGGCGGCGACCAGACAGCAATACGAAGTCCATCGCGCACAAAGTTTTGAAGACGGTCGAAGTGGCGTTTGCTGCCGTTTGGGGTAGCAACGCAGAGCGGGTAAAATGCAGGCAGAAGGCAATCGCGTACCAAATGCGCTTCGGTCAGCCGACATTATTTCTTACGCTAACTCCGAACACGGCTAATTCATTCGCCACGGCCTACTACGCGGGGAAGACGTCAGTTGAATCCCTTTTGACATGTTAGAAGCCTCGCTTCCTAGCAAAGCAGAATTACGGGAAGCCAGCCTAGGCAACGACAGTGCTTCTGCTCGCCTGTTCATGTATCAAGTTGATATGTTTATTAAGCACGTGCTGGGAATGGATCCTAATGCCAATAAACACATGCCGTTCAAAGGGTGCTTGGTGACGTGAAAGCACCTCCATCGCGGTTCGTGTTGCTATGAAAGCTCAGGCTGTGTCTTTTGCCGCTCCGAGACATTGTTCACCAGCTGTGCTCGACTGACAACTATTCGTGCCAACTTGTGGGTGAAAGTCCCGATGGGAGCTCCCCACGGTATCATCCTGTGTCGTTCTTAGACGACTATCTCTATCGACCAGATAGCTTGAGCGGTGTCAATCTCTATGAATTTGCAAGGATGTATTTCCGGAAGAAAAACACTTTTGCAAGGCCATCAAAATATCCGTTCAAGGCCGACCACCCGTTGCACCGTACACATACTTTGGGAAAGCGGTATCAAGAAGTTGTCCCAGTTATCCAGGGTATTCGACTACCTTTCGTCAATGAGCACTCGCCCAATGAGATTCGCTACAAACATGCAATACTATCACTTATTTTGTTCAAGCCATTTCTAGAGTTATCAGACCTAACTGGCTCGACTGATAACGCCGGTGAGCAGTGGCTGCATGCATACGATGAATGGATGCCAACGCGTTCTGATTTCGTAAAGGCAATCATGGATCATATCCACGATTATCACGGTGGGGCAGAAAAAGCAAGCTCACACGTGGATAACGCGTCTAACGATAACACGAGCCCGGGAACTGATGACGGTGATGAGGATGGCAGCGATAGCGATTGTGATTCATTGTATGGCGCTGTGGACTTTGACGGCAGCGATGATGAACTCGAACCTGGTGATGACGTGGGTGCCTTCGCTAACCCGTGGTTAGAAGATGTCAGCAGAGATGACGTAGTACTAGACAGCCAAGCACTTCACCCAGCTGTGTTCCCTACTGCAGCTATTCCCGATAGCCGCGTAGCTAAAATCCTAAGCGTCTTTAAAGCTCATTGCATGCTAGAAGGCAGCGGTCAAAGTACAGTAGCGCATCAGCTCCAGGCAGCAACACCAGACAGCTTCCCCGACATCGCTGATATGCGCAAATGGGTCAAGAGCACGGCTACAGATTGCAACCTTCGTGAAGCTCCATCCCCTGATGAAGCTCGACTCTGTGAAACTCGAGTTATTGAAGTGTTGGCGGATGCATTAGATGAATCGACGATGGTGTGGGATTCATCTCGTGTTCTAACAGCTCCTCAGCAGACAAAGAGCTACGCTACGATAGCAGACATATCACGAGATTTCACACTCAACGAAAAGCAGCACTACGCTTTCAAGCTCATTGGACGAGCATTGCTGAATAGATGGAGGCACATCGAGGGCGCATCATACCTGGACGGCAATGTAAACGAGTCCCTAGAGAGAGACCAACTCAGAATGTTTTTGGGCGGTGAAGGAGGCACTGGTAAGAGTAGAGTACTCGATGCCGTTCAGGCGCTTTGCTCTAGTTGGCAGCGCCCCGATTGCATAGTGAAGACTGTCCTCACGGGGAAGGCCGCCACCGTCATTAGTGGCCGAACGCTAGCCAGTCTCATGGTTCAGCTTCGCAGAAAACAGAATGCAATTGCTGTGGCCTGCGTGGACATATTAGTGATCGACGAAGTGTCAATGATGAGGAAGTCCCAGCTTGCTCAGTTAGACAAACTGCTACGGGTAGCGAAACGAGTACCTGGTGTTGCGTTTGGAGGTATTCATGTGATATTAGTCGGTGACTTCCTGCAGCTGCCTCCAGTAGGAGGAGAACCTCTGTACAAAGAACCCTGGACGGGTAGGCGTCGACCCACATCTAATGATCTTGCGGGCTACCAGTTGTGGCTATCTTTTACCGATGTTATTGTTTTGGAGGAGTCTGTTCGTTTTCGAGGGGACCCAGAGTGGGGTCGAGGGTGCAGGAATGCTCGACAGGGAGCGTGGCTGCCTGAATTTGTCGAAATTATCAACTCTCGCGTTGTTGGCAACACCCAGACGGTGTTTAATGACTGGAGACCTGGTAACACGGTACCATCCTTCATCACGCCCGACAATGTAACGCGCCTCTCGATCAACAATTTGTTCATTCATACAGCCGCAAAATTGCAACCAGAAGGAGAGTACCCTGTCCGAGTAGTCGCAAACTTCCAAGGAAAACTGGCAAAGTTAGGAGCATCAGAGGTTAGGACAGTGATGGCGCTACCCGACTCAAAGTTTGGCAGAATGGCGCCATATCTAGACCTAATTGTGGGCATGCCAGTGCAACTTACGCAAAACGTTAGAGCGGAAAAAATGGCAGCGAACGGGACAGATGGGACTTTAGAAACGATTATCTTCAGCCCGGGCACCACGTTTTGCATTGTTCACGATAGTGCAGCAAATGTGACCGTCATAATCCCGAGCATCCCACCTCCTGCGGTCATTGTGAGGATTCCTCGAGGACAGTCGGCCAAATCAATGCTGGGCTCTATTGATTCAGATTTATTCCCCTGTTTTCCGATGCACGTCCGTTTGCAGATTGTGACATCAAATTGGCCCCGAGCAGCTTAGGAAATCCACGATCGCTATCTCTTCGAATTGAGCAGTTTCCCATGGTATGCTCCGTGGCGTCGACGGTGTATAAAGTGCAAGGCGAGACATTGAGTGACATGGTCGTGACCGAATGGAGATCATAAAACCGCCTAACTAACAAACGGCAGCAGCCATACTTGCTTGTATCGCGTGTAACTTCGCGCAAGGTTTTTCGTACGCTTGCTCCTCTTACAAAGGATATAATTGCTTGGGCAAAGCCGCCAGATGACGCTCTTGCAGAAGAGAAGCGACTGCAAAGGTTGTCGGAGAGGACTTTGGTGAAAATGAAGATGTAACATGCTAAAGAGTGCTGTTGGTATTTGAGCTAGATGAGTAAGAAGGTATAATCTCACCTTGGATGTGATTCGAACAGATAACTTGTCTTTGCTTGTATCTTGATATAGTGTACGTGGGGATTTGGAAGATGCAGGAGCGTTATGAACTAACACAATACTTTGCATTTGATGCCAGTGAGCAGATCATGGGACGTTGAAATCCGAGCCAAAGCAACGATCTGGTGAAGAACACTGCCACACCACAGTCTTACTTAGACGCTACTGCGTGTGAATAAATCCCATAGTGAGTCTCAGATGGCGAAGGTGGACAAAAATCCCAGATACATTTCCCTACGCAGTCAGTACTAATCGTGGCGTCAAGTAGGACGCCATCGTCAACGTGGCCAAGATTCTTGACCGTGCCGTGTGCAGTAAAGCCACCTGTGGAGCTGGTGCAAACTCAAGGTGGCGAAGCAAGATGGACGAGGCCACCACGGAGAAGCTGCAGCGCATGGGCATTATCAGTGTCATCATGGAGTGTCTCCACAACATCCCCGAGGGAATCGCCACGTTTGTGGCGTCTTCTGAGCACGCGTAGATCGGGCTGTCACTAGCTGTTGGTGTCGGCCTGCACAACGTAGCAGAGGGGTTCCGATCTACTTTCCGGCTGGCTGTACGTGTCGGGGGCTACTGTGATGCTTTTTATCTGCCGTAGCTCAGCACATTGGCGCCTCTCTGGGCATGAACACTGACAATAAGACGCGGGCCGTGCTCTACGGCGTCTCGGCTTGAATGCTGTGCAGGAAATCATCACGACGAACGACAACTAGTGGTGGAGTAGCGGTGGGTGCACAGCGCTCTTTGTCAACGGCATAGCCACGGTGCCGGCGAATGCGTACACATATGCCGACGGTCGAATGCACTTCGTGTCCGCTGGATCGTTGGGAAGCTTCTTCCTTATGTCGGTCGGTCTCATCTTCTTCAAGTACATTTGCGTCTAAGCTCGTCATGGAAGGGCGTGTTTTAGTTAGTCCATTAGCTAGGTGTGTCCATGTTGAATGAAAACTTTTGCTGTGCTTCTGGCAGCAGTCTTCTGCAAAGCGTCTCCACTCGAGTTCATATTACTTTGTGTGCATTTTGCAAGTTCTAACGTCTGCCTTTGTGCTGTGTCCAGGTCAGATGCAATCGCTTCTTCCGGCTAAGCAACAGCGGCATCACAACGAAGCAATAGTTCGGGGTTGTGCGTAGCAGCAAGTTTGAATGGTCAAGTGAACAATGAAACACGTGAGAGCGATGAATGCATTATCATGCTTATAGCAAAGACTGAAAAAAAACTAAAAGGGAGGAGAGCACTTGACGCATCGCCCATTGAACCGAGAATGTTTAGCACCACCATCACTATGCAATCACCATTGCCTTCGGGATGGATGCTAAACCACGGAGATTAAGCCCTCAGCCTGTGAAAGATGAGGTGATGAAATCTGTTCAGGTGCCGGCGCAGCGAGGTGTTTCCGTTCGCCACGTATGGGCAGTTGTGGACATAACAGAATAGGTCATCCACTGCCGAGACGTCGTCAATGAGAGTAACTGTCTGCGGTAGATCATCCTCCACATTGCGCTGGTATCGCGGAGTGTCTAGATATCCTTGCACGACGAAGTTGTTGGTCTCGTACCCTGCCGGTGCGTAGATAAAATCACCTCGGAACATGATCACATCGCCCTTGTTCAAGTGCAGCATGTTGGCATTCGAGCGAATCGCCACGAAGCGGTTCCATCCGAACCCGTACACCACAGTGTCGTCCTGGGTTGCCATGAAGAGCGAGGCAGGCAGACCACTCAGATCCGCCGCGTTGGGGCCCGGAATAGGCGGTTGGAAATCACGAGGCGGGCAGGCTGATCCTTAGCCCCAGCAAATGTGCGCCACACGCTCCACTCCGTCGCCGACGCATGTGGAAAAAATGTCGAGTATAGCGGTCGAAGGGCCACCATCAAGACACGACTGATGGCGTCAGGAAGTGCCGCGCGGCGCCGATTCGTATCAAATGCCTCTCCGTTCCACGTTCTGTTGCTCCACGCCAAGTTGTCGTGGCGAGCAATCGAGCGCAGATTGTCCACCATCTCATCCGAAACAGCGTTGTAGAGGATAATATATCCTTGCTCGAGCAGATCTTGACGGGCGTTCATCAGTGTGGAGAAGGCAGTCTGTAGAAGCAGGTAAATTGAGAAGTGAACACATATCCGTCTGTACATTGGCATATCCATTGCATATCCACAGCAACGAGATCCAGCCCTTAGCTACCTACATGCATGTGCGTGTGTCAAGGGAACATGTTGAAGTTTATTGTTTACGTTACAACTTCAAGACAAAACAAAATTTTGCTGACATTTGCGCCCTGGCAAGATCACATTGGAGGGAGTGCAATGCTCCTGATGTCACGACATATCCACAGCCTACGCCATCGGCAGATTCAAGCGAGTGTGTCGATGACACCACAAACTTCATGGATGTGCAAGTACACCTTTGGCCGATACCTAGCGGGAACAGCCCCGTGATGGGATAAATAACAGTTTGTTTGCTTTCCCTCGACTTGCATGCTTTCCTGCACGTGCAACTCAAAACGAGAGCTTGGAGTGTGCTGCACAAGCACGCAAGATTTAGTATGGCTACAGGCAGCTGCTGGCTACTTGCTGCCCTGAAAGGGAGCACGGTATGGGCAATACCGCTGGGGAATGCCCTTTGGTTGCAACTCTTACCCGGACTTCGATGAGGTACACTCATATCACCTGATACTGCCGTGCACGCCTGATGGGCATGTATATGAAAAACTTCATATTCGCTCGCCACACCATTTTAGCTGACGTCCAGCTGGATATGCGTCCCGCTCGATCATAATCCAATCCGAGCCATGGTTGGAAGAGGCTGTCACACCAGGCGCACAAGCTCACCTCCTCCCCCAATGCCTCCAATGAAGACCAGCCCACTCCCGTTGAAGAAGGTACTGATCTGCAAACGACACAGCTTACACTGTACCAACGCATGCGAGAGCTGCTAGCATCTCGTGCGGACGGAAATGGGAGTCAAGAGATCTCTACGGTGGACAGTACGCCTTCTTGTGTGTCGGTTACTTTAGTATCTTCGCTAACCTTACCATTACTATTCTGTGCATTGCCTAGATCTCCAAGCTTTGCTCAAGGAGAATCCGCGTCCTGATCGGATTCGCCTTCGCATGAAGCTTATATGGGTTTCTAACCATCAGTACAAGCAATTGACCTTCGCCCGGCTCCATTTCATCGATGCAGATGCACCCGAGCCGCTTGAAGAATTGCTAAAGGTGCGTGTGAACAAGGCGAACAGAAAGCTGGAGCTTACTTTTACAGCCTGATCTCTTCTGCCACAGACGTTCCGCGACAACTACGACGATGCTGACACTGCTCGGGATGTCGACACGCTCTTTTCACCGCCACGGCCTGGAACGTCAACGCGGATGACCCCCAGCTACCACCACCAGGTGCAGTCGTGCGCATCACCAGCTTCTCCAATTTGGGCCTGTTTCGCGAGGTTCAATGCCAGGCAACCATCCGACTGGCAAACCTGGAATGGTCGTAGTGGCACGGCAGCGACCATGCTGGCTCACGAAGAAGAGGTTGCATAAAATGTCGAGTGCTTGCATAAAACCTAATTCTGATTGGCAAGACAAAACGCTTGCAGTTTGCGTCCTTCTGGCAGAACTCCCTCAGTGCGCAATTTGCTCGGGCGGCGGAAGACATCAGCTACAGTAAGTCACTTCCGTACGCTAGCTACACATCGTTTACTTAACTGGCGATCACTGTGCAGATGCCTAAGAAGCTGGGGTCTCGTAATTATACCTACCGTGAGCAGATTCTGCTTCTCAAGGAGATTGGCCGAGTGATTCCCGTTGATCAAGCAGACTGGAAAGCTGTTCAAGCTGCATTCAACGCGAAAATAGGTTTGCCAACCCATGCTCGCACCACTGAGAGCTTGAAGAGAAAATTCAATGGCCTTTGGCGCGCGTGTGAGCGCTCTGAAGAGCTGAGGATGACGAAAGTGCAACAATGGGCGCGTCAGGTCAAGCAGGAAGTCGATGAGCGGGTGTATCGTCGCCGCCACGGTCGTATGCTTTGTCTGCCATCTTCACCAAAAGTAGCTGGTTCGAGGGCGATGCAGACGGTGTGTGGAGCAGACGAACACGAGTTAAATACCCAAGGTATACAGCTTACTTGCGAACTTGCTCGTGAGCATGCTGCTGATGTGGCGCCGGCTGCTAGTCACGCAACGAGTGAAGAACGCTCTGAACACGAGTCAGACTGCATCGCTTACACGGAGGGAGAGAGAACTGTGCCCGTGACGGAGGAAGCGGTTGGTTAAAGCGGAGCATCACGTCGATGAAAACGGAGATAGTTCATGAGCTGCAACGCATTCACCAGATCGAGCGAGACGAGCGAAAGCGTGAGCGAAAGCTAGATTTGCGCTCTGTCCAGCGCTATCATAAACAGATGCAGGAGTGTGTGCTGTCGCTTTCCAGTCCAGCGTGACCTATCTAAATACACCTCGCATAGACGTATTGGCTAATTACCTTTGTATACCTTCCTCAGATGCGCTAGCGCATCATGTTGAATTTCGGGGACAATCCCTCTCGAAAATGGCCACGGGGCCTGGGATGCGATGCGGCCTGTGGAATGGTGCTGCTTGTCATTGCTGAAATTGACCTGGTAAGATCACATGGATATCTAAAGCGTGCGCCGTCTTAGTGTTTATGCTAACGACAGGAGTAAACGACCCGCAGCGGAAATGCCTGGTAGGGGCAAAGGTTTGAAGGGGTGCGCAAAGCGGGCGCGAGGCGCCATCTCTACTTTCTGGGGGATAGTGCCGCCGGAATCTCTCGCGCGTCGATTCGAAAGTTGGCACGACGCGCAGGAGTCATCCGTATGTCTGCCGTTGTCTATGGTGAGACTCGTGCTGTGCTTAAAGTCTTCCTTCAAAACCTGCTACGAGACACTTTCGTATACAATGAGCATGCGAATCGCAAAACCGTGACGAAGATGGACGTGCTGTACTCACTCAAGTGCCAAGGACGTACTATCTACGGCTTTAGCTGAAAAACATGAAGGAGATTAACTACAACCAGGCAAGAATCACAACACAAAGAACGATCCAAAACAAATTGTTTATTTTTTTTTTCTGTTCAGTCACTGCTATCTGAGTCTTGTGGCGGAGGATCGGCATGTTTTTCTCCTCTTCATCGGAATCATCACTTTCGTCATCTTCGGATCCATCTATCACGATAATCGCAACTCTCTCACGCTCCTTGGCTCGCTTCGGGTTTGGGGCTTCATCGTTGTCATGGCTTCGTTCCTGGGCAGTCCTGCGTGGTGATGGAGCCGTTTGACCACCAGGTGGTGGTACTCGCAGCACACGGAGGCGACGTTCTTATTCCTCCCGACGTTGATTTCGTGTCGCTGCAAGTTCTTCACTAACCAATCTGGGGATTTCTTCAACGTACGTCTCATCAGCATCATCAGCAACTGAACGTTCGCCACCATTCTGGCCTGAATATTGTGCACAGCTCTCTGGACGACAGGAGTATTTGCGTCGTGAAGTTCACGGGCCTCGTGAAGACCTCTTAAGGCTGCTACCAAGCGGTCGAATGCTCTGACTTCTGCATCAATTGCCTGCTGCCGCATAATGTACTCGGGCGAGCTCTCCATCCCACCTCAACCTCGACCACCACCCACCCCAAACACGAGAAATTTGGTTGTGAGTGTAGCTGCCGGGCGTCAAGACCCCTCAGTCAGGGTGAGATGGCTCGGACTAGGTCGATTGGTTGACGAATTGCGATGTACGAAGAAAAATATTTTTATGTGGCATGCTAGACACGGTTTGCCTATCTACATGACCCCAGTACAAGCGAAGTGTTGAAGACCGCTAAACTCATGTACTCTGTCGTAAGTAGCATTGCAATTGATCTCCACAATGGCAGCGACTAATGCTGTATGTGATCAGGTGATGACGTCGGCCCTTAAATATCTGGATGATCACCGATTATCCTTATTGACGATGGCGAAGGGCAGCCGCACACTCTCCACGACCACAACGCGCTTGGCCGAGGCACTGGGGCACCGGAGCTGGAGAACGAGCGCAAGGGGCTTGGGGACAACAAGTTGTGCTCCAGGAACGTGGAGGACACGCCTGACGCAGCGATGCGGAGTCTACTTCCTGGACTTGTCACGCTTACAGGAACACCTAAATTCCCTCAAGATCCTGCAGTATATCGAAGCTGCTACGCTATCTACAATGGTAAGGGCTGTGTCTTACAATTCTAAACGCTGTTGCTGCTGACTATTTCGTAGTTTGTGAACACCTACGCCCATAACATCGGATACAGGCTCACTTCGACGCTGGACACGCTGTGTACGGCACTCGTCTATGACAAGGTAAATGTGTGCTTCCAGTCCGGCCTCGTGGCGTTTTTGCCTGTCTTGACCCCTTTTGCTGTTTAATCTCTCAACTTGCTCCAGCACATGAAGGTTCGATAGAAGCGAGGCACCTCCGAGTCTTGGCTCATGGCAGCATAATTCGTCTCTGTACACCAATTTTAAAGTGTGCTAGTTCACATTTTACACTAGCTTTTGTGACTGTCGTGACGGACAACCATATAACACCAATAGCTGGATAACTGCTTAAAGGTCGTGTGCAACATTGCAGTATATTAAGCTGTTTAATCGTCGACCTCAGTGTCGGAAGGAACGAATCAGCTGTCATCAACGACATCAGTAGTGGTACTGCTCCTGCTGGAGCTGCTCTTGCTGGTGTCTGCAGCGCTTGCTTGCGCTACTCCACCGCTGGTGTTTTCACTGCTGTCTTCTTCCTGCTTTTCATCGCCGCCGGGGGCAACCAAGGACTTTCTTCTTCACGTTTCTCCTCATGTTCACTGGGGCTTGAATCGTCACCGAAGATCACCGGCAGCCCGACCATTGGGAGGTGCAATTTATTAATCCGTTTCACAGCCCTTTGGAGGGCACCATCATCTCCATCATGGGCTCGCTTTCTTGGCAGACACGAATCACTCGCAGCGGGCTCGTCACCAGTTAGACTGACGCAGGTCTCGCCAACTTGCACGAGATTAATCTGCTCATCTTGCACCGCTCCAATCTGCTCGTCTCGTACCTCTTGAGCATCTTGCTCCGCTCCAATTTGCTCGTCTGGCACCACTTGGGCATGAGCATTTTGCTTGTTCGGCACCAGTTAACCAATCTGCCGGTCTTGCTGATCCCATCGTTCTTGACGATCGTTGCGAATAGTGTCATGCAACACACACAACCAAGCGCTGTCCGCGGTCTTCGATGCTGCACGTGCTTGTGCCAGTTCTTGATGCAGCAATCGAACGCGAACCTCTTGTAGGCGAACAGCCACGCTATCCTCACCGTCGCGCTGGTGTAGATTAGATAGCTGATGACGCGCAGCGAGGAGACGTTGAATGGCGTCGGCCTCAGCGTCGATTGTCTGCTGACGACGTGATGCTGACGCCTCATATGCCTTGCTCATGGAGCTCATGTATCACCTCTTTGCTGCACGTCAACAAGTGTTATAACCTCGATTCGCAATCCTAATACTCCTCATTTTCAACGGTGGGGTGATTTCTCCAACGGTGGGGTCGTTGCGATAAGATCCCCAGCAACGAAAGCAGCGAGCTCCGCTGCCATGGCGGTCACCGGCAGCTTCAACCACGTGTGCAAAGCAGCCAGCAACAGCATCAGCTACCAGCACAAGCCGCCAGCAGGACAGCAAGAGCGTATAGCAGTTCGGCCAGCAGTAGCTTTAAGCAGCTGCAGCGACAAAACCGACCCACTGCAAGAGCCGCTATCAGCGCTGTAAGGATGGCCTGTGACAACATCGGTCAGTAGTGCAAATAGAGCGCAGCCAGAGCAACTTGCAGCAATACCAAACACAGTAAGCTTTAAAAAAGTATTTCCAGCGAACGTCGTAGAGTAGCTTGTTTGTTGGTTCTGCTGTTGCTGCCTTTCTAGCTGCTGCTATCTTCTCCTTCTCGCGATAGTGGTGGCGGGGCTTGCTTCCCTCTTCCTCATCACCTCCAAACTCCTAGCTGGCATCGTTGTCAGAGTCTTCGATCTCGATGACCTCGATATCCTCACGCGCGTGGGCTCGCTTTGCTGCTGGGGCTGCGTCGTCGTCTTCTGTGCAGCTCTGTTCTCCTGGTCTCCGCAGCAGCACTTGTGGTTGTTGCCATCCGGTTGGACCACTACGCAACACCCGGAGCTCCTTTTCCTGTCGTTGCCTGCATTGGATTCTTTTTGCTGCAATTGCTTCTGTATCCGATGAGGGCAACGATTGCCCAAGGATCTCTTCAGCCTGATCAGCTTCTGCTCGTCCCTTGTCTAGCTCCTCCACTTTAGTGCGTACGGTGCGTGTGGCCAGTATATGGTCTTTGCGAGCCTCGTTGAGAGCCTCAAAGGCCCACACCAGGCGATCAAACGCTGCGCGTTCTGCATCGACCGCCTGCTGCTGACTAACGTATCCAGGTGACTGCTCCATCCTTCACCTCAACCTCGCCCTCCGCCCGCCGCGTGCACCAGAAAAATGAGAGTGCATGAGAGACTTCATCGCCTTGCTTGGCGTCAAGAGCTGTCAGCCGACTTAAAATGACCCGAATGGTGTCATTATACTACAGCATTTTAGCCAATCGAATTTGACACGTTTTTTTAGTTTAAGCATTAGTATTTTAGAGACATAGTAAACATAAATAAAACAAAATATATCAAAATAGTATTTTTTTAAATTACTTGCATATTGAATCCACTAGTTGTTTTTGCAAACGACTAGTAAACCATAGTTAAGTTAAGTGTTCTTACGAACTGCGACCTCCCCCGGGACGACAGCCCGGGTAAGCAGTAACATATAATATTCTTTCTTATAAAATAAAGAAGTACCGTATTTCAACGTCATTTTGTTTGAAATAAGGGATTCCTCAAAGTCATTTATCCTTAGGCTTTTCGCGATCGATGAGTACTGTGAGATTGTGGGTGACCGAGTAGTTTTGACCTGCAGACACAAGGGTCAAAAATCTCTGTTGGGCTACACTTCGTTGCTTTCTATCTCAGTAAAATTAATGTGAAAATAATTCAGTTTGGGATCCATCCATTTGCTAAAATTAGAAATTAGGTAGCAAAAGTTTAGTGTGAAAGCTTATGAAAAATTTTAAAGGGAGTGGGCTGTATACTTTATTTAAGCTGTGTACCTATTCGTTAACCAACTGCATTCAGAATCTTTATCGGAACATGCCGTATGTACCCTGTACCGTGCACGCAATATGTACCAAACCCATACGTATTTAGGTGAGACGCCTAAGCTCACTAGCAGGCGCCGTCGGCAGCCACGCGGGAGGTACGGGGTGCTTTTCCACGACAGTCTCTTATACGGGGTGACGCCTCGCGTGGAGAAAAGCACAAAGTACTGGCCATAAGCATCTCTTCTCACATGAAGTCGAAGTGATGCATGAATCGGGCAATGCATTCACTAAAGTCCGCATCCGTTTGCAGATATGCAACGGTGGATTATAGGAAGAGCTAAAGTACCCGTGTGTCCATGGGTGCGCAGCCCTACTATCAGATCATCGTCAACGGTAGTGCAAAGTGAATAAGGATGTTTATTAAAATGTTACAGAATTTTGTGCACTATAATGCACTACCGTGAGGTCTCCCATTGGCGGCACTATTGTGCAAAAGTGCAAGTTTCATTTTATCTCACGACACTTCAAAACGAGCTCTTTGGGCTGCAAGGCATTAGCGACGATAGTGATATCGTGTCGTCATTGGCGTCGCAATACGTCTAAGAGAAAGAGATGTGGAGATTCTTGTCAAGGAAGGAGTGTTGACCTAGACAGGTCATGTAGAGGTTTACAAATGCGATTAGAAGCAATACTTGAGTAACAAAGCTACTTGAGCAGTTTCGTCGTAGATTTCGGGTGAGCAAGCGTGGTGTGGAGATTTCTCCAAGATCCGTCAACGAACTGTCGCCTCCGCTATTGGCTGATAAAAGGCGTCGAGCTGGACCAATGGCGACGCGAGGCGAAGGTTCATTGAAGGTCGCTATCCCGAGGTGGTCGCTATTGCGAATCATCGCCTGGTCGTGAATCTTCGGATGGGTAGCTCCGACGGCGACGCTTGCGTTTCACTTGACATTTGTATAGATTCATCGGGAGAGACAGGAGTAGATAGAGTAAGAGCCCGAGAGGGCGATACAAACAGAGCAGAATTTTCCCTACTTCCCAAGCGGACAAGCGTCCTAGGTAAGCACCTTGCCCTGTGGTCGTGGGTTATGCCTGCTAGCGAACACAGACCTTCGTGAAGTGAGTGTTCGTTTGGTCAGGCCAAGAGTGAAGAGTGGTAGTTAAAGTGTATTTTAGTTTGGCCCTATTAATAGGGAGTGTTGGGCGAAAGGGCCTTTGCATTCCAACGTGACTTCCACCCGGAGATATACTCCGGCGCCCCGTAAGAGAGTCCACGGGACTAGGCAACCTTCATCTGCTGGTGCCACGGCGTTTTGAGTGTGTGAGAGAGTGTTTGGATGTGCAGGCGAAGGCTCGTGCCTGTAGCGTCGGTTTATATTTGCCTACAGCGTAGCCAGTGAATGGAGGCCACAACTGCTCGGGCTGGGTCGGATCTGGTTCCTTCAGATCACGCCCAACATTCGCCTGACAATCTGGAAGGTGTATTGTTGTGTGCGGAAGCTCGCTGCTGCCTTAGCGAAAGTTCAGTGGATTCCTACACCACACAAGGATTTCTCCTTGTCTCTGGTTGGTGATCTAGGTGACACAGATATTTACTTTTCGCGGAGAAAAACTGTTTAGGCAAGCACAAGAGTACATTTCGTCGTAAAGAATGCGGCTGCTGTTGGTGTGTTGATTTATGGGTGCTCTGTCGATTTCTTTGATGACTACTTCTCTATTGGAGAGAGTACTGCGTTGGAAATTTTAGATCATTTTGTATCGAGTGTTATTCGTGTGTATTCTGCTGAATACCTGACACCACCTGCGGAACATGACTTATCCGAGTTTCTTGAGTTTAATGCGACTAAAGGTTTCCCTGAAATGGTAGGTTCAATTGATTGAATGAAGCGGAACCGAAAAAATTCTCCGAGTGTTTGGAGAGGTACATTTTCAGGTAAATCTTGAGATGCTACAGTCGTGCTTGAAACCATTGCTACTTATTTAAGAATTTGGCGTGCATTTGTTGGAATCCTGGGCAGCAACAACGATTTAAATGTTTTGACGCGTTGATGTTGCCTTTTCCATCAGAGAATATGTCGATGACAGCGCCCCTGGCTTCGCCTGTGAAGTAAATGACCGCGCTTGCAATTTTCTATACTATCTGGCTGACAGAAATGGAAATGCTTCGTGAAATCAATCTCGATGATAAGCAAAAGATATTTGCTAGAACTCAAGAAGCGGTGTGAAAAGACGTTGACCTTGCTTCCGGTGTGCTGCAAGCTCGCTTTGTAGTTGTAGCCAAACCCACTCGGACGTGGTCTTTAGACAAAGCTGCATGATCTCTACTTGAGCCGACGTAGCTTTTGCTAATTCCCTCTGGGAAACCCCAGATCCTTATCGAATTTGTCGTCAGTCAGCATTTGCTACTGTTTTTTTCTGTAGGGTGGAACTCCGATGGCTGGAATTTGTCGAGGTCGAAACTCTCCTCGCCATCTCGAGCAGCACCTGCATCGGCTTGATCTTCGCACTAGTTTTCTGTAGACAGCTTATCAGTACACGAAAACCAGCACCAATACTGGCAGATTAAAATACAATAGTGCGCGAGATCGCTTACGTGGCTGCAGCACATCTTTCATAAACTTGGCACTATCTCCCAGTATATCACGGTGCTCGAGCCGGAACTCCTCTGGCTTGATCCGAGGTTTTTCTTTCTTCTTCGGTGTCCCGCTCTTGAGACCCGCATATTCGCGCCGAGCATTTGTGTTAACTAGTTCTCGTTTTGCGGTTCGACCATTCTTTGCTTCCTATACGTATTCTTCTTCACCCAAGCATCTATGCATCTCTGCCTTTGCCCGATTAAGCCATAAAACATCACACAACACGTATAAAAACGAGCACGATAAAAAGCAAAAATCATGCCCCTAGCTCCAGAGACCCACCCACGATGCCCGGCCGACGCCACGAATTCTCAGACCTTCACCGAGCAAATCCGACCTGCTCTGGCTGCGTGAGACTGGCAAGCGCGTCGGGCCCTGTCTCGACCGCCACGCTGATCGGACGGTCGGTCGGACCCGCGCGTTGCCATCGCAGCCCGACAGACGTGGCTAGCCACGCATAGCACCGCGTAAAACACGCCGATCGCGACCAAAATCGTCGAAAAGCCGTCGCCAAAGAGCAGGGCCTTGCCGGAGATCGAATCCGGGACCTCTCGCACCCTAAGCGAGAATCATACCACTAGACCACAAGGCCACGCAACCGACGCATCCCGCCCACATGTCGCGGCCTCAGCACAGCTCCACAGGCCTCTGCCCCTAGCTCCAGAGACCCACCCACGATGCCCGGCCGACGCCACGAATTCTCAGACCTTCACCGAGCAAATCCGACCTGCTCTGGCTGCGTGAGACTGGCAAGCGCGTCGGGCCCTGTCTCGACCGCCACGCTGATCGGACGGTCGGTCGGACCCGCGCGTTGCCATCGCAGCCCGACAGACGTGGCTAGCCACGCATAGCACCGCGTAAAACACGCCGATCGCGACCAAAATCGTCGAAAAGCCGTCGCCAAAGAGCAGGGCCTTGCCGGAGATCGAATCCGGGACCTCTCGCACCCTAAGCGAGAATCATACCACTAGACCACAAGGCCACGCAACCGACGCATCCCGCCCACATGTCGCGGCCTCAGCACAGCTCCACAGGCCTCTGCCCCTAGCTCCAGAGACCCACCCACGATGCCCGGCCGACGCCACGAATTCTCAGACCTTCACCGAGCAAATCCGACCTGCTCTGGCTGCGTGAGACTGGCAAGCGCGTCGGGCCCTGTCTCGACCGCCACGCTGATCGGACGGTCGGTCGGACCCGCGCGTTGCCATCGCAGCCCGACAGACGTGGCTAGCCACGCATAGCACCGCGTAAAACACGCCGATCGCGACCAAAATCGTCGAAAAGCCGTCGCCAAAGAGCAGGGCCTTGCCGGAGATCGAATCCGGGACCTCTCGCACCCTAAGCGAGAATCATACCACTAGACCACAAGGCCACGCAACCGACGCATCCCGCCCACATGTCGCGGCCTCAGCACAGCTCCACAGGCCTCTGCCCCTAGCTCCAGAGACCCACCCACGATGCCCGGCCGACGCCACGAATTCTCAGACCTTCACCGAGCAAATCCGACCTGCTCTGGCTGCGTGAGACTGGCAAGCGCGTCGGGCCCTGTCTCGACCGCCACGCTGATCGGACGGTCGGTCGGACCCGCGCGTTGCCATCGCAGCCCGACAGACGTGGCTAGCCACGCATAGCACCGCGTAAAACACGCCGATCGCGACCAAAATCGTCGAAAAGCCGTCGCCAAAGAGCAGGGCCTTGCCGGAGATCGAATCCGGGACCTCTCGCACCCTAAGCGAGAATCATACCACTAGACCACAAGGCCACGCAACCGACGCATCCCGCCCACATGTCGCGGCCTCAGCACAGCTCCACAGGCCTCTGCCCCTAGCTCCAGAGACCCACCCACGATGCCCGGCCGACGCCACGAATTCTCAGACCTTCACCGAGCAAATCCGACCTGCTCTGGCTGCGTGAGACTGGCAAGCGCGTCGGGCCCTGTCTCGACCGCCACGCTGATCGGACGGTCGGTCGGACCCGCGCGTTGCCATCGCAGCCCGACAGACGTGGCTAGCCACGCATAGCACCGCGTAAAACACGCCGATCGCGACCAAAATCGTCGAAAAGCCGTCGCCAAAGAGCAGGGCCTTGCCGGAGATCGAATCCGGGACCTCTCGCACCCTAAGCGAGAATCATACCACTAGACCACAAGGCCACGCAACCGACGCATCCCGCCCACATGTCGCGGCCTCAGCACAGCTCCACAGGCCTCTGCCCCTAGCTCCAGAGACCCACCCACGATGCCCGGCCGACGCCACGAATTCTCAGACCTTCACCGAGCAAATCCGACCTGCTCTGGCTGCGTGAGACTGGCAAGCGCGTCGGGCCCTGTCTCGACCGCCACGCTGATCGGACGGTCGGTCGGACCCGCGCGTTGCCATCGCAGCCCGACAGACGTGGCTAGCCACGCATAGCACCGCGTAAAACACGCCGATCGCGACCAAAATCGTCGAAAAGCCGTCGCCAAAGAGCAGGGCCTTGCCGGAGATCGAATCCGGGACCTCTCGCACCCTAAGCGAGAATCATACCACTAGACCACAAGGCCACGCAACCGACGCATCCCGCCCACATGTCGCGGCCTCAGCACAGCTCCACAGGCCTCTGCCCCTAGCTCCAGAGACCCACCCACGATGCCCGGCCGACGCCACGAATTCTCAGACCTTCACCGAGCAAATCCGACCTGCTCTGGCTGCGTGAGACTGGCAAGCGCGTCGGGCCCTGTCTCGACCGCCACGCTGATCGGACGGTCGGTCGGACCCGCGCGTTGCCATCGCAGCCCGACAGACGTGGCTAGCCACGCATAGCACCGCGTAAAACACGCCGATCGCGACCAAAATCGTCGAAAAGCCGTCGCCAAAGAGCAGGGCCTTGCCGGAGATCGAATCCGGGACCTCTCGCACCCTAAGCGAGAATCATACCACTAGACCACAAGGCCACGCAACCGACGCATCCCGCCCACATGTCGCGGCCTCAGCACAGCTCCACAGGCCTCTGCCCCTAGCTCCAGAGACCCACCCACGATGCCCGGCCGACGCCACGAATTCTCAGACCTTCACCGAGCAAATCCGACCTGCTCTGGCTGCGTGAGACTGGCAAGCGCGTCGGGCCCTGTCTCGACCGCCACGCTGATCGGACGGTCGGTCGGACCCGCGCGTTGCCATCGCAGCCCGACAGACGTGGCTAGCCACGCATAGCACCGCGTAAAACACGCCGATCGCGACCAAAATCGTCGAAAAGCCGTCGCCAAAGAGCAGGGCCTTGCCGGAGATCGAATCCGGGACCTCTCGCACCCTAAGCGAGAATCATACCACTAGACCACAAGGCCACGCAACCGACGCATCCCGCCCACATGTCGCGGCCTCAGCACAGCTCCACAGGCCTCTGCCCCTAGCTCCAGAGACCCACCCACGATGCCCGGCCGACGCCACGAATTCTCAGACCTTCACCGAGCAAATCCGACCTGCTCTGGCTGCGTGAGACTGGCAAGCGCGTCGGGCCCTGTCTCGACCGCCACGCTGATCGGACGGTCGGTCGGACCCGCGCGTTGCCATCGCAGCCCGACAGACGTGGCTAGCCACGCATAGCACCGCGTAAAACACGCCGATCGCGACCAAAATCGTCGAAAAGCCGTCGCCAAAGAGCAGGGCCTTGCCGGAGATCGAATCCGGGACCTCTCGCACCCTAAGCGAGAATCATACCACTAGACCACAAGGCCACGCAACCGACGCATCCCGCCCACATGTCGCGGCCTCAGCACAGCTCCACAGGCCTCTGCCCCTAGCTCCAGAGACCCACCCACGATGCCCGGCCGACGCCACGAATTCTCAGACCTTCACCGAGCAAATCCGACCTGCTCTGGCTGCGTGAGACTGGCAAGCGCGTCGGGCCCTGTCTCGACCGCCACGCTGATCGGACGGTCGGTCGGACCCGCGCGTTGCCATCGCAGCCCGACAGACGTGGCTAGCCACGCATAGCACCGCGTAAAACACGCCGATCGCGACCAAAATCGTCGAAAAGCCGTCGCCAAAGAGCAGGGCCTTGCCGGAGATCGAATCCGGGACCTCTCGCACCCTAAGCGAGAATCATACCACTAGACCACAAGGCCACGCAACCGACGCATCCCGCCCACATGTCGCGGCCTCAGCACAGCTCCACAGGCCTCTGCCCCTAGCTCCAGAGACCCACCCACGATGCCCGGCCGACGCCACGAATTCTCAGACCTTCACCGAGCAAATCCGACCTGCTCTGGCTGCGTGAGACTGGCAAGCGCGTCGGGCCCTGTCTCGACCGCCACGCTGATCGGACGGTCGGTCGGACCCGCGCGTTGCCATCGCAGCCCGACAGACGTGGCTAGCCACGCATAGCACCGCGTAAAACACGCCGATCGCGACCAAAATCGTCGAAAAGCCGTCGCCAAAGAGCAGGGCCTTGCCGGAGATCGAATCCGGGACCTCTCGCACCCTAAGCGAGAATCATACCACTAGACCACAAGGCCACGCAACCGACGCATCCCGCCCACATGTCGCGGCCTCAGCACAGCTCCACAGGCCTCTGCCCCTAGCTCCAGAGACCCACCCACGATGCCCGGCCGACGCCACGAATTCTCAGACCTTCACCGAGCAAATCCGACCTGCTCTGGCTGCGTGAGACTGGCAAGCGCGTCGGGCCCTGTCTCGACCGCCACGCTGATCGGACGGTCGGTCGGACCCGCGCGTTGCCATCGCAGCCCGACAGACGTGGCTAGCCACGCATAGCACCGCGTAAAACACGCCGATCGCGACCAAAATCGTCGAAAAGCCGTCGCCAAAGAGCAGGGCCTTGCCGGAGATCGAATCCGGGACCTCTCGCACCCTAAGCGAGAATCATACCACTAGACCACAAGGCCACGCAACCGACGCATCCCGCCCACATGTCGCGGCCTCAGCACAGCTCCACAGGCCTCTGCCCCTAGCTCCAGAGACCCACCCACGATGCCCGGCCGACGCCACGAATTCTCAGACCTTCACCGAGCAAATCCGACCTGCTCTGGCTGCGTGAGACTGGCAAGCGCGTCGGGCCCTGTCTCGACCGCCACGCTGATCGGACGGTCGGTCGGACCCGCGCGTTGCCATCGCAGCCCGACAGACGTGGCTAGCCACGCATAGCACCGCGTAAAACACGCCGATCGCGACCAAAATCGTCGAAAAGCCGTCGCCAAAGAGCAGGGCCTTGCCGGAGATCGAATCCGGGACCTCTCGCACCCTAAGCGAGAATCATACCACTAGACCACAAGGCCACGCAACCGACGCATCCCGCCCACATGTCGCGGCCTCAGCACAGCTCCACAGGCCTCTGCCCCTAGCTCCAGAGACCCACCCACGATGCCCGGCCGACGCCACGAATTCTCAGACCTTCACCGAGCAAATCCGACCTGCTCTGGCTGCGTGAGACTGGCAAGCGCGTCGGGCCCTGTCTCGACCGCCACGCTGATCGGACGGTCGGTCGGACCCGCGCGTTGCCATCGCAGCCCGACAGACGTGGCTAGCCACGCATAGCACCGCGTAAAACACGCCGATCGCGACCAAAATCGTCGAAAAGCCGTCGCCAAAGAGCAGGGCCTTGCCGGAGATCGAATCCGGGACCTCTCGCACCCTAAGCGAGAATCATACCACTAGACCACAAGGCCACGCAACCGACGCATCCCGCCCACATGTCGCGGCCTCAGCACAGCTCCACAGGCCTCTGCCCCTAGCTCCAGAGACCCACCCACGATGCCCGGCCGACGCCACGAATTCTCAGACCTTCACCGAGCAAATCCGACCTGCTCTGGCTGCGTGAGACTGGCAAGCGCGTCGGGCCCTGTCTCGACCGCCACGCTGATCGGACGGTCGGTCGGACCCGCGCGTTGCCATCGCAGCCCGACAGACGTGGCTAGCCACGCATAGCACCGCGTAAAACACGCCGATCGCGACCAAAATCGTCGAAAAGCCGTCGCCAAAGAGCAGGGCCTTGCCGGAGATCGAATCCGGGACCTCTCGCACCCTAAGCGAGAATCATACCACTAGACCACAAGGCCACGCAACCGACGCATCCCGCCCACATGTCGCGGCCTCAGCACAGCTCCACAGGCCTCTGCCCCTAGCTCCAGAGACCCACCCACGATGCCCGGCCGACGCCACGAATTCTCAGACCTTCACCGAGCAAATCCGACCTGCTCTGGCTGCGTGAGACTGGCAAGCGCGTCGGGCCCTGTCTCGACCGCCACGCTGATCGGACGGTCGGTCGGACCCGCGCGTTGCCATCGCAGCCCGACAGACGTGGCTAGCCACGCATAGCACCGCGTAAAACACGCCGATCGCGACCAAAATCGTCGAAAAGCCGTCGCCAAAGAGCAGGGCCTTGCCGGAGATCGAATCCGGGACCTCTCGCACCCTAAGCGAGAATCATACCACTAGACCACAAGGCCACGCAACCGACGCATCCCGCCCACATGTCGCGGCCTCAGCACAGCTCCACAGGCCTCTGCCCCTAGCTCCAGAGACCCACCCACGATGCCCGGCCGACGCCACGAATTCTCAGACCTTCACCGAGCAAATCCGACCTGCTCTGGCTGCGTGAGACTGGCAAGCGCGTCGGGCCCTGTCTCGACCGCCACGCTGATCGGACGGTCGGTCGGACCCGCGCGTTGCCATCGCAGCCCGACAGACGTGGCTAGCCACGCATAGCACCGCGTAAAACACGCCGATCGCGACCAAAATCGTCGAAAAGCCGTCGCCAAAGAGCAGGGCCTTGCCGGAGATCGAATCCGGGACCTCTCGCACCCTAAGCGAGAATCATACCACTAGACCACAAGGCCACGCAACCGACGCATCCCGCCCACATGTCGCGGCCTCAGCACAGCTCCACAGGCCTCTGCCCCTAGCTCCAGAGACCCACCCACGATGCCCGGCCGACGCCACGAATTCTCAGACCTTCACCGAGCAAATCCGACCTGCTCTGGCTGCGTGAGACTGGCAAGCGCGTCGGGCCCTGTCTCGACCGCCACGCTGATCGGACGGTCGGTCGGACCCGCGCGTTGCCATCGCAGCCCGACAGACGTGGCTAGCCACGCATAGCACCGCGTAAAACACGCCGATCGCGACCAAAATCGTCGAAAAGCCGTCGCCAAAGAGCAGGGCCTTGCCGGAGATCGAATCCGGGACCTCTCGCACCCTAAGCGAGAATCATACCACTAGACCACAAGGCCACGCAACCGACGCATCCCGCCCACATGTCGCGGCCTCAGCACAGCTCCACAGGCCTCTGCCCCTAGCTCCAGAGACCCACCCACGATGCCCGGCCGACGCCACGAATTCTCAGACCTTCACCGAGCAAATCCGACCTGCTCTGGCTGCGTGAGACTGGCAAGCGCGTCGGGCCCTGTCTCGACCGCCACGCTGATCGGACGGTCGGTCGGACCCGCGCGTTGCCATCGCAGCCCGACAGACGTGGCTAGCCACGCATAGCACCGCGTAAAACACGCCGATCGCGACCAAAATCGTCGAAAAGCCGTCGCCAAAGAGCAGGGCCTTGCCGGAGATCGAATCCGGGACCTCTCGCACCCTAAGCGAGAATCATACCACTAGACCACAAGGCCACGCAACCGACGCATCCCGCCCACATGTCGCGGCCTCAGCACAGCTCCACAGGCCTCTGCCCCTAGCTCCAGAGACCCACCCACGATGCCCGGCCGACGCCACGAATTCTCAGACCTTCACCGAGCAAATCCGACCTGCTCTGGCTGCGTGAGACTGGCAAGCGCGTCGGGCCCTGTCTCGACCGCCACGCTGATCGGACGGTCGGTCGGACCCGCGCGTTGCCATCGCAGCCCGACAGACGTGGCTAGCCACGCATAGCACCGCGTAAAACACGCCGATCGCGACCAAAATCGTCGAAAAGCCGTCGCCAAAGAGCAGGGCCTTGCCGGAGATCGAATCCGGGACCTCTCGCACCCTAAGCGAGAATCATACCACTAGACCACAAGGCCACGCAACCGACGCATCCCGCCCACATGTCGCGGCCTCAGCACAGCTCCACAGGCCTCTGCCCCTAGCTCCAGAGACCCACCCACGATGCCCGGCCGACGCCACGAATTCTCAGACCTTCACCGAGCAAATCCGACCTGCTCTGGCTGCGTGAGACTGGCAAGCGCGTCGGGCCCTGTCTCGACCGCCACGCTGATCGGACGGTCGGTCGGACCCGCGCGTTGCCATCGCAGCCCGACAGACGTGGCTAGCCACGCATAGCACCGCGTAAAACACGCCGATCGCGACCAAAATCGTCGAAAAGCCGTCGCCAAAGAGCAGGGCCTTGCCGGAGATCGAATCCGGGACCTCTCGCACCCTAAGCGAGAATCA
Organism: Phytophthora quininea; assembly: GCA_011947345.1. NCBI lineage: Eukaryota > Oomycota > Peronosporomycetes > Peronosporales > Peronosporaceae > Phytophthora > Phytophthora quininea. The sequence continues at coordinate 816,604 of JAAVTG010000586.1, read as the reverse complement.
TACCACTAGACCACAAGGCCACGCAACCGACGCATCCCGCCCACATGTCGCGGCCTCAGCACAGCTCCACAGGCCTCTGCCCCTAGCTCCAGAGACCCACCCACGATGCCCGGCCGACGCCACGAATTCTCAGACCTTCACCGAGCAAATCCGACCTGCTCTGGCTGCGTGAGACTGGCAAGCGCGTCGGGCCCTGTCTCGACCGCCACGCTGATCGGACGGTCGGTCGGACCCGCGCGTTGCCATCGCAGCCCGACAGACGTGGCTAGCCACGCATAGCACCGCGTAAAACACGCCGATCGCGACCAAAATCGTCGAAAAGCCGTCGCCAAAGAGCAGGGCCTTGCCGGAGATCGAATCCGGGACCTCTCGCACCCTAAGCGAGAATCATACCACTAGACCACAAGGCCACGCAACCGACGCATCCCGCCCACATGTCGCGGCCTCAGCACAGCTCCACAGGCCTCTGCCCCTAGCTCCAGAGACCCACCCACGATGCCCGGCCGACGCCACGAATTCTCAGACCTTCACCGAGCAAATCCGACCTGCTCTGGCTGCGTGAGACTGGCAAGCGCGTCGGGCCCTGTCTCGACCGCCACGCTGATCGGACGGTCGGTCGGACCCGCGCGTTGCCATCGCAGCCCGACAGACGTGGCTAGCCACGCATAGCACCGCGTAAAACACGCCGATCGCGACCAAAATCGTCGAAAAGCCGTCGCCAAAGAGCAGGGCCTTGCCGGAGATCGAATCCGGGACCTCTCGCACCCTAAGCGAGAATCATACCACTAGACCACAAGGCCACGCAACCGACGCATCCCGCCCACATGTCGCGGCCTCAGCACAGCTCCACAGGCCTCTGCCCCTAGCTCCAGAGACCCACCCACGATGCCCGGCCGACGCCACGAATTCTCAGACCTTCACCGAGCAAATCCGACCTGCTCTGGCTGCGTGAGACTGGCAAGCGCGTCGGGCCCTGTCTCGACCGCCACGCTGATCGGACGGTCGGTCGGACCCGCGCGTTGCCATCGCAGCCCGACAGACGTGGCTAGCCACGCATAGCACCGCGTAAAACACGCCGATCGCGACCAAAATCGTCGAAAAGCCGTCGCCAAAGAGCAGGGCCTTGCCGGAGATCGAATCCGGGACCTCTCGCACCCTAAGCGAGAATCATACCACTAGACCACAAGGCCACGCAACCGACGCATCCCGCCCACATGTCGCGGCCTCAGCACAGCTCCACAGGCCTCTGCCCCTAGCTCCAGAGACCCACCCACGATGCCCGGCCGACGCCACGAATTCTCAGACCTTCACCGAGCAAATCCGACCTGCTCTGGCTGCGTGAGACTGGCAAGCGCGTCGGGCCCTGTCTCGACCGCCACGCTGATCGGACGGTCGGTCGGACCCGCGCGTTGCCATCGCAGCCCGACAGACGTGGCTAGCCACGCATAGCACCGCGTAAAACACGCCGATCGCGACCAAAATCGTCGAAAAGCCGTCGCCAAAGAGCAGGGCCTTGCCGGAGATCGAATCCGGGACCTCTCGCACCCTAAGCGAGAATCATACCACTAGACCACAAGGCCACGCAACCGACGCATCCCGCCCACATGTCGCGGCCTCAGCACAGCTCCACAGGCCTCTGCCCCTAGCTCCAGAGACCCACCCACGATGCCCGGCCGACGCCACGAATTCTCAGACCTTCACCGAGCAAATCCGACCTGCTCTGGCTGCGTGAGACTGGCAAGCGCGTCGGGCCCTGTCTCGACCGCCACGCTGATCGGACGGTCGGTCGGACCCGCGCGTTGCCATCGCAGCCCGACAGACGTGGCTAGCCACGCATAGCACCGCGTAAAACACGCCGATCGCGACCAAAATCGTCGAAAAGCCGTCGCCAAAGAGCAGGGCCTTGCCGGAGATCGAATCCGGGACCTCTCGCACCCTAAGCGAGAATCATACCACTAGACCACAAGGCCACGCAACCGACGCATCCCGCCCACATGTCGCGGCCTCAGCACAGCTCCACAGGCCTCTGCCCCTAGCTCCAGAGACCCACCCACGATGCCCGGCCGACGCCACGAATTCTCAGACCTTCACCGAGCAAATCCGACCTGCTCTGGCTGCGTGAGACTGGCAAGCGCGTCGGGCCCTGTCTCGACCGCCACGCTGATCGGACGGTCGGTCGGACCCGCGCGTTGCCATCGCAGCCCGACAGACGTGGCTAGCCACGCATAGCACCGCGTAAAACACGCCGATCGCGACCAAAATCGTCGAAAAGCCGTCGCCAAAGAGCAGGGCCTTGCCGGAGATCGAATCCGGGACCTCTCGCACCCTAAGCGAGAATCATACCACTAGACCACAAGGCCACGCAACCGACGCATCCCGCCCACATGTCGCGGCCTCAGCACAGCTCCACAGGCCTCTGCCCCTAGCTCCAGAGACCCACCCACGATGCCCGGCCGACGCCACGAATTCTCAGACCTTCACCGAGCAAATCCGACCTGCTCTGGCTGCGTGAGACTGGCAAGCGCGTCGGGCCCTGTCTCGACCGCCACGCTGATCGGACGGTCGGTCGGACCCGCGCGTTGCCATCGCAGCCCGACAGACGTGGCTAGCCACGCATAGCACCGCGTAAAACACGCCGATCGCGACCAAAATCGTCGAAAAGCCGTCGCCAAAGAGCAGGGCCTTGCCGGAGATCGAATCCGGGACCTCTCGCACCCTAAGCGAGAATCATACCACTAGACCACAAGGCCACGCAACCGACGCATCCCGCCCACATGTCGCGGCCTCAGCACAGCTCCACAGGCCTCTGCCCCTAGCTCCAGAGACCCACCCACGATGCCCGGCCGACGCCACGAATTCTCAGACCTTCACCGAGCAAATCCGACCTGCTCTGGCTGCGTGAGACTGGCAAGCGCGTCGGGCCCTGTCTCGACCGCCACGCTGATCGGACGGTCGGTCGGACCCGCGCGTTGCCATCGCAGCCCGACAGACGTGGCTAGCCACGCATAGCACCGCGTAAAACACGCCGATCGCGACCAAAATCGTCGAAAAGCCGTCGCCAAAGAGCAGGGCCTTGCCGGAGATCGAATCCGGGACCTCTCGCACCCTAAGCGAGAATCATACCACTAGACCACAAGGCCACGCAACCGACGCATCCCGCCCACATGTCGCGGCCTCAGCACAGCTCCACAGGCCTCTGCCCCTAGCTCCAGAGACCCACCCACGATGCCCGGCCGACGCCACGAATTCTCAGACCTTCACCGAGCAAATCCGACCTGCTCTGGCTGCGTGAGACTGGCAAGCGCGTCGGGCCCTGTCTCGACCGCCACGCTGATCGGACGGTCGGTCGGACCCGCGCGTTGCCATCGCAGCCCGACAGACGTGGCTAGCCACGCATAGCACCGCGTAAAACACGCCGATCGCGACCAAAATCGTCGAAAAGCCGTCGCCAAAGAGCAGGGCCTTGCCGGAGATCGAATCCGGGACCTCTCGCACCCTAAGCGAGAATCATACCACTAGACCACAAGGCCACGCAACCGACGCATCCCGCCCACATGTCGCGGCCTCAGCACAGCTCCACAGGCCTCTGCCCCTAGCTCCAGAGACCCACCCACGATGCCCGGCCGACGCCACGAATTCTCAGACCTTCACCGAGCAAATCCGACCTGCTCTGGCTGCGTGAGACTGGCAAGCGCGTCGGGCCCTGTCTCGACCGCCACGCTGATCGGACGGTCGGTCGGACCCGCGCGTTGCCATCGCAGCCCGACAGACGTGGCTAGCCACGCATAGCACCGCGTAAAACACGCCGATCGCGACCAAAATCGTCGAAAAGCCGTCGCCAAAGAGCAGGGCCTTGCCGGAGATCGAATCCGGGACCTCTCGCACCCTAAGCGAGAATCATACCACTAGACCACAAGGCCACGCAACCGACGCATCCCGCCCACATGTCGCGGCCTCAGCACAGCTCCACAGGCCTCTGCCCCTAGCTCCAGAGACCCACCCACGATGCCCGGCCGACGCCACGAATTCTCAGACCTTCACCGAGCAAATCCGACCTGCTCTGGCTGCGTGAGACTGGCAAGCGCGTCGGGCCCTGTCTCGACCGCCACGCTGATCGGACGGTCGGTCGGACCCGCGCGTTGCCATCGCAGCCCGACAGACGTGGCTAGCCACGCATAGCACCGCGTAAAACACGCCGATCGCGACCAAAATCGTCGAAAAGCCGTCGCCAAAGAGCAGGGCCTTGCCGGAGATCGAATCCGGGACCTCTCGCACCCTAAGCGAGAATCATACCACTAGACCACAAGGCCACGCAACCGACGCATCCCGCCCACATGTCGCGGCCTCAGCACAGCTCCACAGGCCTCTGCCCCTAGCTCCAGAGACCCACCCACGATGCCCGGCCGACGCCACGAATTCTCAGACCTTCACCGAGCAAATCCGACCTGCTCTGGCTGCGTGAGACTGGCAAGCGCGTCGGGCCCTGTCTCGACCGCCACGCTGATCGGACGGTCGGTCGGACCCGCGCGTTGCCATCGCAGCCCGACAGACGTGGCTAGCCACGCATAGCACCGCGTAAAACACGCCGATCGCGACCAAAATCGTCGAAAAGCCGTCGCCAAAGAGCAGGGCCTTGCCGGAGATCGAATCCGGGACCTCTCGCACCCTAAGCGAGAATCATACCACTAGACCACAAGGCCACGCAACCGACGCATCCCGCCCACATGTCGCGGCCTCAGCACAGCTCCACAGGCCTCTGCCCCTAGCTCCAGAGACCCACCCACGATGCCCGGCCGACGCCACGAATTCTCAGACCTTCACCGAGCAAATCCGACCTGCTCTGGCTGCGTGAGACTGGCAAGCGCGTCGGGCCCTGTCTCGACCGCCACGCTGATCGGACGGTCGGTCGGACCCGCGCGTTGCCATCGCAGCCCGACAGACGTGGCTAGCCACGCATAGCACCGCGTAAAACACGCCGATCGCGACCAAAATCGTCGAAAAGCCGTCGCCAAAGAGCAGGGCCTTGCCGGAGATCGAATCCGGGACCTCTCGCACCCTAAGCGAGAATCATACCACTAGACCACAAGGCCACGCAACCGACGCATCCCGCCCACATGTCGCGGCCTCAGCACAGCTCCACAGGCCTCTGCCCCTAGCTCCAGAGACCCACCCACGATGCCCGGCCGACGCCACGAATTCTCAGACCTTCACCGAGCAAATCCGACCTGCTCTGGCTGCGTGAGACTGGCAAGCGCGTCGGGCCCTGTCTCGACCGCCACGCTGATCGGACGGTCGGTCGGACCCGCGCGTTGCCATCGCAGCCCGACAGACGTGGCTAGCCACGCATAGCACCGCGTAAAACACGCCGATCGCGACCAAAATCGTCGAAAAGCCGTCGCCAAAGAGCAGGGCCTTGCCGGAGATCGAATCCGGGACCTCTCGCACCCTAAGCGAGAATCATACCACTAGACCACAAGGCCACGCAACCGACGCATCCCGCCCACATGTCGCGGCCTCAGCACAGCTCCACAGGCCTCTGCCCCTAGCTCCAGAGACCCACCCACGATGCCCGGCCGACGCCACGAATTCTCAGACCTTCACCGAGCAAATCCGACCTGCTCTGGCTGCGTGAGACTGGCAAGCGCGTCGGGCCCTGTCTCGACCGCCACGCTGATCGGACGGTCGGTCGGACCCGCGCGTTGCCATCGCAGCCCGACAGACGTGGCTAGCCACGCATAGCACCGCGTAAAACACGCCGATCGCGACCAAAATCGTCGAAAAGCCGTCGCCAAAGAGCAGGGCCTTGCCGGAGATCGAATCCGGGACCTCTCGCACCCTAAGCGAGAATCATACCACTAGACCACAAGGCCACGCAACCGACGCATCCCGCCCACATGTCGCGGCCTCAGCACAGCTCCACAGGCCTCTGCCCCTAGCTCCAGAGACCCACCCACGATGCCCGGCCGACGCCACGAATTCTCAGACCTTCACCGAGCAAATCCGACCTGCTCTGGCTGCGTGAGACTGGCAAGCGCGTCGGGCCCTGTCTCGACCGCCACGCTGATCGGACGGTCGGTCGGACCCGCGCGTTGCCATCGCAGCCCGACAGACGTGGCTAGCCACGCATAGCACCGCGTAAAACACGCCGATCGCGACCAAAATCGTCGAAAAGCCGTCGCCAAAGAGCAGGGCCTTGCCGGAGATCGAATCCGGGACCTCTCGCACCCTAAGCGAGAATCATACCACTAGACCACAAGGCCACGCAACCGACGCATCCCGCCCACATGTCGCGGCCTCAGCACAGCTCCACAGGCCTCTGCCCTAGCTCCAGAGACCCACCCACGATGCCCGGCCGACGCCACGAATTCTCAGACCTTCACCGAGCAAATCCGACCTGCTCTGGCTGCGTGAGACTGGCAAGCGCGTCGGGCCCTGTCTCGACCGCCACGCTGATCGGACGGTCGGTCGGACCCGCGCGTTGCCATCGCAGCCCGACAGACGTGGCTAGCCACGCATAGCACCGCGTAAAACACGCCGATCGCGACCAAAATCGTCGAAAAGCCGTCGCCAAAGAGCAGGGCCTTGCCGGAGATCGAATCCGGGACCTCTCGCACCCTAAGCGAGAATCATACCACTAGACCACAAGGCCACGCAACCGACGCATCCCGCCCACATGTCGCGGCCTCAGCACAGCTCCACAGGCCTCTGCCCCTAGCTCCAGAGACCCACCCACGATGCCCGGCCGACGCCACGAATTCTCAGACCTTCACCGAGCAAATCCGACCTGCTCTGGCTGCGTGAGACTGGCAAGCGCGTCGGGCCCTGTCTCGACCGCCACGCTGATCGGACGGTCGGTCGGACCCGCGCGTTGCCATCGCAGCCCGACAGACGTGGCTAGCCACGCATAGCACCGCGTAAAACACGCCGATCGCGACCAAAATCGTCGAAAAGCCGTCGCCAAAGAGCAGGGCCTTGCCGGAGATCGAATCCGGGACCTCTCGCACCCTAAGCGAGAATCATACCACTAGACCACAAGGCCACGCAACCGACGCATCCCGCCCACATGTCGCGGCCTCAGCACAGCTCCACAGGCCTCTGCCCCTAGCTCCAGAGACCCACCCACGATGCCCGGCCGACGCCACGAATTCTCAGACCTTCACCGAGCAAATCCGACCTGCTCTGGCTGCGTGAGACTGGCAAGCGCGTCGGGCCCTGTCTCGACCGCCACGCTGATCGGACGGTCGGTCGGACCCGCGCGTTGCCATCGCAGCCCGACAGACGTGGCTAGCCACGCATAGCACCGCGTAAAACACGCCGATCGCGACCAAAATCGTCGAAAAGCCGTCGCCAAAGAGCAGGGCCTTGCCGGAGATCGAATCCGGGACCTCTCGCACCCTAAGCGAGAATCATACCACTAGACCACAAGGCCACGCAACCGACGCATCCCGCCCACATGTCGCGGCCTCAGCACAGCTCCACAGGCCTCTGCCCCTAGCTCCAGAGACCCACCCACGATGCCCGGCCGACGCCACGAATTCTCAGACCTTCACCGAGCAAATCCGACCTGCTCTGGCTGCGTGAGACTGGCAAGCGCGTCGGGCCCTGTCTCGACCGCCACGCTGATCGGACGGTCGGTCGGACCCGCGCGTTGCCATCGCAGCCCGACAGACGTGGCTAGCCACGCATAGCACCGCGTAAAACACGCCGATCGCGACCAAAATCGTCGAAAAGCCGTCGCCAAAGAGCAGGGCCTTGCCGGAGATCGAATCCGGGACCTCTCGCACCCTAAGCGAGAATCATACCACTAGACCACAAGGCCACGCAACCGACGCATCCCGCCCACATGTCGCGGCCTCAGCACAGCTCCACAGGCCTCTGCCCCTAGCTCCAGAGACCCACCCACGATGCCCGGCCGACGCCACGAATTCTCAGACCTTCACCGAGCAAATCCGACCTGCTCTGGCTGCGTGAGACTGGCAAGCGCGTCGGGCCCTGTCTCGACCGCCACGCTGATCGGACGGTCGGTCGGACCCGCGCGTTGCCATCGCAGCCCGACAGACGTGGCTAGCCACGCATAGCACCGCGTAAAACACGCCGATCGCGACCAAAATCGTCGAAAAGCCGTCGCCAAAGAGCAGGGCCTTGCCGGAGATCGAATCCGGGACCTCTCGCACCCTAAGCGAGAATCATACCACTAGACCACAAGGCCACGCAACCGACGCATCCCGCCCACATGTCGCGGCCTCAGCACAGCTCCACAGGCCTCTGCCCCTAGCTCCAGAGACCCACCCACGATGCCCGGCCGACGCCACGAATTCTCAGACCTTCACCGAGCAAATCCGACCTGCTCTGGCTGCGTGAGACTGGCAAGCGCGTCGGGCCCTGTCTCGACCGCCACGCTGATCGGACGGTCGGTCGGACCCGCGCGTTGCCATCGCAGCCCGACAGACGTGGCTAGCCACGCATAGCACCGCGTAAAACACGCCGATCGCGACCAAAATCGTCGAAAAGCCGTCGCCAAAGAGCAGGGCCTTGCCGGAGATCGAATCCGGGACCTCTCGCACCCTAAGCGAGAATCATACCACTAGACCACAAGGCCACGCAACCGACGCATCCCGCCCACATGTCGCGGCCTCAGCACAGCTCCACAGGCCTCTGCCCCTAGCTCCAGAGACCCACCCACGATGCCCGGCCGACGCCACGAATTCTCAGACCTTCACCGAGCAAATCCGACCTGCTCTGGCTGCGTGAGACTGGCAAGCGCGTCGGGCCCTGTCTCGACCGCCACGCTGATCGGACGGTCGGTCGGACCCGCGCGTTGCCATCGCAGCCCGACAGACGTGGCTAGCCACGCATAGCACCGCGTAAAACACGCCGATCGCGACCAAAATCGTCGAAAAGCCGTCGCCAAAGAGCAGGGCCTTGCCGGAGATCGAATCCGGGACCTCTCGCACCCTAAGCGAGAATCATACCACTAGACCACAAGGCCACGCAACCGACGCATCCCGCCCACATGTCGCGGCCTCAGCACAGCTCCACAGGCCTCTGCCCCTAGCTCCAGAGACCCACCCACGATGCCCGGCCGACGCCACGAATTCTCAGACCTTCACCGAGCAAATCCGACCTGCTCTGGCTGCGTGAGACTGGCAAGCGCGTCGGGCCCTGTCTCGACCGCCACGCTGATCGGACGGTCGGTCGGACCCGCGCGTTGCCATCGCAGCCCGACAGACGTGGCTAGCCACGCATAGCACCGCGTAAAACACGCCGATCGCGACCAAAATCGTCGAAAAGCCGTCGCCAAAGAGCAGGGCCTTGCCGGAGATCGAATCCGGGACCTCTCGCACCCTAAGCGAGAATCATACCACTAGACCACAAGGCCACGCAACCGACGCATCCCGCCCACATGTCGCGGCCTCAGCACAGCTCCACAGGCCTCTGCCCCTAGCTCCAGAGACCCACCCACGATGCCCGGCCGACGCCACGAATTCTCAGACCTTCACCGAGCAAATCCGACCTGCTCTGGCTGCGTGAGACTGGCAAGCGCGTCGGGCCCTGTCTCGACCGCCACGCTGATCGGACGGTCGGTCGGACCCGCGCGTTGCCATCGCAGCCCGACAGACGTGGCTAGCCACGCATAGCACCGCGTAAAACACGCCGATCGCGACCAAAATCGTCGAAAAGCCGTCGCCAAAGAGCAGGGCCTTGCCGGAGATCGAATCCGGGACCTCTCGCACCCTAAGCGAGAATAGCACTCAAAGAGCACCAACTGGCGCTTGTGCAGTACAAGGCAAAATGAACTCTCTGATTGATATCTTTTATCGCTAGTCTCTTCCTCAGATCTTGGGTGCAGTCGTTAAGGTATGAATTAGTCTTGATATTTGTATGCTTGACGTGATGACGGCCTCATATCCTGGGTTCGTCGCTCCTCAAATCATCCGTGGCGTAAACACTCTGGGTACACACTACTGGATTCATGGTGAATGCGAATCCTGGCGAAGTGCCAGAATCCACGTCCAAGAAAATACCTCCATCGAAAAATGTCCATCCAAGAGAATCTCCGTCGTAGAGAATCTCCATCGAAGAAGTGGCCTCCCAAGGAGTATTTTTTTGGAATGTTCATCCAAGAACTTCCTGGGTCTTGGGCGGCAGCCGTGCTTCTTGGGTCACTTGGGCAGCTCGGGGATTTACAGGTCCTTGCCTCACACATCGTGAGGTTAGCCAAGGCGAGACGGGTTGCACACAGGAATACCTTTCACTGTGGCAATTTATACCTTGGTTCTTGGTGACCCGTTTACGGACGAGGGGTGACCAGGACGTAACGTGCACTCACGCTCAAGCAAATGTTCCCTTTGGCGCCTGTTCCAAGAGCGGAGATTCCTTCAGTACGCCTTCCTAGAGCGCGCCTTTTCTTGGGCGCGCCTTTCAAGGACACACTTCCTAATCTTGATGGCCCATCCCTGCCTTCTCCCAACCGACACTCTTTATCGCACACTTCTTCATCTCTTGAACGTAATATCCAACACCAGCTCCATAGTAACATCCATATGTAAACTCTCCACAGCGCGATCCATAGAAAAACGTAATTCACATCGTCACACGGCTATCCACAAACAGAAACTGGGCGAGGGCACAAGAGGCCCCTGCGGGTGTTGGCGAGTATTCCGTCGCACTCTTGCGTGGGCAGTCGTACGACTCGGGCGTGCGCACATGTGTGTGGGTACAATCATACAACTCGTACGGGTGCGAACGTGTGAGTGCGTACAAGTCGTATGACTCGACCATGTGTGTGCATGTGTGTGTGTACAATCGTACGACCCGTGTGTATTCAAGTCAGTGTGTTTTTCAGGCGTGTTTTTACGTTGGCGCGTTTCTATTCGGAATTGGCTACAAGAATAAGAACAGGGGGTTAGTGGACAGGAACACAGGAGCAGAGGCCCAGGAAAAGCACCTAGCACTAACTCAATCATACTTACTCTCATTTTCCAGTCTCGACCACAAGTCCTTCTTCTACTCAAGCGCAAATCCAACTTCCTCTTGTTTCCAATCCTCCTCAGACCTGTAACACCCCATCACGTTGGAATAGATAATGCTAATGGGTCGACCCACGTCTATGGCTACACCTTTGTAAATATCTAGCCCATGGTTGCCGGACGCTCTCTAACCGCAGTAATCCATGCTGCTACCGGTTAGTTCTTATTGCTAAACTGGTTACGGCGCAAGTATCAGCGCCTACGGGGATCTAGTAGCCCGATCCTTGGCCCCATAGTAATGATTGGTGCGCCTCGCTAGTAAAGGCAAAACCCATAACTTTAATGGCTGCTTTATTAGCTTGTAAAGGTGTATTTCAAAGTTTTGTCGCGGTGGCATTACCAGATTCTTGTATTCCAGCCTACCACTTTTCTCAGAAAAATAGGTCAGCGTCACAAATCCCTATTACCCTATCAAACAGCAGAACCATATGTAAATAGCGCCATTCTACTCTTGCTGTCCCAAATTTTTGTCTTAGAGTGGGCGCCTTCCATAACCGTTCTAAAACGGTTTAATGCAACCCTAACCACATCATTAAACGACACTCCTAAAAGGAATTGTTTGATCGACTATCTGTTTAATGCCATCAAACAATTCGGCGCTCTATATTTTAGTTTGGTGTTTTATGCCACCCCGAAGCCGCAACTTCAACACCGCAGCCTGCAACCAGTTCGAAATGCGATCTTCCGAGGGCGCGAAAATCCGCGCGCTCTCCAACCAGCTCACTTCCGAATCCGCCGAGTTGCAAGAACATCGCCCGCTGCCAGATCTGGTAAGCTTTCTGTACGTATACTGTTGCAATGGTTGGCTCTGACTATTTGTTTACCTACTAAAACTAGAACTACGATGCAGACTCGCAAGAGGAACTCTGTCGACCCTGGGAACTTTGACATGAGCCCCCGGCGTCGAAGGCCGCCAAAACACCTCATCGGTCTCTCCATCGACATCGCGCCGCTCGACTCGCGGCATCAAGATTGCTTCGACGAGTTCGCGAAGGGATGTGGGCCGAGCGAGTGCGCGCAGAAGGCCATGAAATGCGGGCTAGGTGGAAACTGGCCAAAGCTTCGCCAAGCACCGCTTCAGCGGTGTTAAGCACGCGGCTGAGCGTGGGCGGGGGCACACAAAAAGCACATACGCCATCTTCGCATGCAAAGAGTCTACGTAGTAGACAAGCACGACGGCTAGCGCCTGGTGCTTGAATTTGAGCCGTGATGGGCTTCCTCCTTTAGGTCTGTAGGCAGGCAGCTTGTAGAACAACGAAAATTGGGCCAGGAGAGCTTTAAACGAGGATCTTTCAGCACAAAAAATTCCAGAAAGCTCTTTTAGAGAATACGCTTCATCAGGAAGTTGTATACGCACCGATCGAGGCTTGTAAAGTGGATGAGGTTTTCATCCGTGCCGTGGCACCATAGTGTCATCCAGTCCGAATCTGCTGGGTCGGGAATACAATGCAGCGTCGCGTAGTGGCGGACGCGGAGCAGCCGGCAGCGTTCCTCGCGCACCACCTCGAGGTGTATTTTTCGACGCAGCTCTTTTAGTGTTGCGGCTTGCCGTTCACGCGTCGTTAAATGCCACGACAGCGCCATCAACAGCGCTGCTCCGTGCATGGCGCAAGTCTGCGTCAAAATTCAAACTGATGAGAGATTTTCGCGCCCGTCAAAGATCCAAACACTGTCGACTAATACAAAATGTTGTCCGCAGCTAAGTGCCCTCTCCGTATACTCATCCATATAAAGCGCGGCAACTGAAAACGGTCAGATTTAACGCGTTTCAGGCAGGTTTTGATAGTACGTTGTGGCGACACGGCCCGAGAGCCAAATCGACGCCCCTAACCCCAGCATTAAACGGTCTTAAATAAAACGCTTTTAGAGGGGTTATGGAAGGCGCCTAGTGTATAAACATCGGTAACGCAGTGATGGTCGCATGTCATACTTCTATCGCACGCGACGCAAGCATCGGGTCCTACACATAATTGCTACGGAATGCACCTTTCTTACACACGCCCGCGAGAATTGCCATAAATTTTGTCACCAGTCTAGAGGACTATCGATAGTTCACACGCTGAAACTGGCACACGCAAATCCCACACAGTATGGTCGAGACACCAAACATGATTCCCCCGCGTAGTTGTGGTGGAGGTCCGAGGCAAACCCGAATAGCAGAATTTTTGCGGCGAGACGAATGATATCGGCATAATACACGCGGTCGTATTTGTCTGACAGTTCGGTGCGCGTGCTTTCCCACATCAGACAACCCATACTTCCTCCGTGCGGAAAATAATGCACATTTTGAAAAAAATTGCAGCGCTCCGCCTCGTTCCTTTTCGGGATTATAAACTGTGCAGAGGTGACAAGAAATCGAGCTGGAAGCAGAAGTAATACAGGATCGTACGCTGCTGGCGTACGTGCTCCGCCGCATTATAAGTATAGAAACGGATCAAGACGTGTAGGTGATAGCGGGGAGGGCGGTGGAGAGCGCAGGGAAGGCGCGGAGGGCAGACTAGAAGCTTGCGGAAGGTGGATCGGTCCACGAAGCAACTGCGAGCGCCAGGATAGATTGCTGCGCAACGCCGAAACTTGTAGTATCGCATTGCAGCGATATTGGAAGTTCACCGGCTCGGATCAGCTTATCTTTGTGTAAGTGAGCCAATTTGTAGTCGTTGCGGCCTTCATGACTCATGATCTCCTTCATGACCAGCTGTAGCGTCAAGAATGTTTTGTTCAGCGTCTCTGCGGTCGTGATTTCGTACGCGTGCTCAACCTCCTGGATTATGTCTTGAATTGTGCGAGATGTTGTGCGCGACTGCAGAGACTGAATGCTGGCGAACAGTCCCAAGTCCAGGCAGTTGAGGTCGGGGCTTTGCGCTGGCTGATTGACAAGCGTAATGTCCCAGCCGTCTGCGCACCCAGCTGCCCGTACTTCAGCGTCATCTTCAAGAACATGCGGCCGCGCATTATCCTGTTGGATCCGAATTGCAAGTTGTTTCTGATCACTGGGCCACTTTGCCTTAATGGCCGGGATAACGTCGTCAATGAGCATCCGTCGAGAGATCTCGCGAGTAATAGACACGGATCGCAGTTCCTCGACCCCAGCTGGACGGTTGATGCTGTTTCGCTGGGTAATGTAGCTTTCCACCACCGGCCAAAGACCGATTTTTCCGTCCCAGTTCCCTCGGGGACGTGCTACTGCGCACAAAAACATCACCTTCATGATGTGGCGCTTACTCTGACAGAACTGTACAGGCGTCTCTTCAAGCAGGATGTCGTCCTTCCCGGTCAGCACGTAGACTTTCTGGCCAACCTTCTTCACATAGAACCATTTTTCGTCGATATGCACTGCGTTGAGCATTGCGTCGAACACGTAGCCACTTGGCGTTGGGTGCAACCAGCTCACACAAAACTTGAGCCGTGCTAATCGATGAGCTGCAGTGAGCAGCGGACGCGTCTGCCTCAGCGCGCGACGAATATACCCCTCTTTAATAAGCTGCTGGACAAGATATGAGCTCACGTTAGCGCCTGCTTGAATTCGGCGCTGATTTTCACGGTCATTCACGGGCACTTGTGCGACGCGTTCACAGCGCTACGCGGTCAACCTTCTTTCTCCCTCGATCGTGCTTCCGTGACTTGACGACGGCAGCTACGCGTCTTCCCATCGTTGCACGACCACGCTCCCAGATTCGCGAAACAGCATAGCGAGTAAGGCCAAACTCCTCTGCAGCTTCCCCAATCTCTCCGTGAGAAAGCACACCTCTGTTGCTACGAAGAAGTAGCGTCTCCCAGACCGCTTGGCGCTCCTGATCGGTTGCTTGTCTTCTGGGCATTTCTGCTAAACTATTGGAATGAGCGGTGAGCGGAGGGAGGGGAGGAAATGGGCGGGAGATTTGAATTTCAAATCCTGATCGGCTTGGAGGGGTATTCTTTTGAGCAGGACTGGCTATAATCCGAAATGTGCATTATTTTCCGCACGGAGGTAGTACGTTGCAGGACCTCCAACGCCACACGTTCACCCTTTCCCATCACAACTGACTTGTGCATGGCAATTTCACGTCTCCATGAATCCTCACTTGCACTCGCTTCGTCCCCACACGTTTCTTCAATTACCACTATTTCTTCCAAAGACAACCCACTGTATGAGCCAATACAAACGGAAGAAGAAACGAGGCAGCTTCGAATTCGACGACAGCGAACAAATCTGCGGATCAAAATCTACCAGCACGACGAGAATTCCACCGTCAGCGCCGATATACTGATTAGTTTCAACGAGAATTTTGCGCGGGAAAGGAAAATAGTTCCTCTTGTGGTTGTAAACGCTAAGTAGATTCATCGCTTTATCAATCACAACAAGCACAAATGTCTTCTTCAGCCCTGTCACGATTGTCTCACCAGGTTGATGGTTCACAATCCACATCAAAACTGATGAAGTGGGCGATCCATTCCGTCTGAACCTCCTTCCAGTATCGTCCATCTACAATGCGCCGTGCGTGATGGTCACGCAGAGTTTTGGTTTCAGCAAAAACCGAATGATGATCGAGCTCACACGCAAGGCCAACCGAGCCATGAAATTTCTGGACACGAGTATTCGCTGGAGCCGTATCCGGTGGCTTTTCGGAATTGGTTATATCCGCTTTCAAAAGGACGGATTGCTTGGGAGCGACATATTCCTACGCGGTCGAGATAGTGTAGTTCCCAGCACCGCCGCAGATACGCCTCGAAGGTGTTGCATGCGCCCCGACGTATTCGATGAATGCGATCTCGAGGATTTTCAAGACCTTCGTCCATCTCTCTAGCTCCAACCTTTACATTGACCGAACCCAAGTAATCAACCTTATATCCGACTATATTTGACCACTATTGACAAATACTGATGGATCGGAAGTACCATAGAACCACAGTTTCAAGTCGCACCTTCGTAGTCCTGGCAATGCACCAGGAAGTTCATAAAAGCTACAAAACCTATGGGTGTCAACATGTTCGTTTCACTTACTGAACAACGACGAGATCGAAGCCGACAGATGCGCTTTATTCATTTTTCTCAGCTGCAGTTGTCCAAAATAAGCAAATAATTCGTATGATGTGCTTGAATGTTCGAGACATGAAGGCGGTAACTTACTTTTGATTCTACATGTACCTGTGCCTACACAGCGGCGGCTGAATTGCGACAAAATGCTAGTCGCGAAATGCGCCTTCGTTGCCACTTTCAATGCAACAAAGGAGAAACAACTTCCTGATTGTGAATTACTGAAATGTGAAGGCACTCGTGAGACGTGAATTACTGCAAGGGATTGCAACTGTCGTGTTGTAGTTACCACCGATATGTGGGCTTCGGCGGCTAACAAAGGGTACATGGTTGGCACCATGCATCTTGTTGACGATGACCGGAAGATCAGATCTGTTATGGCTGGCTATACGAGAGTGGAATACCCTCACTCAGGCGACCGGCTCGCGCAGTACCTGCATGACACCCTCCGCACGATGGACCAATACCTCATTACGAAACTGTGTACAATCACAACAGACTATGCTAGCAACAATGGCACAATGATCACCGCAATTAACAAGGAACTAGAAGGCGAAGTTTCTAGCAATGAAGGTTTGAGGGATTTTTGATCCGCCGTCAGGGCCTGGGCGGACCCCTCCGCATCCTTTAAAGGTTGTTCAAGTGCGCTACCTGGATCATGTTTTTCAACTGGCAGTCAAAGACGGTCTCAAACGATGTCCAATAATGGACGATGGCGTGGGCACAGCCCGTGACCAGAGGTTCGGATTATCCAAAGTATTGTATTATTCAGTAATACAATACAAATATAATACTTTAAAATACTAATACTAATACGAGCCTATTTGTCAAAATTATTTGTATTAATATCATTGATATCGAATCAAAAATTTGTATTACATCTACTACTCTGATAATACTTTGTAAGTCCAAACCATGAGACCGAGCAGGAAGGTGATCTACGTGCCCAGGGCCTCGCACAACGCAAACTCTTAGTGGTTGGGGCCTTTAAAGGTGATCAATAAATAAAGGAATGTGCATAGGCAACGAAAACGCGTCTCTTTTGGAACCTCTACTAGTTGAATTATGAAAAGTTAATTCTTAGCCAAGCAATCGGAAGTCACTTCGAGGACAGCCAAGTATGGGGTAATAAGTTATTATGCAAGCTGTTTAAAAAATGTTCTACCAATCAAGTGTGTTTTAGCTATGTATTTTTCTAAATCACGGCAAGAACATTTGAACACGTTCTTGCCGCAAACCTAAGACAAGTCTTTGTTGCTACCAACATTACAGACTCTATTGTCTCGCGTATAGCCCGCTGGGACGAAACAAGCAAGATGAGTCTACGACATCCAAGCACGATCGCGTCCTGGACGGAGAACACGATCCCAGATTTTTTTCATGTCTAGCCGTTTGCTCTACAATATCAATGACCGGTCTTTCTTCTCCAAGCTATTGCTCGAACAAGACTCATAAGTCGTTATCTCTGACTATGCACGTGACATCTACGATCTTTTCCCATACTTTTATATTCTTGTAAATGATTACGAGCGCTTCCAGAGGCCTTTTCGGTCTAGTAGTTGGCTGTGGGCAGTTTTGGTGCTTTAGACCAAAGTATCGCTGGAGTATTAATATAATGGCATTAATACTAACACAGATCTCTCGAATTTTGAAAGTATCGCGATATATTACTACCAGTATCAGTATTTGTATCAATAATACAGCGGGGCTGCGTAGCAGTGCACGTGCACAGAGGAAGACGTACGACTTAACGAGTCAGTGTCTTAGGCTTCCAGCCTTCGGTTCTATACAAGAACCAAGTACAGTCCCGTAACTAGGACTCGCAGAGTCAGTGTCCCTTAAAACAAGGACGACACAGATTAACTGCCAAAATAGAACTGAATTCAATTGTTATCTGACCTTGCTTGTAAATGTATAGACTAAACTATGTGGCATAGTTAATCTAAGAAATATGAAATGAGTGGTGGAGAGCCAATGGCTACAGAGTCAAAACTCTACACTCTGTTAAGAGTTTTGTGCAACCTCTAAAGTCAACGCACGGGCGTGACTTTCGTGTAACCCCGTTACAAATAATCCTAATTCTCAATTATTTTCGATTATCCGAACGTCTGTCCGTGACATCCGGAAGAAGATATCGCTGTGACTATGTGAATTACGTTTTTCTATGGATCGCGCTGTGGAGAGTTTACATTTGATTTTACTATGGAGCTGGTGTCGAATATTGCACTCACGAGATGAAGAAGAGTGCGACAAAGTGTGTCGTTTGGGAGAAGGCAGGGGTGTGCTGTCCTACCAAGGATGGGCCCTCAAGACTAGGAAGCGCGCCCATAAGTGACTCGCAGAAGCAGCGAAATTCATCCTTCTCAACCAAGTTCAGCGGGAGGGAAGATTTCACTATTATAGCTACCAACTCGGTGTCAACTGCATCCTTGTCCAAAGTTTGCTGTTTCACGAAGCGCTCGAAACCAGAGTCCAGTAAGTCGAGCTGTCGGGATTTCTTATTGACGCCGCTATAAATTTCTGGGTTCTTCTGTTTGAGATGGCGACAAAATGTAGAGTGCGCGCAAGTTACTCCAGTGAGGCCCCGAGTCAGCAGAACAGAGTAGACAGGTATATGACCCCTTGTTGTTTTCGTGGATATATGACCAGACGTCAGATCTCTTTTGCGTTTGCGATCCCTGCGAAGTACTAGAAGACGCGTTTGTGCTTGCGTTGTCGTGCTCTTCCATGTTGTGAAGTGATAGCTCCAGGAGAAAGAGGGGTGAACGGCTTCGCACGAGCTGGCAGTTACGAAAATGATTTTCATCGCCACCAGCAGGAATATGAAGCCCGAGTCTGATCGGATCGGATCCGATTGGATGCACCGTATTCCATCTCGGCGCTTGACGAGTTTCCTCCGTTAAAGGTACGAAAGGCCAAACGACAGACAACTCGCTAATGCCGACCAAAATTGTGTTCTCCTTCCTCCTTTTACTATTAATAACGACGTATCAGCGACCGGTAGACGCCACCGCACCACGAAAGCTGCGATGCCATCTCTCAAGCCGCTAAACATCTCCACAGGCGACAAAATCACGCCTCCACATGCGTAGCACCAGCGCTGTTGGTCATCTTTTAGACCGTGCCAGACGACTCGGATTCAACCCCGTCGCTAGGCGCGTTCGTGGACACTACCTTCCTCGGAGGAGACGGATTTCTAAGTGCCACAGCCGTTTGCTGATGTAGGACATGCCGTCATCGTTCTGGTACTTGTGACTCACATTGTAGAACTTGGTTGCATACCAGCAGTACATCGGTGCCTTGCAGTCTTGGCACTCCGGCGCTTTCAGCTTGCACTCCACTAGCTCGTCAATGCTGGCAAAATAGATCTTCATGTCGCCCTGAGATTTCGAGCACAGCGGTCAGATGTAGTTGGTCTGAAAGCAAACAACGAGTTAGATGATTGAATGACGACATGGTTGATTTAAATGAATTTTCCATGTACTGATAGTGGCTATATCGAATAACCGTCTTTGCTTCGTCCTAAATGAATCACTCCAGATGCCACAGAACCGCTTTGAGCGACCACATTGCCTTCGTTCGAGAAGCGCCACTAGCGATGGCCACGCCACTGCCGGCGCTGCCCGTCGACAAGCCGCGGGACACAATGACCGAGGGTCCTGGGCCGCTTGACAAATGGGAGCTGTCGCCTTGACGGTGCCCGAGGTTCCCGTCAATGAGTCGCCGTTGGTCGCTTCGACGATATCTCCATAACCAGCACCGCCACCGGACCGCACTAATAGCTCCACCATTCGAGCTTACGCTAAAATCATTCGCCTAACTCACAACGCCAGACCCTCCATCCACAGCTTCCCCAGACACGAACAATACCACGCCAGAAACCGGCACACCACTCGACACAGCGCTACAAAGGGAGACAGCGTTGTTCGATACGGTTCTGCCGCCGCTCACTGCAAGCACTCCACCTCACGTCGTCGAGCTGCTAGAGTCTCGAGACACCAACACGTTACCGGTCGTTCCGCCATCACAGCCAAACGTCACGGATAAATTGCTGCTGGATCTCGAGGAAGTTATTCCCGACGACATGCTCATATCGCCCGAAGCTTCGTCCGCAGGCTCATCGCTGCTGACTGACACGCTGCCGTTCAAGCCATCCCCTGTCAAACTCGCACCGGTATCCACAGCACGGCGTCACCACCAAGGAAAACAAGCCAGAGATAGTCACATGGTCGTCGTCGAGAAAAACATTACCCTCAAGGTCGCCCCAGACGAATCAAATAAAAACAACGTCCGATAATCCACTCAATGATACGCCGCACGTACACAATACTGCCACCCACATTGTCATTAATGCTGCCACTGGCAGCCACCACCAGAACTGGGACGAACAACACTCACCAGGTGCACCACTCCATCCGAGTCGGATACCACAGATACGGAACCGCTTACAGCACTTGAACTATCACCAGACAGTGTCCCTGACGCGCCGGACATCGCACTTGTGTAGTGCGAGCACTAATATTGCCACTAGTGCTCGATTTTGCTGCTGCGCCGCTTCCAATAGCGACGAAACTGCCGGTAGCGTCTGCGGCACGTGAGCCACTCTGCTCTGCAAGGTCACGCCGCCCACAGACCCCCTCCACCATGCACTGACGCAAAGCCGCCGCTTCTGCAGCACTGGAACTGCCGACCACATCCACTGAGTCAGACGGGCTGCTTCTAGAGCTACCGACACACTGCAAGCCGCGCCGTTGACCGACGCACAACTGACTACAGCAACGGACTCACTCGCATCCGCAGCAGACGGACCCGCGCGACGCTAGCGCTACCCCATACAGACGCCACATTGCCCGCGTTCGGCCACCTGACGTGCCACCCCACTCGAACGACGCTTGCTGCCGGGTCCATCGACAAGGTCGACACTACAGACCTTCTTGTCGCCCACAACGTAGGATGCCTGCCCGTGGGCAGAATCTTTGTCGGATTAGAGCCTTTTCTCTTAAATGCGGAAGCTTGTCTAGAAATGTATTAGAAATAGAAGGATGAACCCGCTGTCGTTGTAATCCATACATGCTATCCCTCGTATACAAATGCAACATTCAATCTGTTACCGCAGGCTGACTTAGAATTTTTATCGAGTCGATCCGATCGGATCCGATTCGGGCTAATCGGATCGGTCAGAAGGTACAGATTGATCAATCCAATTACCCAACTCTACACAAATACCTCAGAAATATTAATAATATGTACTTAACAGCCGGTCCGCGTAAGAACCAAGCAAACAAGTATGACATACCCACACACAACAATTAGCGCAAATCCGAGTTAAGAGCTGAGATTTAAACATAAGGTAGATTGACAAGATAAATGAGCGGAAACAAAGTTTCAGGGCGCAACTCGACGAATCGCAGCCGCAACTGAGCACCGCGCAAATTAGTTTTGGCCATTTTCGCTTCTTCGATTACGACGTGACATCGAGATAGTTCAATCAAGATCCAGAATTATGTATTTAACCCTAACCATTAGGTGACAATATTCTGCGAACAGCCTTCAGAGGCCTCACCTCGGGAGCAGCTCCAAACGAGCGGTTAATGAATGCCGGGCGTCCAACGAGTCTTCGTCTTGAGCTTCAGCGCGATCCAAGATGTCTGCAACTTGGGCTGACACTCATGCGAGCAACTCAGAGCTCTCTTCGTTCTCCTCTCAATCACTGCTGTGTCCGAGATAAAAGTCCCCTTCTTCGATCAGTAATCACTTTTAGAAGAGTAGTGCAAAACAATTAAGGCCACTTTTAGCACTAATTTGCCGCTGCGTGACGTCGCCCAAGGTGGCATCATTATCGCCACTAGACACCAATGTACTCCGCCGGTGGAGCTGAAACTTGGGCTGGCGTCGTTATTTACCTATGTCTAGATGTGATATGAGTTTCAGCTTCTGAAACTCACTTGCGCAATAAGTTGTTGTCCTGCTTGTCATATAAATCCCGGAATTGTGCATAGTTGTTACACGGATCGCCTGTTAAGTAAAACACATACAAATGAATGGATTTAAAATATGTTTATACTTGAAATTTGTATGAAGCTAGTACCTGGACCACAAAATGCCGGATTAATCTCGGTTGGGCTGTTCCGTGCTTTCACGTCGACGTTTCTTGCTGGATCGACCAGGATTGATCCGCATAGCAGCCACACTATCCGTCAATAGACTGCCGGCCTCCGTTGCCACGCACTCCTCCTCCTCATACCCTGGTGGAGGCCCAAAACTTTTCTTCGCGATGTCCGTCGCCACGTCGTCCGCTATCACTACCGACATCATAGCCTTCGCCGAACCGGCAATTGGAGCCTCCACGTCTTGGCGATGCTGCAGGTCGCCGACTACAATCGCCATGGGATCCCACAGAGACTCTGCGATAGTACGCAATTTCTTCGCCACCTCCTCGTCGAGAAACGGAAACGTGGCCGTACGCACCGACCGGAAGCATAGAGTAAACCCAGTCTTCAAGGTAGTTGCTGCTGGTTGCTCACGAGCCGATACTGCAGCGCTTGGCATCGCGTCATCTTCATTCTGAGTACTGGACGCGCTCGGCGATCTCGCTCCGGTATCGTTACTTGAGCTCGTTTCTTCAAAATCGCTGCAATAGATGAACCGATCTTCATTCCCCCGCACGTTAATATAGATGCGAATGACATCGTTGACACCCGTAGCGCTCAATGGGTTCGCGACAAGATTCTTCTTCTTCTTGTTCGTCTTGTTCTTCTTCCCCTCCTTCTCCTTCCCCTTCTTCGTCTCCTGCCTCTTCGTCTCCTGCCTCTTCGTCTCCTGCTTCTTTGTCTCCTGCTTCTTTGTCTCCCGCTTCTTTGTATTCTCCGTTTTCTTTTCGGTATTCGGCGCAGCATCACTAGGTGTTGTCGGCTTATTCCCGGTGAAAACAAACGAAGGGAACATTTTCTCCGTGGCAGGCTTCGCGAATCCATTGTCCCTCGGGTGCCTGTTCTTTACTTGGATCAAAATCAGCGATACGTCTAGTTTTTCTCCCCACACGGAGTCTTCATCTTCACGTCTGACTGTTCGTCTGTCTCCACCTGCGGCCTCCGAAATATCGGAATTAACAAGTCGGCACCTTTGTGGTTGCGCGGAAAAAATACCCGCGGCCCGACGCCCCAGCAAGTACCAAAGCGTGTCTTCGTTCGGCTCAAGCTGCAGCTGAATAAAATGAGTGAACCCCATTTGCCAGTCTCCCCAACCATTTAGCCACGCTTCATAAGCAACCTTGTCTTCTGTCGAGGCACGCGTCATACGCTTTCCTGGAACCTGGCGGTATTGTTCGGAAGTCTTACTTCCAAGCGTCTCCAAGAATGAATCCACAGACACAAACCCGCCGGTCATACCATGGGCAGAAGGATTGTCCCCCAGTGCACACCTGTCCATCGCTAAAAGCATCAAAATGTGAGCAACTACTTTGTCAATCCCTCCTGTATCTAGCGCTTCGTCCAGCATCAATTTCCGGAATTGAGGCAGGATATGCGCAGATAAGGCGTTTTGCTCGTACCACACCCTCGTCGCGCCCAAAGTTAACACCGGATCTGACGCATAGCAACTCAAGTAGCCTTCTTTGTCGTAATTCACATAACCGAGAACTGCCATGAAGTCTGCAATGGCCCGGGATGCCAACGCTGATGTTGCGTACGGACGTACTCCGATTCGACACAACATGAACGCAACACCGAACATGGTGCTCTCGTCGTAGTTCTTCTTTTCGGGAGGTAGCCCCAGCAGCAACTTCTTCGCCGCAAAAGTGACCATATTCGCGAATTCACCCTCATCTCCTGCGGCCCACATTGGACGACCCATCTGCTTCAGAGCTCCCAACGCCGCCTCTTCAGGACCGGTGACGACAAACTTGTACTTGGGTATATTGTGCTTCTGCGTCGGACTCTCCTCTTTCTCCCCTGTCGTCGCTCCTTTATTATATCCCTTCGGCGTGTAACTCTCCCAATTAGCATCCATCGTGTGAGTCAGCACGAACGGCGGGAAAGATGCCTCGCCGGAGTTACCCTGTGGATCCCGATCCCGATATGATGGATCCATTGACACCGAGGGGTCAAGTCCGAGACCTTGGAGTTCGTATCCACCAGAACCCGAAAATACCATGTCCATCTTTGATGGGTTTATTTGCATCCGCAAGAGCCCGGCGAAACAGGCGGAAGTAGTTGACACCTGTACTGTCCTCCTTCGTAAGAAGAGCCCTCGCCTCGTCAACAATCACAATCACCACTCGGCCATTCTCTCTTGTAGCCGGGCTGGTATCAAATTTCGCGGGCGACTCTCGTTTCTGCTGTTCCCCCTCTTGATCGTGCTGCTTCTTTAACGTCGCTTCTACTCGCTTTCGTTTCCTTCGACGTGAATAGCTTTGTCCACTCCGGCTGGATGCTGTGCCAGTTTTCGATCGCGTCGTCGTATATGGTTTTCAAACGACCACTTAGCGAGGTGACCGTAGAGCTGCTGTCAAACAGCCAGTCGCGAAGATCGGGCGTCACCTCCGGATACCCTGTCGACTCGTGCATGCGTACGCATAGGTATAGGACCTTTACCTTCGAGCCGGCTGCCTCCGCTTTGACGGCGAGCTCGTACAGCATTCGACTCTTGCCGAAACCGGAGCTCTGAACGACCGCCACGCACGGCGCCCTGTACTTTAAAGGGTCGTACTCCTTCCAGCACTGTCGAACATATTCACCAAACTTGACGTCGGCGTCCCCGACGTACGCTCTCTTTGTGAACGCGCGCTCTAGCCGACTCATCTCCTCTGGGGATAGCTTAACAGCAGCAGCGCCCCCAAAGAATGTTTCCGTGGCTTTGGCCACCACCATTTTCGCCACTTCCTCGGCAAGGTCAACGGAGACTGAGCAGCTTCGGAAAAGTGCATCGATCACTCCCATGAAGTGATAGCTGAGATTCTTCAACCTCTCGCCCCAGTGGCGTTTCGCTCTATCCAAAGACAGCACTTCCACAGCATTTGGCGGCTCCTTCAGGATGTCCTTCTGCGTTTTCAATATGTCGCCCTTCTCGAACTGGGACTTCAACAGCCTAAACACTTCAGTGTTCACGAATCTAACCAAAGCCTCGATCTTCTCTTGCCCACTGGTCGGTGGCTGCGTCAAACACCGAACAGAAACGTTAGCCAGCACTACCGCGGAGTAGGCACGACGCATGTTGGGGTTTGCGCACCTGGGCTTGAGTGTCGGCGGCGCCTACGCCCTCGGGGCGCTCCGTTCTCTCCATCTTTTTGGCCGAGAATTCTCCGAATCCAACGAAAAGTTAATTTGTTGTGTTGACAAAAACGGTTTTTATTTGTCATTTTATCGAACAACCTTCGTGCAACCATACGTTGTGTCACTTGATAATTAGAGATTATCTCCAAGGGTTAGGTGGTACTTTATTTGATTGCTCTATAGTTTGGGGACGTCGTCCCTCTCAGCAGACAGCTTTTCGTCGATAGCCAAAATAGTCATAACCAAAATCGTGCAGGAAATAGTCCATAGCGCAAACTGTGCCGGAGGGGCGCCGTGGAGCCACCAGGGTTGCAATTCGAGCTCGAAGAAAGCGCGAACGCAACACTAGATCGCTGTCGTAACGCACGGCCTGGAAACACGACCCGCGCATACGCACGGAAGCAACAAGAATTTAAAAATTGGTGTGATCGAAAGAATTTTCACGAAACTACGCGATATCAAGTGACGGCGGCAAAAATGCACTTGTTTCTAAGGGAAGAAGTTGTCGATCGTGGAGTTCGTTTGAAGAACTTGACACGCAAAGTTGGTGTGGCGACGGTGGAGATGTACGTAAACGCAATTTTTGATTTGTATAACGACCAACAAAGCAGAGGAGCAAACACTCATCCGCACCCGAGAAACAACCTGATCAAAGCGCTTCTGTCCTCTCTCAAGCGCGAGAAACACGAAAAGAATACGCGTGAGTTCGTAGATCGGGGAGTTGGCTCTTTGCTGAATGGATATTGTACAACTGAGGGCCTGGTGGCAATCTCTCGTTATTATATGAATCTCAACACTGGTAGCGACTTACGGAACCGCATGAGTCATTTCCTGCGTCATTCGTGTTTATTACGAGGGAGTCTGCGCGTAATTTGGAACTATCTGATTTGTTCAGCGTGGTGCTCGAGCATGAGGGTTTCACTGATTGCCGTGCACTCGTGATGATCATGGAGCAGGGAAAGACAAACCAGTATGGGCGCCGTGAATTTGGTTCGTGCATCAGGCACCGGAACGTCGAGATTTGCCCTGTCGGCGCGTTCGGTTTCTATCTTTTTTCCGCTGGAGTGTTCAACTGGAAGCCGTTTCTATTTCCTAGAGCTTGCATTGTGGTACAACATCAAAGTTCTCAAGGGTGGAAAATTAACAACAAAATTGATGACGTACCGAGCACATTACGACGCTACCGTAAAAGCTTTCTCCGCCCTTGGTCTGCACTCAAAAGCTAAGACACACCCTGCCCGAGGATCCGGGTCGCGGATGACTGAACTAGCAGGAGCTAACGAGTCACAGATTAGAAGGTTGGGGCGGTGGAACGCTGGTGCAATGGAAGGGTGTTACCTGATGGCTTTACCTCGTGATACCATGAGGTCACTTGCTGGGTTTCCCCAGACCGGCGCTCGTTCTTTTAGAGCGAGCTGCTCTTGTTCCTCCCGAAAGCCTGCAGCGCGAAGTATTCCCGTTTGTGGAAAACTACATGGCAGCATACGTAAAACAGTCAGCACCGCACGTATCAACTGGTGGGTTTCTGGAATTGCTGCTCTACCTTTGTGTAGTCGTACTCCAAGATGCTGTGCTGCTGCGTGAAGTGCATCCAGCCCATAAATTGTGGGTCAATCCACCGTTCAACACGAATGCGTTCAATACATTTGCAACTTCTCTCAAGGCAAAATGCTCACCGAGACATCACCTCAAGCAACACGCTTAGCGGAGGTTGTCCCAGACCAGATGGATCATATCGACCAACAGCATCTACAGACCATAGCACACATTGACAGGAAGGTTAGCGAGGTTGGAGCATCAGTTAAAACCTTGGCTGGCGCGTTCACACAACTCACCAGAGGTCGCAAACGGCCGGCCGTAATTGTAGCTCGACCACGTGGCCGTAATTGTGGTCAACTATGGTCGACCATTTTTGCCTGCCACGCAAAGCAATTGGTTTTCAACCGACCAGATTTTTCTGCAATTGGTTTTGGACCTCTGAAATAGCCAAGCCCATTCCGTTTTCTTCGTCTGCCTTCACGAAGTGTGAAACATGTGTCCCGCCGCCATGGACACGTTTTTATCTTAGCGAAAGTTCAGTGAATTCCTACACCACAATGGACTGTAGAGTATGGCGCAGAGAAGTGT
This sequence comes from Phytophthora quininea, assembly GCA_011947345.1. Lineage (NCBI taxonomy): Eukaryota > Oomycota > Peronosporomycetes > Peronosporales > Peronosporaceae > Phytophthora > Phytophthora quininea. Next base: position 789,164 of record JAAVTG010000586.1, on the reverse strand, counting down.
AGCATGCAGCACGACTGAATGAAGCCTTGCAAGCAGTACGGCGGAAGGAAGCGTGACACGCAGCAGACGGCGAGACGCACGCCGAGAACGAGATCTGATATGAGCAGCATAATGCGTACGACAACAAACAGATAATCAGCACGGTGTTCAGCCCGACATACAGCGACAGCAGGAGGGACAGGTTGATTTGTTTGATAAGTTTGATGCGTTTGGTAGTGGTGAGTCTGGCCACTCGACACCGCAGTAGCCAGTGGTGACATGTATAAGGAGAGTTTGGCTGCCGAGGTGGTCGAAAAGCAAGACTGAGCTCGGGCTGAAGTCGGTGGACTACGATGATTGAAATCAACTTCCTGCATTCGGGGAAAAAGCAATGCAAAATGCCCTGGAACTTCTGGTGATTAGTTGCAGATACTGCGGCTGCGAAGCAGGCGGAGGAGATGCAATAGCAATAGCGCTCTCCATCTACTGAGTGAGCTGCACAGTGTAGCGTTACCAGCCCAATCCTCTAGTCTAAAAGCATGCAAATGAGTGGTAGAGAGCCAAATGGATACAGAGTCAAAACTCTACACACAATCATGAGTTACGTGTATCCCCAAAAGTCTACATATGGTAAAGACTTTCGTGTAACCCCGTTACATCTCTTAGAAAAATGTCAATTTACTGGCTTTTAACCCTTAAAAACCTAGGTGAATATGTCAATCACATCAATAGCCTATGACTTCAAAATTGCAAATGTTGTTTCTCTATATTCACCCTGCGAACCTAGAAAAACATCAAGCATACTACTTTCTTCTCGAATGTGTGTGCTCCTTCACGAAGCGAACCAGCTCGTATTCGTCTAGCCCATGCCGCAGGATATCACAGAGTCGAACGAATCCAGCTTGAACACGCCCGAGATTCTGTCTAAACCACTTATCGTAGGCAGAATTTGAAAACACCGCGGTAAACTCCAGCGGTGTCAATGTGGGGATATTCTCCTTCTCTCGGCGAATTGTCCAAGCTGCAGCTACAGCTGCAGCCATAGCAGCAGCCCCATCGCGGCACCGACCGCCGCAGTGACGCACTTGTCAGGCTCCATCCTATCTCCCCAAAGTCGATCGACTGCAAAGTGAGACTGGTGATTTACTCGTCTCAGTTTAGGCGATTTTGAGACGATCAAATGAGACGATCGAGCTTCCCACTAGCCATTCAAATTTCGAGCTGAATTTCGTCTTGTCGTTGAAGACGATCAAAAACCAGATCGTTCCCCGACAAGGGAGACGCAGCGCCGCCCAATCGCCCTCGGTCAGCGCCGACACCACCAGCGAGTGCAGCGCAAAGGCCAACAGGGCGGAGCTGGATACGAACACAAGCGCCACGAGCTGCACGTCACGTCTCCAATCTGCGGACGACAACGGGGAGACGCGCAGGGTCTTGTCGTCGACGTCGACGAGCTCGGCGCCATCGCGGGCGAAAGCCGCGGTCGACTCAGGCGCGTGCGGCGGCATGACGGAACTGGCCTTGGTGCCGGTCGACGCGAAAGTGCTATTGTGGGCACCGCTTTTCTCTTTGGGCTCAGTTTTGAGACCTGATGTCACTATCGCAAGGTTTAACGGTCACTATAGCGAAGATGAAAGACCTCGCTTCTGTGCCCGTTCACACACTTCTGACTGCACACATTTTTGTTGACCACGTCCGCAGCCACAGATCAAAGAGCAACACGCAGCAGCAATGACATTCGCCGTGGCAGTGCGTGCTGCGGCCCGCGTGGCCTCCCGTTCGTCGCGAGCTCTCGCGCCTGCTCCGAGCTCCATCTATGGCCACTCTGCCGTGCAACGCTCCTCCGTGACGCCTCCGTTCCTGGCTGTGGGCGGCGTGCGCACCAAAGTCAGCGAGCGCGCGCTGCGCCGCAAGAACCTGCGCAAGATGAAGAGCCAGGGAGGCAAGGTGCCGAAGCTCAAGGACACGCTGCGCAAGCTGTACCTCCGCACGCACCCAGACCTGTTCGGGCGCTACCCGGAGCAGCAGCGCGCCAACGAGGAGTCATACAAGGAGCTGCTGGGCATCCTGGACGCCATCGAGAAGCACAACGAGTTCCCTCCGGCCAAGACGCTGGTGCTGCCGTTCTTCCTGAAGACGCCTGCGGAGGGCCAGTTCAAGGAGGTGGATCTGAGGCTGCGCACGACCGGCGGCGCGTGCAACACGCTGGTGGAGGAGGCACTGGGCCAGTTCTTCGGCGAGTGCGGTCTGCCGCAGGCGTTCCAGTGGGGCGAAGGCAGCTGGGGCAAGTCTGTGGGCAAGGAGGCGGTGGAGAACTCTAACGTGGGCTTCGACAAGGAGGAGGAGGCTCGCGAGAAGCAGCGCAAGGAGGCGGAGGCGGCGGCCAAGCGCGAGGAGCAGCTGCGGCGGTCAGCACCGGCCTATAACCCTGTGGACAGGAGAGCCCCAGAGGATCATTCCATTGAGAAGGTCCTGAACGAGCTGGATGACAACCTTCAACTTGTCGCTGCGATGCCGTATCTGGATGAGGATGACGACCAGCAGCGAGCGATAAAGACGCACTTCGAACAGGGCACGGGACTGGATGACATCGAAGCCTTGGGCTACACCATCAAGGCGAAAACGATCGAGATTTGGCAGGGCGAGCGTGACATGAACACTCTCACAAAGGGTGTTAGCGCTGACTCAGCGTTGATTGTGCAGCGGATCCTCATGCACACGCTCGATATCGAAAAGAGACTGAACGATATCATCGCGAACGGTGGACTCGATGTCGACGATGACGAGCAAACCAAATAGAGCGTTTTCATACACTTCCCGAAAGAAGAGAGATCGCGTTTATGTGTAGCCATCTATTTCAAGTGCAAATGGAAAGAGGTAGTAGACGTCGCTGTTGGGCTTTACCAGTCGAAAGATGCCAGCAGGGAAGAAGCGAGAGCTGGGGCTTCCATTCAGCGGCTCAAGTGTTTTGAACAGAGGTAGCAGAGCCTCGAATATCGTTCACCCTGTTGCAGAAGTAGCCAACACACCTTTGACAAGGCCTTCGACGGGGAAAATCAACAATGTACACGTGATCGACGACAGTACCCTATCCCCGCAATTCTACATCGTCAAAGTTCGTGCACTGCACGCCATCGACCTATTCACTCCAACGAACTCATGCCCACATCCCGTTCTACCAACTATAAACGTCGAAATCCATGGTAGTCCGATGCAAGAATGTACTGCAGCCCAACATGCCCGCAATCACTCCATCTGGAAGAAGCACGAGCTCAAGTTCCGGGCCAATTGCAAACACCGAGATCCAACAAGATATAGTGCTGCTGGGAATGAAAACACTTCTCGAACCTTCATATCCATGTCCGTGTACCTGACGCGTAGTACCTGCTCCTGCATGAGCACAAAACAGAACAAATCAACGAAGCCAATCTGGATCGGAGAAATTGGGGAGTTGCAGCTTCCAGCAAAAGAAACCGGTGAATATGAAGTCACGCGATTTTTCCCAGTCGTCCGACGCCAACACAGCAAATACCAATCGTTGAGTACGCTAGTTACGGTGGGAAAAGTAAAGCTCCGGATTCGTGTTGAAGTCGAGAAACCAGCGTTTGTTGCTGCAGTCGTTCAGCCAGAAGTCCCTAGACGCCCACTGTTTCCGTTGTCGACTAACTTTGAAGAAGCTCTCCAACTGAAGCGGAAGCAGCTAAAAGCCACTGTTGTACCAGAATCTACAAACGATAGCTATCCGTCCCAGATCGATATGGATGCTGCCATTGAACTCTTGAAAGAGATCGAACTTGAAACAGCTTCGGATAAGATTGACGCAGCAGACTTGGACGTACGAGGTCGGGTTGGCGAAGGAATTCATTCATGCGTAAAACTTGGCCTCTTGTACCGTAAGAACAGCGCTGAGGATAGACAAGTGGCTGTAAAGAGTTTCGTCACCAGCACGCTGTTGCTCCCGTTAACGTTTTACGGGCTTTCCAGCAAGAGTACCGCATTCTGGAAAGGTGCCGCAGCCGAGATGGTCTTCAACATGTTGTAGAATTACTTGGAGTGACGATTCAGCCTCAGTTGACGCTCTTGATGGAGTTCTTCAACCGCGGAAGGTTCGTTCAATCCCAACCGCCTAAATGTTTAACCAAGCTCACTGACGAGATTTGTTTTAGTTTGGCTCAATGTTTGCAGGATGATAATTTATGGAGTCTAATGTCCATAAAGCATGTAGGCAACGTTTAGCTCAGGCTTGGTTTTGGTTGAGGTTGCTAACACCAGATATACTTGCAGAAATTGGCAATTGGTCTCTTAATCGCTCGAGGAATTCTGTGGCTGCATGAGAACAATGTCATTCATCGTGATATCAAAAGCCACAACATTTTATTGTGCGATGATCTAATGACGGCCACCCCAACTGTGAAGGTAAGCTCTGCACCTGCAATGTGAGCTGTAAACATTATTTTACATCTTATATTTTTGTGTGCAGATAGGCGATTTAGGCAGCGCCGTTGTACACCACAAACACGATTCACCTCTGATGGAAGAGGTCGGATCGTCGGGGTACACCGCTCCCGAGATGTTCACACACCAAGGATATGGAAACAAAGTCGACATCTGGAGCTTTGGGATAGTGCTGTGGGAACTCATGTCGAGCCGTTCTCGAGATCGAGCCAATCCGTTTATGGGCGTTGCTGGGGAAGAATTTGTCGAGAAAGCCCAAAGCGGATGCCGGCCGCAGTTCAATCACCTGCATCAATGCCATGTCGGAGCGTTGTTAGATCGATGCTGGAGGTTCGATCCACTGCAACGGCCGGGTATGAACGAAGTCGTGTGCGAGTTGGATAAGCTCTGTAATGAGTGAGACGTGAGCTATGGGAATTTCATTGAGTCAAAAATGTACACTACCCTGCTGATCTATGCAGACTTGCCGCTCTCCTCGGGCTCTGTCACTTCATCGGGATCGATGCCACCGTTGACGAGCATTTCGCGCACCTTCCTCTCGATGTTGAGTGTGTGCATGAGAATACGCTGAAGGATGAGAGCCGAATCCGCATCGACGCCCTTAGTCACCGCGCCGAGGTCGCGCTCTCCCTTCCAGATCTTGCGCGTGCCTTCCTTAATGGTATAACCACGTTCGTCAATCTCATCCAGTCCACGGCCCTTCTCAAAGTGGACACGCAGCTCTCCATACTCCTCCTCGTCCATCAGAGGCACCGCTGCAATAATTTCGAACACTTCGTTTAGCTCCTCCAGCAACTTCTCGATCGAATTATCCTCGGCAGGCTTCGAGTCCACAGGGTTATAGGCTGGAGCTGACCGCCGCAGCTGCTCCTCGCGCTTGGCCGCCGCCTCCGCCTCCTTGCGCTGCTTCTCGCGAGCCTCCTCCTCCTTGTCGAAGCCCACGTTAGAGTTCTCCACCGCCTCCTTGCCCACAGACTTGCCCCAGCTGCCTTCGCCCCACTGGAACGCCTGCGGCAGACCGCACTCGCCGAAGAACTGGCCCAGTGCCTCCTCCACCAGCGTGTTGCACGCGCCGCCGGTCGTGCGCAGCCTCAGATCCACCTCCTTGAACTGGCCCTCCGCAGGCGTCTTCAGGAAGAACGGCAGCACCAGCGTCTTGGCCGGAGGGAACTCGTTGTGCTTCTCGATGGCGTCCAGGATGCCCAGCAGCTCCTTGTACGACTCCTCGTTGGCGCGCTGCTGCTCCGGGTAGCGCCCGAACAGGTCTGGGTGCGTGCGGAGGTACAGCTTGCGCAGCGTGTCCTTGAGCTTCGGCACCTTGCCTCCCTGGCTCTTCATCTTGCGCAGGTTCTTGCGGCGCAGCGCGCTCGCTGACTTTGGTGCGCACGCCGCCCACAGCCAGGAACGGAGGCGTCACGGAGGAGCGTTGCACGGCAGAGTGGCCATAGATGGAGCTCAGAGCAGGCGCGAGAGCTCGCGACGAACGGGAGGCCACGCGGGCCGCAGCACGCACTGCCACGGCGAATGTCATTGCTGCTGCGTGTTGCTCTTTGATCTGTGGCTGCGGACGTGGTCAACAAAAGTGTGTGCAGTCAGAAGTGTGTGAACGGGCACAGAAGCGAGGTCTTTCATCTTCGCTATAGTGACCGTTAAACCTTGCGATAGTGACATCAGGTCTCAAAACTGAGCCCAAAGAGAAAAGCGGTGCCCACAATAGCACTTTCGCGTCGACCGGCACCAAGGCCAGTTCCGTCATGCCGCCGCACGCGCCCGAGTCGACCGCGGCTTTCGCCCGCGATGGCGCCGAGCTCGTCGACGTCGACGACAAGACCCTGCGCGTCTCCCCGTTGTCGTCCGCAGATTGGAGACGCGACGTGCAGCACGTGGCGCTTGTGTTCGTATCCAGCTCCGCCCTGTTGGCCTTTGCGCTGCACTCGCTGGTGGTGTCGGCGCTGACCGAGGGCGAGTGGGCGGCGCTGCGTCTCCCCACGTCGCTGGAGGCTGCACAGCAGCTCGGAGAGACGCTGCAGAGCTTCTCGGAGCGTCAGTTCAGCTCCCTCCTGCTGGCGCACATGTGCTGCTACCTGTACCTGCAGACCTTTGCGATTCCAGGCACCGTATTCTTCAACCTGTTGGGCGGAGCGCTGTTTGGCGTCACGCTGGGCTTCCCTCTGTGTCTGGCCTACAACACGCTGGGCTCGGTGTTCATGTTCCTGCTGTCGCGCCACTTTGGTCGCCGAGTGGTGACGCACTTCTTCCCCAAGAAACTCGAGACGTTGCGCGGCATGCTGGATGCCCACCGCGACGAGATGGCGCTGTACATGATCTTCCTGCGCGTGTTCCCGTTCACGCCCAACTGGTTCATCAACATGGCGTCGCCTCACCTCGCCATCCCGCTCGGACAGTTCGCACTCGGCCCGCTGATTGGACTCATCCCGTACAACTTTCTGAGTTGCAAGGCCGGACTGATTCTGCGCGAACTCAGGTCGCGCGGCGACATCATCGACACGGCGACGACGGTGCAGCTCATTGTGGTGGCGGCTGTGGGCGGACTGGTACTGCCGCGTCTGAAAAGACATTTCGCCACGCACTCGACCCCATCAGGCTCGATCAAGGAGGAATAGATTGACCCGATATATTTGCGTAGATTTATTTGACAGGTCCACTCCACGCTGGCATGGATGTTGTGGACAAGCTTCCGATAAATATGTATAAGCCTTTGAAATTTAGTCATGTTTGGCACTGAAATCTCGGGTAGCTAAGCAGTCGTAGAGTTAATGTACTCCTCGAGCAACTGGTTGATCTGCGCTCGCTTGATCGGCAGTCGGAACGCTGTGGTTAGCACTTCTTCCGTCTCCACCTAGGAAATTGTTTTTAGAGCGATTAATACAGGATAGGAGCCAGCTGCATGTGTACTCGCACTCACTTTGTTGGGCAGCTCGCGGAAGAATTCCATGATGGCTTCAAACTTGGAACTCAACAAGGTTTCTGCACGGACAGCATAAAAACAAAGTAGGTTTTTAGCAAGACCCATAGCAAGAAAATCAACAGGACTTACTCTGCGAAACCTTGAGCAACGCTAGCGCGACGCGGTAGATCACTTTCCAACCTTCGTGCAGGAAAGCGTCCCAGACCCGAGTGACGAACTCAAACGGGAAGTTGTAAGTGAAGAGCGTGAGGAACCACTGCGTCAGGTACATGGTGGGGTGCAAGCCTTCATTTTCGAGGTGCGCTGAAAGTTGCGGCATGAGCTCCTTGAATAACCCTTGGAAAACAAAGGTAACCTCCGGCACCTTGGGCATACGAGGACGATAAAGGTCGGCCAGTCCGTAGCGCTTGTGGTTCAGGCAAGCCACGAGCAACCAGAACGCTTGCTGTTCGGGCACGTAGCAGAGAAACATGGCCGAGAGAAACCCCATGCCCTGGCAATAGCCAACCTCAGGGTCGTGAAGCGAGTACGCCTTGAGCACATTCATGAGCGCGCATTGGCCCAACGAGGATCGGTCGCGGAACAGTGAGTGCCGCGGAAATGTGCGGCCGATGTCGCGCGCGATGGTTTCTTCGCATGGCACTCGAGACGCCTGCAGCAGCTGATGATACACACCGGGGTTGTTTAACAGCATCTGCGAGGACCCGGCCAGGTGGCTCCACACGCGCCCGCGCAGAGCTTCCGGGACCCCTTTGCGGACTCGCTTCTTCAGCGTCGTCGCGTGCCGCAGCTGGCAGACTTCCCAGTCCTCCAGCTGCTTGCCGATCATCTTGACCCACTTTTGCGTGCGGCGGTTCTCGAGCCAAACCGCGTGCTTGTACGTGTTGGCGGCGGCATGGCCTCCGTTGTAGCGCCTGCAACGCAGCAACAACAACGGCAGTGTGAGGAATAATAGCACGGTTGGCTACAGTATTGGGATGCACTCACTTGTCCGTGACTAGAAAGCCGTAGCGGTCGATCGGCGCCATTGGGAAAGCAACGGCCAGCGATTTGACGTCCTCGTCGTCTGCCTTGGCCTGCTCTCCATCCGGAGGCGACGGGGGCAACGTCTCTCGGTCGGCGGCGTCGCTTTTGTCCCGCACAGGCGACCGCTCTGCGTCTTCGGGGCGCATGGCACCAGCCTCCATCGCGTCCCTGTGCAGCACCATGTCCGCGGTCTGCTCTGAGACGGATAGTAGCTCGGGACGACCCAACCAGCTCTATTATCTCGCGACTTGCTCGCCCCGCACCGCCTCGCTGGCTAAGAAAAGCATCGGGACGTTGAATTGTGTTGCCGTCGTGTGAGCCATCATCTCATCCCATCGGACAAGACCATCTCGTAGCCATGTCAAAAGATAAACGTCAGCACCGTGTATGTATCGTGAATCGCACGGACACCTCGGCTTCATGGCAACCTTGCGCATGAAGCCACACACGCATTTGTTAGAAAAGAAATCTTGCCAGGATGGCTAGACTGTCTAGCCTAGACAATCCTTCCCGACAGAAGGACCGCGTCTGGAGTCTTCTGCCCGATGGGGCCTCGTCGGCAGCAAAATGTCCGCAAAGACTCGCGGACATTTTGCTGCCGACGATCCGATGAACGCCGGAAGCCGATGCCAAGCTTCCCGGGAAGCATTTCTTCACCTCGAGTCTCGAGACGGAGTTGATTGGTCTCGTGGAACTGTTTATGGCTTGCCTACACGCGCCCCGCAAGCCGGTGCCGCGCGTCACATCTATGAGAGGTTGCACTGCCTCGCGCTGAGTTTGTTTCCCTGCTGCCCTGGGTCGCCGACGATGGATGGTCGAGCGCTCGCGAGGTAATGGCGCCGGATGTCGCTGCTGCCTTGACGGGTGATGCGTGCCCCAGGAGCCGGACGGCTCCGGGCATCGGTGCCGCGGACGAACGCCGACACCGCCCGCGTTGGGGGCGGTGTTACTGCGGCCGCGACTTGGAGGAGACTCAAACAGCAGTTCGTGGACAGTTCTCGTTGAAGCCTCTACGGCGAAAAATGTTGACAAAGTTGAGCACATTTGTCAACGATGGCGAGGATGAGTAGCGAGACGCTGATTTGCGAGGCGCTTTCCCCTCTCGGAAACAAGGCAGCACTGCCCAACGCTTTCACATCGCAGGCCGCCATGCGAAAATGCCCGGTGACGACCGGCCCGCAGCGAGAGGGATCCGGTTGACTTGCGCATTGTGCACACTCGAGCGGCGTGTGGCGGCCTCCCATCCGCTGCGACTTGTGGACTGGCGCAGAACTGGATTCAGTCGCCGACGCCGGTTGACGCCGCGCCGAGCCCAGCGGCATGATCAACTCGGTCAACTCGGCCGACGACCGGCTGGCCGGTTGGATTCTCGCGGGTGCCCTCGACGAATTGAGTCTCTCTCCGGCGAGATGATTCCGACCGTAGCGCCGTTCGCCACGGCATTTCGTTCTCCAGCAGCTTGGGACCCGCATGTCAGCCCCTGCTCCTAGACAGCCCAGTCCACGCGAAAGTGCCAAAACCGCTGCCAGGCGGCGGTGACCGGTTCGTTGCCGCGACAGCTGCCGGGGTCTTGCAGGGAGCCAGAGTCGCCCAACCTGCTCTTTTCACCGGAGCTTGCACCAACTTGATAGTATCGTTGATACAGGCCCGTTACGCGAGGTAAAGGGCCGGGGCTGCTCCAAACCAGTCTCGCGGAGAATCCACAGCCTTCATTTTGCAAGTTTGGTCCGTGCCGGAACGTGTGAGTATGATGGAGGTGATGCCGCTCGGGGACGCCACCACGTCCAAGAAGAGACGCCGCAGCATCGAGCCCGTGGACCAGAGCAAGATCCTGGCGCTGCCGCTGGCCGTGTCGCCGCGCGCCATGGCCGCCAGCCCCGTCAAGGTGGACCCAGCAACCGCAACAGCAAAAGCAGTGGACGGCGCCGGCGAGCAGCTCCTGCGCCGCAGCCTCATGGGGCTCTCGCTGCAGCTCAAGCTCAAGATGATCCTCGTGGAGGCCTGGGCCTCCGACATGAACAGCGTCGTGATGGAGCGCAACCTGTTCGGCATCGCCAAGGAGCTGGCCGTGCTCAAGGAGCTCGGCGTCTACGAGCAGCACACGTGCGTGCGCTTCCTGGAGCTCGCGCGCGGCCGCATGGAGCAGCTTCTGGAGCAGACGGAGCGCCGCGAGACGCTGCGCATGGAGGCCGAGCAGATGTGGACCATGGCGCTCATCCAGGCGCAGGAGGCCGCCCCTGCCAGCCCCGAGGCCGTCAGCGAGTTCCCGCTGCTCAGCGGCTTCGACGCCTCTAGCCGCGACATCTCAGTCCTGTGGCGGGCCATGTCCATCGCCCGCGACCGCGGCGCGCAGTTGTGGCACGAGAACAAGCCCGAGCAGGCGCTGCCCTTCTTGCTGGCCGCCGACTCATACATGAAACGCTTCACACTCAAGTATCAGCGACTCAAAGTCGACCACGCCATGGTGGACACGCTGCAGAAAGCGCCGGCGTCGCCTAAGCGCTCAGCCGCGCGCGTGTCATTCGCAGAAGAACCGGAAGTCATCGGGATCGCAGATGCTGAGGTGGACCGAACACCGATCAGCCCCACGAAGCCCTCCAAGCTGGAGTCGCTGCTGCTGCGCACGTCGCGAGAGTTCCCGACGCCCCCTTCTAGATCCAATAGCTCGCAGGTCTCAACGGAAGGCCCACCGTACTCTAGTCAATAGCTAACTTAACTACACCAACAAGGGATTTGGTTCACACGCAACACACAGCGCACGAGCTTTCCTCTCTTTCCATGCCAGAGACGATGAGAACCAGCTTCCTTCCTGCTCTCGCTCCGTCTCCTTTGGACTCCCACTTTTGTTCGGACCAGTGCAACACATCGAGTCGGGGCAAGTCGCGCCGGATGGTGAGATGTATTGTGTTTTATCGAGGAATCGTTGTCACCCCTGCGCCGCTAATGCGGACGCTGCGGGTGCGATGGATGGTTGCTAGTGCGCCTGGGCACTATATGAGTATTTGTTAACGGAAGCGGCTTCAATCTGTGGCGAGTCGTCGACGTCGTTCGCTCGCCCCGTTGCCTGTCCATTTTGCAATGTTCCGCTCTTTAGTCGAGTCGGCCGCTGAACCCCCGCCAGCCAGCCTCGCCCGTTTGTCCGTCGTCGTAGGAACTACGCCTTGAGCTTCCAAAGCTTGAGCTTGAAGCCGAAAAGTCCGATGCGGTGGACGAGAAGGCGGATAGAACGACCACGCGTGTGATGTTGTACAACAGCGGGTTCATCGTCAGCCCCGACACCTTGTTGGGCGAGTTCAGCTCCTACACAACGGCACACCCATTGCGTCAGCAATGCATTCACATCCAGATAGCGCCAAGTGCAGAATATCTGCAAGTAGACTGACCTTGAGCAGCTTGCAGGCGAGCTTCAGCACGTTGTTGGAAACGAGCAGCTTTTCCTTCTTGTGTGGCTTGGCCAGTAGGCGCAGATAGACGTTCATCTGCCTCATCAGAAGGAATTGGTCAGATCTGGCGACAATTCAACGCATACCGAGCCACCTACAAACCTGTTCCGTGAGAAGCAGCGATGTGTTCTGGTACTTCTTGTTGATGTTTGAGCCCAGCATCATAAAACGCAACATAAATACACTGCACAACAATAAACACTCCGTCAGCACGAATATCATCAAACGGGCAAACAAACAAGACCCCATGACGTACGAAGAGAGCATGCACCAAATAGCCACTTCAATGTGCATGATGCTCTCGGGCTGGAGCGAGCTAGAGCCGTCGGAAACAGCCTGCATGCCCATGACGACGAGAAGCACGAGGATCACCAGGAAAGACGTGGACACGATCTCGTCTGCTGCGCGTTGGCGGCCCTGGCGCTTGAGCCACGTGCGCCCGCCACGAAGCGAGATCCACGCCTTAATGTTCACTACGTTTTTCAGACGGAAGTGAGGCAAGTTCGCCAAACGGGAGCGTCGAGACGAAGTCAGCGCCGTGAAACACTTGGCGTATCTGTCGAAATTGCACAGTAACAACTGGTTAGATACTTTTCTCTCTCTCCATCGTAGCAAACAAATTTACAGGAATCGACGGTGGTACGTGACTTCGGCATCGGCGAGCGCGGCGAAAACAATAGACGCCAGGTAGTACGTCGACAGCACACTGGAAACCGCAATGATCGACGATCCGGTCGCAAGTTCTTGTGCATGCACGTATAGTCGGTCTGCCGAAAGCTCTTCAGACAAGCGGGCTATCCACGAGAGCACTTCGAGGGGCTCTTCCTGGGTCACGGTCAGGCAATCGGCTTCCTGACACTTGATCGCGAACCGCAGCGCAATTGGCACCAGGGCCAGGATGATCGCTGACATCTCGGCAACCTTACGATAGAAAATGCGGGGCGGTGTTGCTTTCACCTAAAGTAAGATAAACGCATCGATGCGTAAGCCACAGATACTGACAACACTTTGGCACATGATACTCTTGATTGACCTAACACGCGCAGAGGTGTGTGCTCTCACCTTGGCAAGAATAGTATTCCGCAGCTCGGTGATCGACATGGCCTTCTTCACCGGAAACCCTTCCTCCCAGACAACGACTGTGACGCGTCTTCTAGCGAACTGATCTATTACGTTGTCGCGATCCAAAGGTGCACGCGGTGGCAACGACATCGGCGGCTTTGAAATCGGAGTCCTCATTACCTGTACATTAAATAAATAAACAATCCACAAGTTAGCTTCAGACATCAGCAACAGCGATCTACTTAGGCTATGGCAAGGCAAACTCACGCGTCGCTTTGGCGAATTCGGAGCCGAGGAGCTCTTGCTGACGAACATGTTGTCGTTCGGGTTCAATTCGTCGCTGGAAGAGGACGAGTTTCCGCTATCCTCATCACTGTCTGTGGCATCGGAATTCTCTGACTCGGCCAGTCCCGATCCAAGCCCCGACGTTGCATGCGAGTTGTCCGACTCGGAGCTGAACACAGGTTCTGTGGCCTGCTTCAGGACCGGCGACAAGATCTTGCACACTGGGTCTGCATCTGGGGCTTGCAGCGCGCTGGAAACGCGTCCATAGCCGATCGCCACCAGCAGCAGCAGTAAGACTGGGAACAACACCTCGAACGAGTTCATTGCGGTGGTCGTTTTGTGTCGGAAGAGGTAGATGCAAAGCGCCCCCATGTGCAGCACATAGAGAGCTGTGGCCGTCTCGTAGAACCAGGGCTTCTGTCTCCAGAACTTGGCGTGGAACGGCACGAATAGCGCGCGGCTGAGGCCTTCCTGAACCAGTTTCCTGTCGTGGCTGGAGGGTTTTGTGTGGAAGAGGGCGGACCTAAGAAGAGCCACGTTATTGCAGTGTTAGCACCGTCGGATCGACCAAGTCTTGAGCCATCCACTTACCCTTTGATGAGATCGAAGTCGATGAGCTCTCTCGTGAGGTTCATCTCGCGCTTGAGGCGTTGCTGTTGCAGTAGCAGATCCTCGGGCGACGAGTCGGCCTTGTGCAGACGCTTGGGGATGGCGCGTCGAGGCGACGTGGTGTAGAAGTCGTCTTCGTCCATGGCTCGAGCGATGGAGAAGGACACCGCTAATCGAGGCTTTCTCACGACTGCTTGTGCTCCAGCAGTAAAAATACAAAGTGACAGTGCAGGCGACGAGCGATCGTTTGTATTAGAGTTTGTATGGCATCCTGTGTTATAGACGGGACAGTCGTCCTGCGAAGGGCCACGCCAACGAAACCAATCATCAAGCGCAAAAATACCAGTGCGAGCCGCGCTTGGTCGACTGGGTGCTCAGCCATTCCTGCGCCTGTGAACATGCCCACCTCGACGCCAGGAAGAGCGAACACTGTCGAGCTCTCGACAAGCGCAATGCATTTGGATATGCGACGGCTGGCGGGGATTGGCCAGCGACATTTAGGACCTTCGTGCTGAAACCATCGTTGGGGAATCCATGCCATGAGCGTAGCCATCCTGGCCTCGTTGTCTTCTTGCCCTGCTTCAGTAGCAACTCAGCTCGGTGGGGAAGCTCACGCCTAAAGCTTCCGCCGCTTGGCACCTGTGGCGCACTTGCGACGGTAGAACAGGATGATCCCCACGAGCACGCCGTTGAGCAGCATCAAGTGCACCACAAACAGCAGCGGACTCGTCCAGAAGCCGCACACCACTCCCTTCCACCCCTGCAGCACCACACAAAAGCACCACCGTCAGCTCGCATTATCGCAACCGCACCACCAACGAGGAAACGACACTAGCCTTGATCTCTCGACTGGTTAGCGCACTCTCGCCGTACTGGATGGACAGGAACTGCGGCACTGCGAATGGCACTGGTTGTTCTTGCACGGCAGCTACACCGTCGTGCACTGACACCACCTTGCGCTGGAGCGGGAACAGCGACTTGCGCGGCACGCAACCTCCGCAGCACATGTGCTCCGTGTGAGCCTGCAGCCCTTCGGAGCAGCACACGAGGCTGTCCTCTTCGTCGTAGCCAGGAGGCACCAACACGTTCTCGCGGTCGGCCGCCACCTGCTCCTGCGTCAGCTCCACGTACCAGTAGATGTCCACCCACGTGCCGACGTCGGCAGTGTCGTACACGCGGATACAGGGGTCGTGCAGCCGCGGGTCCGACCAGTAGAACTCGTGGTTCTCCGTGTCGTAAGTCAGCTTGACCTTGTGAGGGATGTCGTCCTCGCGGTCGTATGCCGTGAGCCCCACGGCGGCGAACTCGCTCTTGAGCGCCGAGATCTGTGCACACGTGGCGTTCATTACGCCCAGATCCACGTCGTACTCCCACGGGATGAGGCCATCGTCGCGGTGCACGCCCAGCAGCGTGCCCTTATCCAGCCAGTACTCGACGTCGTGGCGTTGGAGGATGCGCGTCGTCTTGGTCAGCAGCGTCGACATGTGCGCGCGGGTGTCGCACTTGCCGTACAGGAAGCGAAGCGACTGCAGCAGCGTGACGACACCAAGGAAGCCCAGCACGTAGTACAGGAGTCTCTGGCGCGGCGTGCCCGCCCGCTTGGAGGCGGCCACGGGGACGCGGTGCGGCAGCATCGACGCAGCGGTTGGAATGCGCTGATTCTGCAGTACATGGATGAGTACGAGACAAAATGCGATGTGCAAAAATGGCTTCAACTTCAGATATTTTGTTCTTGCCTTGTGGCGACGGCAGTTGGCGTTGGTGAAATGCTGCGCAAATTGTTCTACAGCGGCGGCACTCCGGAGGATGTGGATGCAACCAAGAAGATGGAGGAAGAAGACGGCGAGTTTGCCGAGATGGTGGTGCAGTTGGATCGCTTCGAAGGTCAGTGAGCGGCGTGAATCAATACCTAGGCAATTATGGCTGACAGTCACATGAACGTTCAGAGCGGTTGAAGGACACGATCAACAAGCTATCTCGCCATTGCCAAGCGATATGTGGTAGGAAGTGTTTACTGTGTGTTCTCATGACTGGAAGGTCGTAACCTGACGGTTGCTGCTTGATGCAGAAATGGTGGCCTCGAGTCGTGACCTGGGAGTTTGTGTTCATGAGCTCTATGGCGTCGAGAGAAACGAGCTACAAGCAGAGGCCGATGCAGAGTCGAGGAAACTCGTGGCTGACATTGCAGCGTTCCGTACAAACTCCATCGCTCCACTGCAGACGATTTTAGCAGGGATCCCGCAGCTGAAGGTGAGGATTCTGCTGGTAGTGATGGTTTTACTAGTGCTGAACATGAAGGTTGTGGGTATTGACAGCTGAGATGCGATCACCGCAAAAGTGCTCAAAGCGTCATGCTCCGATACCAACTCAAGGTGGAAGTACTTCAGGCTGTGACTCGCCACGAGACTTCACGCCTGCGACGTGTAAGCTTTGCATGCCTTTCCCTTCGGTAAAATGATAGCGTGTTTGACGCGTTTGGTATTTTGACAGAATCGCGCCAAGCACCAAGTTGCTCTTGTCAGGTTCAATGAGATAAATGACGAGGTGCTCGCGGATGTTGCTGCCGTGCTCGCAAACGATTTACCGGAGATTGCTGGCCAGACTATCGAAAAGGTGAGCTGCATCAATAGCTAATTATCGTCTCTTTCCAGCTCGAGCTGACTCGTGTGTACGAAAAGCTTTTGGTTCAGCACCAGTCTATGGCGACAAAGTGGATGCAAGCAGAAGTCTCGAGCATTCAAAATCGCTTCACGAGCTCGAGAAAGACTTTGACGAACACGTGTGTGGAGCAAGTGGACGAGAAAGAAATTTGCGAAGATCCGAGCGACTGCGACAACAATGGCAACAACAACGCAGACGATATTCATGCGGAAGACCCTGCCACAGCTACAAGCGTCCGGCCATCGTCGCCATGCACTCAAACGGCAACTGCATCGCCAAAGAAATTCCAGGCACAGGGTGATACTCATATCTTGCCCAAACACGTGCTGAACCAGGAGAGAAGCATTTGTCCTCGCAAGAAGCACGTGGCTGGAACCAGGACGTGGAACTTGCACCGCTACATCAAAGACTCGATGGCGAATGGCTTAGACCTCAAAGATTGCATCCAGCTTCCAGAGGGCTGCCAGCTCGACGAATGGATCGCCGTCCACGTGATCGATTTCTTCAACGAGATCAGCTTGCTCTTCGGAACAATCTCCGAGTTCTGCACGCACACCTCGTGCCCGCAAATGTCTGCAGGACCGTGCTACACGTACTTGTGGGCTGATGGCGTGCAGCAAGTGACGCCGATTACGTTACCAGCTTCGGATTACGTGTCGAGATTGCTCACGTGGGTGGAGGAACAGCTCGACGACCCGAAGATTTTCCCCGAAGTGTATGCAGCTGATGACAGCGGTGAAGTCAATCCGACGTTCATGAGAGCTGCGTGCAACATCCTAAAAGGATGTTCCGCGTGTATGCACACATGTACCACAACCACCTGCAGAGCTATGTGGCACTGCATGCCGAAACACACCTCAACTTTTGCTTCAAGCGATTCATTCTATTCGTGCGTCAATTCGGGCTGATTGAGCAGAGAGAGCTGAACGCGCTGCGGAAGCTGATCCAGACACTTGCTTAAGCAATCACAATAATCGAGCTTCAGAAGAAAGCTGGTTTTATTAGCGGTTCTCACGTAGCTTTTGTGGAAGTATGCACAAGAATGATCACGAACCAATCAGAAACCATACACATTTTTACCAACGTGAGGACCTCCTGTAGAATCTGAACCATTTCCTCCTCCTTTTAGACCAATCAGACACACTTTCACTTTTCCCCACATCCACGATGCCGCGAGTGTCGGAGAGACAGCAGTGCTTGAGCCTTCTACGTGGGCTTCTCCAACACTACTACAAGGGTCAATGGATCAAGAAACTCCTCCCGTTTTTGCCTGAACTGTACGAGTACCTACGAAACAAGCGCTACTGGGCCACGCGAGGACCTGTGTTGAAGGTCGGATCATGGTCTCCTCAGCTCTTGGAGCTGAGAGATGATGAACGCTTCCAGAGAGATGCTCGAATGGACAAGAGGACATTTTTGGTTTGCTCGCTGCAATTGAGGATTATCCTGAGTTTGATAGACGGACAACTCCCGGGAAGAAGCAGTTGATGGTTGCATTACAGCTGTCCGTTTATCTCGCTTTTCTTTCGACCGGAGGAATCGGTGGATCTTATTACTCTATCAGTCAGCGGTTTGGTATTGGAGAGGGCACAGTGCCTAAGATTGTAGCTAGAGTCACGTCTGCAATCTTACGTCTACTTCCTGATTATATTCGCTAGCCTGATAGCTCCGAACGAGCTCGTATCTCGCGTCGCGTCGAGTGTAAGTCTGGCTTTAAGGGCGTGTGCGGAATTGTTGATGGAACGACGTTTCCATTTGCATTTAAACCCCAGCAAGATCCCGAGGACTACTTCAGCAGGAAAAGTGTCTACTGCATGTCGGCCCAAGTTATTTGCGATGATAACAGAGTTATCAGAAAGATTCTAGTCGGTTTCCCTGGAAGCGTTCATGATATGCGTCAATTCAAGATGATGGCTGTCTACCAGCACCCAGAAAACCATTTTGATCGTGGCCAATTTTTACTTGGGGACGCTGCGTATGCACTCTCTCAGAATTTGGTGGGTCCTTACAAGGCTCCTGCATCGGAATCTCGTAGGAACAAGCGGTTTAATTACTTGCTTTCAACGCAGCGAATCGCCATTGAGCACACTTTCGGTATTCTGAAGGCCAGATTCGGCAGGCTTCATGATGGATTTCGAAATGTTGTTCGAGACAGAGAAGACAGCAACCGGGTTGTTCAAGTGATCACCGCGGCTTGTGTACTACATAATTTTTGCGTCATGCACAAGGACTCATACGACTGTGACTATAATCCACCTACGCTCGACGATTACTTCAACAGTCAAGAGCGCGAACCAGCTCATCCTCTACATGAAGATGGAATAGCTGAAAGTGGAAAAGAGTGGCGCAAACAGATCCAGCGCGATGTGTTGGCATTTAACGATCCTTAATCTACCACGCGCGCCTCTAGCTTATTTTGTTTCAGCTTGTTTTGACCTTCCTTGTTAGTGAGAAGTGCTTCCAGCTTCATTTGATGGAGTTGCATGACCTCATCGTGCTGCTGCCGAGCTGCCCTCATCTCGTCTCGATGCATCCCAAGCTTCATCTCCAGTTTCTTGTTTTCCAGTTTGAGAGTCTGTTCTAGCTTTTGTGACTCGAATTCCAACATGCGTGAAAGCTTCTCGCGCTCGAAATTGATATGCTTTTCGCTGAGGAAAGTGAGGCTATCTGATAACGTCTCAGCCGCAGATTTTTTAGCGTTGTTTTGGGAAGACGAATGCCCCGTAGTAGTCAGCGTCACCGTGTCTGGGGTAGGTTCGGCAGAATGATGAATCGCAGCAGACGGTTGAGGCTGTTCTTGGTGCGCGGAGAGTTCCATCGACAACTGTGTCAGCGGTACCTCTGTAGGTTTGCCTTGATCAGATGCACTCGTGTTCAGTGTTAACGATGCTTGAGTCAGCGATACGGCGGTCGAATTCATTGCTGACGGCTGCGTGAGAGGAAATTCATCGCCATCGTCGCCAATAGCCCATTCCGAGTCGACGGAAGTTTGATCGGTAGGAACGAGTCCGTTTTGCAATGGGGGCAAGTTCTCCAGGGAAACGTCAATACCGTCAGCGCCTGGCACACTTGACGGCAGGACGTGGTATGCTGGCGTCACTCCACTTTCAAAAATTACGGGAGGATTGATCGCTGACCGAGTCCCAAGAAACTCATGAACTTCGTAGTACAGAGGGAACTTTGAGACCACCCACTCGTGTAAAGTTCTTTTCTCACCTTCATCTACGCCAAAACCTGTTGTTGCCAGTTTCTGGTGTATCTCTTTGTATCGTCGCTCAATGTCGTTGCACTTGGACCGAATCTGGTCTTCCCCTTTTCGACACATTGGAGGCAAGTTCGACACCTTCCTGTAGAAATCTGCTTTCTTTTTGGTCTTGTACGCTGCGATGTGCAACGCCCAATACTCTAGAAGAGCTGCAACTTCCTCTTCGGTCCATCGACGCGTATGAGTTTGAGGGTGCAGTGCAAGCACTGTCGCGTTACTAGTCTCGGTGTCTTCTGTTGATGCGTGGCTAAGCTGAAGTCGACTACCGGAGGGGCGTGGCAACGATGTCTGCACGCTACCAGGAGCTTCTCCACCTCTCCCCATTGCATCACCGGATGCTGCCCCTAGATGTTCTGGATGTACAGCAACTTGCACCGCCGCCGCAGCCGTCTGGTTGGCACTGCGCGCCAATCTTGGAGGTGGCAGCTGAGAAGCTGCAGCCATTTGGTGGTAGACTTGCATGCTTCGTGAAACCCCTCCTGGGTTTTTCTGGTGTAGCCTCTCACTGCTGCTAACATGCTGAGGACCTCGCACTTGTTGAAAGCTACCATTCGCTGGTGCCACTAATGCCACAGGAGCCAGATCTTGTGGGGTGTTGACAGATACGACTGATGACTGCTCCAGCTGTACATCGAGTTGGCGGCTTTGTTGTGGCTGTTCGACTGGCCTCGTTAATGGTTTAGATGTAGCCGACGGTGGCTTTGTAGAAACTGCTGTGGAGGGGTGGATGGCCGCTTCAGTGGCCGAGGTTTTAGAGCGAACGCGGCGCTTAGGCGTTAAGCTCAGCTGCTTGCGCTTGCCCATCTTGGAAATGATTCTACATGTCATTGCACAATTATGAAATACGACCAATCAGATCCGTTCAACATATTCCTCCCCATTCTCCACCATGCGAGGAGATGGATGAAAACTTAACATTTGATTCTTCAAGAATGCATCTGACAGCCAATGGATTTGCGTCATTTCCTGCAGGACCATTATACATCGCTCCGTGAGAACCTGTATTACCACGTGTTCTTATGAAGAATCCGAAGTTAGATGCAGTTTCTTATAGAGGATTTTCAGTTTAGTTGGTGGTGTGCGTGTGTGTGTGTGTGTGTGGGGGGGTAGATCCGGAAGGATCACTCAAAAGCAAAGACCTGTCACTATGATCACATTTGCGCGATACTCGTAGAAGCGCCGTGCGCCGCCGCGCTTTAAATCGCTTCACAGTGCTCTTGTCAACAGAGAATATGTTCTCTTTAAGGTCCAACGAGAAGAGTATGACCCTTGCTCAATCACCTCGGCATCCTTGAACTCTTGCTCTTCAAAACCATTCTTGGCGCTGTTGTGACACGAAGCGTTGTCAAAGACCGACAGAATCTGACTAAACGCTTGAATGTTGCCTGATGAACTCGTTCGCAAGATCAGCAGGAAACGATCCGAACTCCAGCTTTTGGTCGTAGTTAAGATAACAGCAATAGCACAGATGATTTCGCTTTTGCTCGCCACGCCAGTCTGCACGGCTCTGTAACCTTGCCGTCTTCCTTCACACCCGCACGAGCACAACAATTAAAGTTAGTTTCATCGAATTAGAAGATGTTCTTCCAGTTACCGAGGGCTACATAGAAATTCACGACGTAGTCGTAGTGCTTCTGTTTGATGATAGGGCTGTTGCGGTCAACAGCATCACTATCGAGAGATCTACACATATTTTCACGGTTAACGCCCACGCTAAATTCTGATCGACGAGCTGTGCCATGGGCCGTTCCACGTGGGGTCGACAGACTGGGAGAAGGAGGTGACGTTAGGAGACGCTTTCATCTCCATCATGGTGGCATTGGCGGCTTTAGCATAATTGAAGACTTCGCCCGTCTAATGTCCGGAGAAGTCATCGAGCAGAAGTAACACGGATTCGTCACGGCCTTCACGGGAGCCACATTGAAAGCGAAGCCACTCCCCACCGGCCTACAAAGTATCAAATCACGGTTCATCGTTAGTAAGTAATTGTAGGCCGTAAGGTTTCCAGCTTGCTCGCCCTTTCGTTGCCGTGGACTCACTATCCAATTGCATCATGGGCTTTAGTAATTTCTCTCCAAATGTGGAGGCCCAAACTATTGCGGTGACATAGATTTTCTGACTGGGTTCATACACGACGATCGAGTGGGCTACAAGCAGCACCACGACCGTTACCAGGAACTTGTAGAAGCAAGAAAAACGTGGTGTTTATATGAAGAAGATACTGCATGCCGTCCCAATTCTGCTCCACAGCTTACTTGTGCAGCACTCATCCGTTACGAGAACGGTGGCACGCTTGCGCAAAAGCAAACACAGGCCGGATTTTGAAAATAACGTAAGCTCAATTACCGCTCGATAGGTTCATGAAATACCCGTTGTAAACCTTGGTGATGCCGAGGCTAAAAGCCTTCTGGTAGACTTCTCTTACAAAGCTTTGGTAATCTGTGTGAGCTGCGGTGGAGATGTAGCGCACGCGATCTATCCGATCACGATATGTGACGGAATTATAGTCAGCGACAACATGTTGCAGACGACAACCCCGTCAATACGTTTTGAGACTATCCAGATTATGCTGGATAGTTGACCATCTTTATGGTAGTAAACATACATACATAAAGCGTTCCTATTGGTCGAGGGTTTCAAGTTCAAGATTACACCTTCTAGGTGTCCCAAGAACGTCCCATAATCTTTACTCTGATTGGCTCTTAAATTCTACGGATTTGAAAGAATCCAGTTATTGATGGATTCTTGATTATGGGACGCATCAAGAAGATTCAAGATTCGAGCTACGTTTCCAGTTAGGAGCTGTTCATTAGTAGATTTAGGATTCATGTGGACTTAGAGAATTGATAGACTTTAGGCTGGGAAATGAATTTCCTTTGCGTTTCCCCAACGCGCGCTAGCAAGATAAACCCGCCAGATCAATCTCACTTCTCAATTCTACTTCCAGGGCCAAGGCGCCTCCTCCAGCTGCGCCACCGCCAGTCTCCGCCAACTCGTCGTCGCCGCCGTCTCGCCCCAACGCTCCTCGCCCGCGCTACGTGTTACACGATAGGCATGCTATTCTGATTATTTATTTTAGAGGTGGCGTTAAGTCTCACTAAGGCTAGCAGATCCAATCACTATATCCATTTTGCTTGGAGCTTGGAGTGGAAAGCTTCTAGATGTTCAGTCTTTTCGGCAGCCGATGAAATCGTTTTTGTTGTTGCATGTGTCGCTACATAACCTGTCTCTCACCTCACGCACTTCCTAAATAATGAACTTCCGTTCAGTTTGCATCGACATAAACGTCAATGGAAGGTCATTCACCATCGAATACAATCGCCTTGTTACTCCTGCCTTTAAAATATTAGAATATCTTAAGCATCTTTGTCCAGTACCCCTTCGAGAGTCCGAGCAAACTTCGGCAGCTCGGAACACACAAGCGCTCCCGGTAACCTTCTTGTATTGGTAGCTTTAAAATAAATTCTAAATTACTGACACCCCGACACTGTCATGGCTGGGATTGTTAAACAAAAGTAGCATATCCTATTTCAAGCCAAAACTGGTACTCTTGTATTGCGAAAGAGTAAGAGAGAGAAAAAACGTTTTGAAGTGTCCCCGCCTTCTTAATTACTTGCGTTACAGGTACTTAGTTATGTTTGAGTGCACTCGGTGCCTCCGAAGGAAAACAATTCAGGATCTGTTGACATTGTCTGCTGGCAGGACTTTATGTTATAAGCATGAGCCCTTAGTATCAAAATGAAGCGAGTTTACGTGAAGGTGCCCCACCAATATCATTTCTGTTCACATCGGTCTGTTAAAGTAGATTAACACAAAACAATCTATGCATAACAACAACAGCTACAAAAGGCATGGTTGACCGCAAGAACTCCGCAGCTAATTTGAATATATAATTGTTCACAACACCCTGTTGGGGTTCTACTCGGCTAAAGTGAGCTGTCTCCTCTGTTGGCGCAGCAGCCTTCTCTTATCCTAGCGGCAGTGGCGACTGTAAGCTCCTGTTGGGCTTCTCATAGCCGGTTGAGTGTTGTATGCTGATGTGCGTGTGTGCACCATACTGGCAAGCAGTTGCACCGTTCCTTTGCATAGCTTGAAGAGTATAAAAACATATCTACATTGAACTAAACTGATACCTGTAGATGTTTCCGTAATACAGTTTGTCTTCGACAACATCCCTGTAAGGGTATTGTCCCCCATTTTCGCGCACTACCATTTCTCGCGCACTTGAAGCCAACCTTACGACGTTTTGCCATGCTATATTTCATATAAAAATATACGGGATGGCATGCTGTTCCTGCTAAACTTGGCGATGCTGGCACGTATGTTTACCTGCACGTCCATTCCGCCTCGGTTCCTCGCTAAGAAGTGCACTCGGACCATTCTCCAACTCGCCAGCAGCAACAATAGCCCAGCGGTCCGCTCAACATCGATTTCCAGGGATGGTGATCATCAACAAGTCGAAGGTGGCTCATGCCAAGAAGAAATGGACGCCAAGCATGATGAAGGCAGCTTTGTCGGCGTACCGCAACAGCCAGACGAAAGGCGCGAAGAAGATGTCAATTCGTGAAGCGGCTCGGACGTACAACGTCCCGGAGTCTACATTGCGAGATTATCTCGCAGGCAGGTCGGCGGTGGGAACCAAGTCAGGACCTCGGAGTGCCATCTCGCCTGAAGAAGAGGAAGGCATTGTGAAGGCTCTGCTTGATCTACACGGTAGAGGATATCCTGCTAACCGTCTCCAGTTCAAGGCTAGAATCCTGGATATTTGTCGCGACGGTAGAAGACATACCTTCTTTCGTTCCGGTCCGTCCGACAAGTGGATCGCTGCTTTTATCCTTCGTCACAGTGATCGTCTGAGCATGCGTAAAGCACGCATCTTAGACCGCTTGAGAGCGGATGCATTTGACGAAGACGACATGCGGTACTTCTTTACTAAGTATCAAAATACGTTAAAACAAAATCCAACCATTGATGCAACAAGGATATTCATCTGCGATGAGACTGAAATGGATCCACAAGGAGGGCCGTCTGTGCGAGTGTTAGCAAGGAAGGGGGCTACTTCTGTAGCCACACAACGTGGGCCCAACCGAGAAAACACCTCAGTGCTTTGGACGGTTTGTGCAGCCGGCGCGGTGCTACCACCGCTGTTCATATTCAAGGTCAAGCAAATCCGGAGCGATTGGATTGGCGTGGATGCTCCTGCCGGCAGCAGGGGCACCTGTACGGAGAATGCGTTCATTGACGTGCAAATTTTCAGCCGCTGGTTCGACTTTTTCGTGGAGAGCATACCTGTAGCACGACCTGTTCTACTGATTCTCGACAACCACAGCGCCCACGTCGCTCTAGATATCCTGGAGAAATATAAAACCAATGACATCTTGGTTCTTTCTCTACCTCCGCACACCACACACCTCGTTCAACCTTTGGATGATGGTTACTTTTGAGCGTTCAAGTCGCAATGGCGGCACATTATCAACGAGTGGGCGGTAGGCTCAAGAGCAGCTAACGTGCAAAAGTACCACACCCCGCGTTGGTAAACAAATCAACAACCCGACCGTAGACACCATCCATCCGAGCAAGCTCGTGGGCAAGCACTGGGATGTGGCCTGTTGACGTGGAGAAGGTGATGAACTTAGACTCAAAGCTCGCGAGAAAGAGGATGAATTACGTCAAAAAGCAGAGCGAAAACAGGCAGCTGCAGAGCGCAAGTAAGATAACGAGCGTGCAAAAGCAGAGCGTAAGTGTGAATGCGAAGCAAAGAAGGCGGCTCGACTTGCACGTGAACAACAGAAAGCAGTAGAGAAGGCGCTAAAAGAACGCAAAGGAACTCGACGAGCTCGTCAAAAAGCTCCCAAAGGATCATCGCTTTGGCGATGATCCTACACACGCACAAACACCAGTCGGAGGATGCAAAAATCGGCTTCAAGTACTGCAGATCGCAGTCAAGATCGCAACTTCAACATCCACCAGCTGCCCGACACACCGACTTTGGCAACCGTTTTATCAGCCCTAGTAGATCCAACAGGGACACCAGCAAGTCCATTTGGTGCAGGAAACGCGTGTCCAATGGCCTATGGAATCGAGGAGAGGGTCACAGCTTCCGAGAAGTCGTTTGTGCTGTTGTTGTCAAGATTGGTAACCAATTTCGGGTATCTATCACTTTGACTTGATTTCACTATACGAAATGCGTGGAAACTGGTAAACACTTTTCAAAGCTTTCGTTTCAGGTGCTTTCTCACGATTCGTGTTGCGGCGTTAGATCGAAAGGTCTGTCGGTGTCCTTGCATCTAGGGATAGCTAAAATACAGTCCTTTCATGTTGTAATCTTCGCGGTGCGATTGGCTTAGTGTCTGCCACGAATTCAAATCCCCTTAGGCGCGCGAAAACCGGTTGCAGTACTCTTACAGCGCTGATCGATATCCTCCGCCGCATCATGAATGGCGGCGTGAACCAGACGATCTTAAATATATCTAAAGTTAAACAGTGCGCGGGAAAAGTTGTTATGATCATCGAAGCAGCAACACGGTGTCTGTAAGGCTACCACTAGAAAATGGACTTTGCTTTCCAAAATGTTTTTCCAAACAGCGTTCGTTACGAAGATCCAGGAAACGCCATTAAATCCCCACAGCAGTTATGCACTACGTCCTCTGAGAAAATAGATTGGTTTCGGGATCTTTGGGCGTCTTAATCCGTGTGAATACTTCCAACCGAATGGAGGTGATACATAAAATTCCACCGTATCCTCATGAACAAGAAAGTTAACCTCCGTCGTTGAACCAAAGTAGCGTCTTCTTGCAAACAAACACATAGCCTATACGACAGCGCCACTTCTCCTGTCATTTTTACCTCCCTTACTCCTATTTATTTGCGATCTGTGATAACAGCAACTACAATTTCATTGCTGTTACAATTTTAACATATATTCGTTAAGCTTTGTGCCTTCATTAAATTTATAAATATATAAAAGACAGAGCTGCAAAGTTTATCCAGTATCCCTCAGAACTTTGACCATCGTCGATAATCACAACAGTTACGGTTTTTAAAGCAACATCGAACGGTGACGTATGGCTAAAAGATTAACTCGTTAGATCGTAACACTAACCTTTAGCCAGATTTCATTGTCAGCATGTTGGTACATATGCCAGAAAGCTCCTGCGACGTCGCCGAGTATCAAAATCCGCACGTACGGGTTATATCAGTGTAGAGCGACGATCCGCTGATTAATGTCAGCTGGGGGTCTCTGGGAAGTGTGAGCAACCAGTATAGTAATCCACACTCGCTCTATCCGGAAATAAATAATCGTTTATCAGATGGATGTCGGAAATGTCCTTACTGCCATTCTCAATTACATCAATGGACGAAATGAAGACCTTGGGTCATGAGAGGTGCCTTCACTACCAGGTGGCCTCCGTCACGTTCCTCTTTGCGAATGTGGCGCCGCACGTGATCCAGCGGTCATCCATGGATTCATGGTTACGAGGACGCACACGCCGAGCATTGAGGAAACCACTCGAGAACAACGCCGCGACGCATAACACCATTTTAGCGGCTTGACGCCTTGGCGAGATCGGGAAGCGGTGGCCTTGGCAGCTCGAACAACCTTGTTGGGACGCGAGTCGTCTGTTTTTGGTCCGCGAAGTGATGACACTCACGATACTGTCTCCCGAGAACAAATCGTCATCCTGTGCTAAAATATTTGTTGATTATAATCACAAACACGCATTAAGTAGAAAATGGAATTAACGCGGATCTGACTGATGCCTTTTCAACGATTGTCGTTAGAGTGTTTTCTTCGGGGAAGCGCTTTATGATACCATGTACATTTGTCGTGTCACTAATAAACCCTACTTTGACTGCTGTTGCGCTTTAGATTCGACGTTCTTGTTGACATCTTGGCTATCCGTGGTCGAGCTGCCTGTCGTGCCCGCGCAACGACGACCGAGCTGTCGCTCTGCAGAACATAAACACATTCAAAACACGTCAGCACGTCAAAGGAAGCTATTATCACTTCAAACACCAACCTTTCAACGGCATCGAAATACCAGTTCTCGCAGTCGTCTGTTGTCTTGATACTTTCAAATTGAACAGTAAAAAGCTAAAGTGAGGCGAATGTCCGCTCCTCAATCAGAGTTTTTCTAATTCGGAGAAAATATGAAGAAAATGGGTAGCTGTTCCAACAATCTTCAGTTCCACGTTCAGACCTACAGTATCCGACGTACCGTCCAGCTCCGCCGTTTGCGCGATTTGCGATCGCTCACTCACAGCAAGCTACGAACGCGTGCCTTGATCTTTGTATCGACTTCTTCGGCGTTGTACAGCAATGAATGCGCGACCTCAATAAAAGTATGCCACGCTGAGCGCAGTAGAATACTTGTGATAATACGGCACGACACAGTACCTTTTTTTTTTTTGGGGGGCATACCTTTGCCTTTCGGGATAGCGGTGTCAAGCAAGGCCCACACCAGAGATGAAGGTTTTCATTTTTGTGTCATTATGCGCACGTTGAGTAGCGGTAGAGTTGAGCTTGGCGAGTTTGTGTTTGATGGTTTCGTTGTGTATGAGAACAACGACACCGAAAGCTGTCGGGAAGTAATATTTCAGTTGTTGATTTTTTTAAGGAATTCACACACCCTACTCAAACCGTTTGTGTCAGCGCTAATACCGGTACTGATATAGGTTCTGCTTTTACTGAAGCCCCCTGCATCGACTACAAGTGGCGAGCAGCTAGAACAGGCTATTCGACGCCCACGGCGCAGGCACACCAGAGGTCGCAAAGTCTTTACGGCGGGCAACCGCAACCGCCCAATGTGCTTCTCGAGCAGCTTTCGGTTGCCCGTGGTTAACCGAGAGATAAATCTGTAGGGAACGTGCATTAATCAGAGTTGAATTATTAGTCTCGCTACAGCAAGTTGGCATTAGAACTGGCAACCAAAATATCGTTGAGTACTGCAGGTCCCATCGCACTTCGTTTCTTACAGAAGGTGTTGCCTGCATCCGAGAATTACTTCCGACATAGCGCTTGAAGCAGGAATAGATAGTATCAATCTAGCTACGACTGACAGTAGTGGAAATGACGGTTCATCATTTAGCATGGATGCTGTTCTCCACCAAGCAAGGAGATCGAAGTTTTTCGTTCATCTTCCACACTCAATTCATCTTCAACAACGCCGGTCTCAGTGACGTCAACGTCGCAGAGAGACCCGGTGGCCCGCGAGAGGCGAACGAGAAACATCTCCATGGCAAAGTGCGCGGTGTAGTGTTTGTGCTGTCAAGGAAACGATAGGTTGTGTTGGATCGGGCGACCGTACCCGCCCGAAGATTATCCGCGCCAGCATTCGGTTGACCGTAACCGCCCGTGGTCGCAACCGAAACTTAACCGTTCGAGTTAGGCCAACCGATTGTGACCTCTGAGGCACACCTCTCCTCGAACACCAAGAGGAATCGGCTTTACGAGAATCGAAATAGATGGACTTCTCAACTTGCTCGAATCCACAAAACCAATTGGGCGAGGTGAGTGGGAAACGGTGGCGCGCCGTCATAACGAGAGCAACCCTGGCGCTGATCGAACGGTGGAGAGACTTCGCCGCAAGTTTGCCAAACTCTACAGGAAACCCACACATGCCTGACTACGTAGCCCAAGCTATCCGAAGTGCAAATGCTATGACGCAACGAGCTGACCTAGCTAGGGGCGATGATATTACTGAGGGTGCTGACGAGCTTTTCGAAGACGAGGAGTCTGAAAACGACGCAGATGCAGCTCCTGTTGCTGCTGTAGCGCGTCCGCTGGTGGCTCGACTTGTCCATGAGCCTCACGACAGCGATGGCGATGATATACTTTCGTTTGCTCGTCTAGTACTTGTGCAGGAGCAACGTCAAGAGAGGCCGATCATCAGCAGCGTGAGCAAGACCGGGCTGATGATCGAGAGAGAAGTAACCGCCTATTTGACTTACTTGCAACCGCAATTGTGAGCATTGCTAAGGCATCGCAGTCCAATAAGAACAATTAACTAGCGAGCAGTGTTTGTGCTTAGTGCGTCCCGCTCTAAACTAGGCACATAGACGGAGAGTATCTGGTTAATACCAACTAATCTTGCTCGAAGGTTGAAGAGTAGCACACACGTGTCGAGAATTAGCCGTCGTTCACCTCATTTCTCATATTCCAGGCGATCTTTAAGCCTCGGGAAAGAGCTCTGACAAGCTTGCATCCCCCATTCGGCTGCCTGTCGTGCTGATGTTCCTGACGAAGCACATTCACATCCGAAGCAGTTGATGCAGCACCCAAATAATCTTGGCTAGACTTTATTAGGAAGGTGTAATCTCCGGCTGCAAACGCTGAGTCCACCACACACCGAGCGCCATATAACTCGTAGGCAGCTTTTAATTTCTGGTAGACCCCACCCCATTCTGCAATTTGCGAGTCGTGCAGTGATCCAGGAGCATTCAGTGCACATGCTACAATAGTCCCGTCAGGGGCAAACACGAGCACCTTGCCAACGTAGTGGTCGTGTTTTTATCCATTGTAGAAAATATTCTGAATGATGCAATTCCCACTCTGCTAGAGGCAAAGCTTTAGTCCATCCGCAGCGGCAAATACGTCATGTAGGCAGGGATGCCGGCGATGAATCGCACGTTAATAGCCTCGTATCGTCGTGCAGTCTGGCAGCATTGACATTCCGAGAGAGAACTCGAACGAGAATTCTGCGCCCAAAGCGAATAAACAGCGAACACACGCTTGCAGTAACCCCAAAATGACGCACAGCGAAACTTTTCCTCCACGGATACGAGTCCACGCTAATACAAGGGCCAGACATTGTGTAGCGTCTAGTAGGCGCGGACGCCCACGGGTATGATCACAAACTCGACGAATAGCACAACCTGATGGCCCGTAGGGAGTATACGCTGTGTACCGCTGCTCGAAGTACCAAGTAGGTAGCGGAACGTGACGCGGTCCAAGCCAGTTAAAGTGATGAGCGACTGGTCGTCTCCAGAACCGTAGAGGGTAGCAAAGCCAGACATGCTAGGCCACTGAAGTGCTGCCCGGGCGACTCGATGGTCGCGGCGGTTGCGTTGACGTCTGCTCAATCTCGAGCGAGAATCTTGTCTGCGGCGTAGAGCCCGTCGGCGTTGAGCCTCAGCGAGGAGGAGGATGATAGCTGTGGATGCCATTGATGCGACAGCGATGCGAGAGATTTGATCTGCACAAATTGTGTTTTCAGGACGCAAAAATCTGGTACAACCAAAACCATTGACTTGTGTCGAGCTCCCGTAACACGCTCAAGTGACAGAGGTATGCTTTGCTTTGATTGGTCAAAAGGGGGATTTTGAAGCTTAATTTGTGAAGCTCCGCTGTCATGCCAAGGACGTCAAGGCCGCCGTCTTTCTTGTGAGTTTCTTGCATGCATTCTGAGCAACTACTTACACGTCCATCTTGTTCTCACCTACTTCTTGGTCCTTGTACGCTTCCGGTTGCGAAATGGCACCGCGCGCGCCTGTGGATTAGCGTCGTGGACGGCTTGGCGGATGCGGCGCAGTGTCGTGACTGCTCACTCCGGCCTCTGCTTCGAGATGTGCTCCGACCGCTTCAGTGGCACATTTGCCATGCCAAGTTGATAGAGCTGGTCAACCTCATCCTGCGTGGCGAGGTTGAGTACTGGTTGGTGGGTGCTGGTCTCAATACTGCTAGATGTGGCGGACTAATAATGTATATTTAGAAAATATCTTCCGGTTAGCTTTCGTGAAGTCTGTCACCTGCAGAGCTCGGAATGGGGGTATTTTGATGCAGGATTCCCAAGCCACCAGAGGCGCCACATGCCCAGCGCATCGAGCTTTGGAAAGGCAAACGTTTCTGGCATTCGGTGGAAATGGCCATCGGAATGCCAATGGTACGCGACATTGTAGAGATCCGGCGCTGCCGCGACTGATTGGGTGCTCGTGTGTGGTTGCAGCAATCCCGTTTCCGATAGGAGCGAGCGAATAGCAGTGCCGAGGTCCTCGCGTGTGATGTTTTGCTGGGTCACACGTTTTTCATCAAGTAGTTTTGCGACTCCGTCAAGAAGTACACACGGGAGATCAGCCAATGCTTTTCGGGTTTCGACATGCTGCTGAAAGAGCTCAACATGCGGAGGTATCCCGGTCGGACGCATCCTGGTTGCTTCGATCACGTTCAGCATGGACTCTAGTTCGCCATACATCGGGATTTCTAAAGAAATATGAGGAGAACACGGGGTGTGTTGACGGCAATTTCTCGTGCAGAAATACGTTGTGTTTCACCAGCGAAGCCAGGCATAGCTGAAGCACAGATCCGATGTGAGCGTCAGTTGTCAAAACAGGAAACGTATGCCTCGTGCATTCCCGAACAAAATTATCGTGTGGGTCAGCAAAATGAGGGGTAGCGCACTAAACTGAGGTTTGTTCTGCGGCAAACCAGCAACGACACGGCCCAAGTATTGATCCCCTGCCGGCTTATACCTAAAGTAGCGGTCCTGTACACCGCCAAGTGACCACCCACACCTCAAGCCAACGCTGACAATTGAAGGCCCCCAGTACTTCCCCTGCTCGCAAAAGTACCGACTCCCTTTCGAATAGAGTGAGTTCCACGAGATTTATCGCCAGTTAATTCTTCAAGCAGCTTGCCAATTGCCTTAGAGAATCTGGACTTTTGGCTAGACCCGGGGAAAAGCCTGCCGGTCGACAGCGTTGAGTTTGACGCCAAATAGAGACCAAGGGCGAGAATCCAGCAGCAAGCCGACTGCATGAGATTCGCATAAATGTGTCTGGCGTCCTTCGGCCCTGATCCTTCCTGATTAATTTTAGTTGTATGAAGTACACAGCCAATACTGTCTTCGGCTGAGTGCAGATGTGTGATGTGCAGCGTCTCCACAGATACTGAGCGGCACATTAAATTCCATTGGGTCAGAAGGAACAGGTGAGTGAATCCACTGTCGCTCAATAGCAGCGTTCGAGCTGCTAACTCAGCATACAGATCGTAAGTCAAAAGCGTGAACGCCCCTCTTGATCATCGTCTGCCTCCACTCTTTTCAGCCCCTTAAAGAAAGTTTTCAAATCATCTAAGTACTCCATTGGAAGGTCCATTCTCTTCTGCCGATACAAGTCTTTTAACGCACTTCTGTAGCCACTGAGAATAGAAACTTTGAGCTTTCCTTCGTTCATTTTGTAGAGTAGAAAATCTTCAAAATGCTCCGGGGTGAACTTGGCGAGATCAATGCCGCCATCTCCACAGAAAAAGTCATCGGCATTGGTTTGAGATTCACGAATCCATTTAGTAATACCTTTGACGTAGCTTTTATAGGCCTTTTTGTGTTTAGCGCTGTGCAAGCACTTCGAATTTGATCTCCGTTGAGATGCCCCCGAACTGGAGGTCCCAAGGTCTCGCCCGCTCTGTCATGTTGAGTCTCGATGAGTGCAGAGGGCGGCGTAGTGAGGGGAGGGGGCTGTGCGCCGGTCGCCATCTTGAGCTTTTGGAAAGTCAGAGAGTGGCAAAATCCAGTCTATTTGAGCCAATGAAATCCTGTGTCTAGCTGTAACGAGATCACGACATGCCTTCGCAAAATAACACGTTGTCAGCGCTTTGTAGTTTGTTTGGCTTTGCAAAACAGGGTATCAAAACTTGTTATGTGAAATCATAGGTGATCCTGGTTACGCTAGTACATACAAAATCCTATAGTGGTGCTACTAAAGTAGGAGAATGCCTGTTTTTGCCCTGCATTTGATACAAAATGAGTTTTTCAGGAACCGCCCAGTTTTCGCGCAGTCCTTATTAAATAAGGACCTTCAAATTATTTGAAGGTCCACAATCCAAATATTTACGTGGTTACACCAAATTGTAGCCATCTCATTTCGATACAAACTGCATACGTTACCGCTCATACAAACTCCAAGTGTTAGCACCATCAGAAAAAGGGGAGAAGGCAGCCAAGTCGAGTGTGGTGGACGTGGCCAAGATAGCGGCGAGGATAGTGCGGGCGAGTCACTTGGCGGATCAGTTCACAAGCGTCGCTGACCAGAGGAGACTCGAATCGCAGCCCCTCTTTCCCTCTCTGTCCGCCATGGAGCTCGATGAGCCGCAGGACGTCGTCTCCGTCTTCCTATGCGAGCTGCGTACGTGCCTCCAAGCTCGTAAAATACTCTGCAAAACACTAAAGAAAAACCTCATTTATCTGTGTCGCAGTCGGCGGGAAGGAGTACAGCGAAGCAGAGGCCACGAGACTGCAGATCCGACGGCCCTCTCGGCTCCAGACCTTGTTCTCCAGTATTGTGGGCGTTTTAGATGAGGCAGAGCAGATCCGCGCGTTGGAGGCGCTCATCAGTCTGGTGCGCGGCAGCTGCGGCAACATCGAGGCCTGCTCCACCGGCGGTCTGCAGCGGGACATCCTCGGCTTCCTCAGCGAGCGAGGCCTGTTTGCAGACCCGAGTCTGCCCCACAGTGTGCTCAAGAAGCTGCTCCGGCTGTTCCTGTACTTGGCCTACCACTCGGTGAGCATCGATGACATCCAGGCCATGCTGGCGGTGTTCCGCAGCATGCGCATGGTGCATGAGGAACCTGATGACCAGGCTGTGAGCTACTACTTGTCGACACTGGAGATGATCGCCCGCGATTCGTTCGGCCCGGCCTCGTTTTTCGACCTGAATGGAGAGTATTCCGGCTTGATGATGCCGGTTCTACCGGCGTTCCCGAACAACGGGTACACGTTCTGCGCCTGGATTAAATTTGAGCTGTTACCGGAGGAAGTGGCGCCGCTGTTCACTTTTTGCGGCAAGACTGGTGTGGGTGTCACGTGCTCATTTCTGCGCTCGTCACTGATGATTACAAGCTTTGATAAGCGGAAGAATGACGGGCATGTGGAAGTTCCCGATCTTGTCACTCCTGGAAGGTGGCATTTTCTGTGTATTACGCACCAGCATAGGCAGTTCCGTGGCTCAAAATTGGATGTATATCTCAATTCTGAACTGCGCCAAAGCGTGCGGCTGGCTTACCCAAACACAGCGCTGATGGCTCCTGTTGTCAAGGCATATTTGGCTATGCGGGAAAGCAACGGTACCAATTCTCTTCGCATATTACTCGGACCGACGTCGTTCTTCGGACAGGCGCTGCCGGCCAACATCATCAACAGCATTCGCAGTGTGGACGAATACGACGCGCTCGTGTTCCAGTTCAATTCGTACATTTCGTCGTCGTCCACATCATCTGGTGCAGGAGTCAGCGGGGACCAGGAACGTCTGGAGGCTCTAATGCCGCAACAGCTTCGACGGATGGACTGCTGCTTGCATACGATGCACGACACTGCGATCGATTGAAGGGTCTTTGCTATGATTCTAGTGGAAATGACTACCACGCCGCAGCTGCTAGCGCTGGTGTACGATTGCGACACGCTGGAACGTTTAAGCAAGCAGTCGCGCAATTAGGAGGCCCATTGGTTTGCCTTCCTTTGTTGGTGACGTCAACAACCGCCGCTGTATCGACAGCGACGACCCCAGTTCCTGATTCTGACGAGAACGAGGAAGGAGTGGGTGCAGCTTTAATGGTGAAAGATAATATGTCGGGCAATAGTGGTGGCTCTACCACACAATTCGATGAAGATTCTGATTTCCTCAAGCAAATGAGTGATCTGATTGCGCGGCCTATGGGTGTGCGCAGTATCCCGAAAGTGGTGCTGTTGATAGCAGAAATTATGCGCCACTCGCTGGTCAACAAATTTATTTTCCGTCGCAGCCAAGGCGTGCGTCTCATGGCACTGCTAGTGCGCTCCCTGCCCCCTCAGTACCTGACAGCTGAGCTGCTAACTGCAATCGAGCGTCTGCGTAGCGCTGTAATTTCTGACCGAATTTTGGCGGACGAGATTTACAAATTCCTACTGTTCAATTTCCGGGTGTGGGTGAATGCACCAGTGGATCTTCAGAACACTGTTTTCGACAAGCTGGAGATCATGACGCGTAAGGACAGCACCAATCTTTCTCCAGCCTCAACACGCCATTTTTGCGTTGCCTGTCGTGGATTTACTGGCGAGTTTCAACTTCTACAACACTCCGTCGAGCCCGGGAGTTTACGCCCGAGGAAATTGATCTTTTGCGAAAGCGCGTGATGACTATGATCAAGATTGTGCTGTGTGAATCGCCGCCAGCGAAGGTGGCAGGATCTGTGATAACGTTTGCAAAGGGCAAAGAAGTGAAGTCGCAGTTATCTTATGATAGCACGCGTTCTTTGATTTTCTGCATGATCGGGAAACCTAGCAACCCTATGATTCCCGGAATGACCGTCGATGGAACACCGGCGCTCCAAGAGATTGGGCCACCAAATGGATCGTCATCCTCAGCCACGGTGGCGTCCACTGGCTCAAAAGTATGCCAGAAAGCGATTTGGATGGCAGTGGTGCAGCCATAGAGAATGTGCCAGAAACGGACTTGCCAGACCTACTGCAGTTGCTCATTGAACTTTCCGTTCAGCCAACGGCGCCTGCAGGCCTGTTGGATCTCTTTGGCCGTCTGGGTGGCCTTCGTATATGGCTGCCGTTGCTGGAGTTTTCGAACGACGTTATTCGTGTTATGACGTTGAGATTGCTGCGAACGTACCTGTTCTTGAAATGTGAATGCACGCAAGATCGCGACAGGGTTAACAGTCCTGATAAGGTTCAGCTATCGGTGGGTGATGCCTATTTGATTATGCATTCACTTAAACCTGAAGAGCGCCCTGTTTCCATGGGTGTTTACTCGGAGATTCTGCTCATGATTATGGGAATTCAAGTTACGGAAAAAGATATGAAAGCCTTGGATGGTAAGACTGCGGCATACGACGCATTGATCGATGAAAATGTCCTTACCACGGCAATGATCTGGCATGGAAATATGATGCCCGCGTTTCTGGGCCTCGTTCGTGCTAGCTCCGTAACCATCCGCATGGTTGCCATTCGCCATCTCAAGATCATTTTTGCGTCTTCTACAGTAGCCAGCGCAGTCAATCGCCACGTTTGATTTTCGGAAGTATTTCTAACATGGGTGGCACTGCCACAGAGTCATCGACGACAGAGCAAGTGCCAATTATTGAGGCCATTCTTAGTCTTCGCGGGGACCCGCAAAGCCAGCATGAAAGTGCTCGATCACCACCGTCGTCACTGTTTGGAATTGAATTACGCGGATGTCCTGGTGTGCCTATGAGCAAGTTACGAGATATGGTTCTGAACACTCAGGAACCAGACGAGGTTCGCGTGAATGCGTTGTACTCTATTATCGCACAGGATGATGTTGACTTCGTACGTGGTTTAATGGCATTGCATGGCGATGGTGATCGTAAGAAGCAGGGGATAAGTGCGAGCTGTTTTAACGACATGTCGAGTCGCATGAAGCTGGCGCTGGTGGAGTTGATGTCCGTGTTCCAGCCCAGCGGATGTGTAGACTTCATCACTCAAATGTCGTACGACGTTATTTCGTCCATGATTTGCCTGGAAGTGAAAACGAACGAAATGGCTTGGTTCTTGTTACAGGACCCTTTCACTACTCTCTCTCAGTTCATTTCATCTGCGGACGAACTGGAAGTGGTTGTTGTGTCCCTTCTCAAAACAACATTGGATAAAATGAACGAGATGCTCTCTGCTGAAATGAATTTGCGTGTGAACGAAGGAACACCGTCACGGGAGTCAATTCTATGGCGGAATGCCGAGAGCTTGGCATCTCTGGCAGCGGCTGTAGTCCTACACTATGACCCGGATACACTCGGTAAAGTTGACCCAAGCGCGTTGGTCTATGGCTCTAACACTGATGAAGTTTCATCCAGCTTGGTGTTTTGGAAATGCGAGCGTGCGATTTGGCACGAGGCGGAACTAGTGGATTCAATTTTAGGTATTTGGCAGCATTTTGCTTCGCATTTCCACTCAGATTCCGATGCAAGCTTTGCACGACGATCTAGTAATGCCAGTCGTCGAGGCAGCGCACCATCCCGTCCCATGGAAAACGGCTTGCATAGTCCACCGCCGTTGGGGTCCACACAATACCCTACTCGGCCTAATGTGGGTGCGAGCATGCTTGGGTTCGGCTTCAATCTCCTACCTTCTGCAGCCGCATCAAGTACGCCTGCTTCCACTAGCCCCTCAACGGCGGCACCAACAGGGAATTATATTTCGGCACGGCCTCATCCTGGTGGCCCTATGCGTCAAATTCTGCAGTTGCTACTTCGATGTCTGTACCTTGTACTTATTGCAGATGACGAGGAGGCTTCGGCGAGCAACGATGGGGGCGACAATGATGAACTATCCGCCGTCAAACTACGGCTTCCTTCTCACTCGGTATTTTTCGCGCGCATTAACAAGCTGGAATACTTTATTAACGCCATGGGCTTAGGACACGAGATTGCTCAGTTTGAATCCAGCTTTGCACCATCTCGCTCGGGATCTAACGGTATTACGACTTCAACCGGTCTAGTTACGGCAAGTGACTGTGTGAAGGCTTCCCCAGGTGACGAAACAACGTTGCTACTTTGGTTAGTCCCTGAACTTTCGCTGTTGATTGATCGCGTGAGGCGGAAATGCTGGTCTCAGTCGGCGGTCAAGCTGGCTAGTATTCTGGCGTCGGTGGTGTCTGTACCACTTCGTTCGTCCGAAGAACTTGTTGCATTACTCGCTCGGAGTGACTTTACCACGAATAACCAGGAGGTTCGCCGACGTGACTGCTTTACCATGAGCAAATGGCACACGCACGGGACATTCGTGCTATGCGCCGTGTTGGAATGTTTGCCGATGAGGCCGACGAAAGGATCGTGCCAAGGCGGAGCTTGAGCGAATTGGCAAATTTACGAGGTCTGCTAGCTCGCTGGGTGCAGCTCCAAGTGATAGAGAGGATCACGTGTGGTTAGAGCGCGTGAAGGCTAAGGATATTGATGACTGGATGAAATTGCGGGTATTGTCGAAATGGGGCGTTCGTCATGTTTGGGGTGTGCGAGATGAGGCTGTTGTGAGCGCTGTGGGTGACGGTGCTATCATTGAGCTTTGGGGTGATAGCGAGTTTTGGCGTGTGGACATTTATACATCGAGTAACTGGATTCGTTGTCGCCTTCTCCCGGATACTGATGATACGATTGCTCATAACTACAGTGCAAAACTCACCTCGGCGAGTCTCAAGCACGAGATGGTTAACAACATGACGGATGAGCTTGCCATGCCCCTGTAGGCTCAATCGTCGTTGATGACGCGGCACTATTGGCTTCAAGCGACTCTGCTGAACATACAGCAGAGGGAGAAGAAGAAGATGATGGCGAATCCCACGGCGGTGAAAGCGGGGGCGACGGAGACGGATCCGAAGGCGGTGATGGCGAAGACTTAGGTTATGTTGGGCTGGCAAGGCGTATTAGCGACGTTGGGTATCTTGATGACGACAACACCAGTCCTACGCAGCTAGACGAGAGTGGTGGCACTGACAGTAGTCTGTCACGTTCGGTGCTACGAGACCGCATGCACAGTAGTGACAGTGTTGGGGAAATCGTTGATGCGAGTTCACACACGGATGTGTTAGGCCAAAATGCCGAGTTGTTATCGACAGCCCCGTTGGCACCTCCACCATCTGAACCCAACAACGACAACAGCGATGCTGACAATGTCAATTCTGGCGCGCACGATGAAATCACCCGTGACCGTCGTGTATCCGTGGATGTGGCTACTACCGTTAAGTCGGCAAAGGGACGATTCGGCACAATATCCACTCGGTTCTCCTCCGGAATAAAGCTTTTAGCTGGCGGACGCCCAGCGTCTTCATCAGCTGCAGGACCTGAATCGTCAGAGTCTCACAGGAGTCTGTCGGGCGTTTCCGAAGAGGGAAATGTACAAGAAATACACGAATCAGAAGCAGAAACAACTGGGGATGATGATACAACATCTGCACCGGCTAGCAACG
Source organism: Phytophthora quininea (assembly GCA_011947345.1). NCBI lineage: Eukaryota > Oomycota > Peronosporomycetes > Peronosporales > Peronosporaceae > Phytophthora > Phytophthora quininea. The sequence continues at coordinate 749,557 of JAAVTG010000586.1, read as the reverse complement.
CACCTGAACCAGATCCTGTAGCTTCAGCAACGTCGTCACGGATGCTGAAGAAGTTTCCAAGCAAGCATGAACACTGGAAAACGTTGGGAGCTCCTTACCGCACCAAGGCGTATTTGGTGCTGCCATCAGGCGTATTAGTGCACGGTGTCCTGCGTATCGGTATCGCAACGATCGTCTTTGAAGGAGAACGTGTCGTGACGCTACGTGGTATCGCCGACGCGTTTAAACCGAGTGATGACGGTGGATTTGCAGCTCGGAAGCGCAACGCCCAACGTCTCCACGAGGTGTACGTATCACAACTCAAACGTCGGGTGTGGGGTGTTCGCGTGATCCGCGTGATCCACCGTCGGCGATTCCTTATGGAAGCTCAAAATGGATTGGAAATTTATTTCGTGGACGGTAGCTCTTGCTTACTTGGGCTCGAAAGCAATGGAGAAGCCGATCTGGTGTACGCAACGTTAAAGAGCGGAAGCCGCCATGCCTGGCAAAGTGGGGTAAACGTCTTCTGACAGCTGAGAGGATGTTTTCGCGGAGTAAGTGGACGGATATGTGGGTACGACGTGAGATCAGCAACTTTGAGTACCTCATGGCGCTCAACGTTTCGGCCGGACGATCATATAATGATGTTGCGCAGTACCCCATATTCCCGTGGGTGATTAAAGACTATGAGTCAGAAGAGCTTCGCCTGGACGATCCGAACATTTACCGTGATCTACGGAGGCCCATTGGTGCTCAGACGCCTGAAGCGATTCAGCGTGCTCGCGGAACGTACGGCGACTGGGACCCGAAAGCACCAATTCCTGCATTCCATTACGCCAATACGTACTCGCACATGCAATCCGTTCTGTACTTCTTAGTCCGCCTAGCACCCTTTACCGGGGCCGTTCTTGGCAGTGAGGAACAGCAACTTCATCACTTGGCAGCTGGTGAGCCTACGTTTGACTCGGTGCCTGAAGCTTTTGCAATGTGCACGAGTGATGAGCGTCACATGTTTGAGCTGACTCCAGAGTTTTTCTACTTGCCGGAGCTATTTTCCAGTGCTCGAAACAAAACTCTGGCACGCCACTTCTCACCGGGACAGGATGTGAGTACGACGGCAGGACTGGCGCGCGATGTGGCACTGCCTCCGTGGGCGGCGTCGCCGTATGATTTTGTTCGACTGCACCGCCTTGCCCTTGAGAGTGATTTTGTATCAAGCAACCTTCACCACTGGATCGACCTTATCTTCGGCTACAAGCAGACTGGCTCATCGGCTGTGGATGCATTAAACTCGTACCACATTGCATGCTATCCTGAACGACTGGACCTCAGCACATCTAGTGATGGTGTGCGTGCCAAACTTGTACAGCGTGGCACAGTACCCATCCAACTTTTCCGGAAGCCGCATCCTGCTCGTATGACGCAGGATGAAGCGTTGGAGGCCCGATACCCAGCTTCGCACAGCATGGCTGTGCTGTCATCGCGTCGTCAGGTCCGTCGTCACGACCTGCCGTCGAAACATTCTGCTGCAGTCAAGAGTGTGCGCTTTTCAAACGCGCTAAACCATGCAGTAGCCCTTACGGCGCTTACGGGGTCGAGTCCTAGCCTCGGAAGTGGCACCGGGATGGGGGCTCACAGCACCGGTAGCGGTGTCAACCACGGCGTTGTTGTGTATACCACGGACAGCGATGGCGTGGTATTGGCAAAGCGCTATTTGAACTCTGTGCCTGACACGGTACGCTCCTGTCCGTTTTCCATGGTCGATGTTGACCAATGGTGGAAGCTTCCGGCTGGATGCCGTGTGAGCGAAGGTGTTGTGTTTTACGAACAAATGATCAGCTGTGGCTACTGGGATGGCAGTTGGAGAATTCACTGGGCGGCCGATGGAGAACTCCTTCAGCGCATCGCGTTCCACAAAAGCCAATCTTATGTATGGCACGAAGCGAAGACGACTTTACTGGAGACTTGGCGCTGGCGTTCGGTAGCGAGGACTGCACTGTTTCAGTCTGGGCCCTCTCAAAGCTGTCAGCGTCTCGTTCGCGACGTCTTTTCCTCAAAAGGAGCTCCCGGTTGGCGGTCTGCCGTGGGTTTTGCTTGTGGGCCACACCAGCCCGGTGGTCGCTGTGGCTCTCAACGTCGACTTGGATGTTGTCGTCAGTGCGTCCAAGGATAATATGCTTCTACTTCACTCACTTCGTGGATCTACGCCGCTACACGCACTGGCGCTCACGCCAGGACCTATGGAGACGTCTGCCATCGCGCATTTGGTCATCTCAGCTCAAGGAGACACACTTGTTCATTCCGTTGCTACCCCCACAATCCAACGCAGCGGCCGCTATTCCCGTGCCAATTCGCTGTTCTCCGACGACAAGTCACGGCTGACAGTTGGTGAAACTGGTGCAAACCACAGCAGTATGGTGGCTGGGAGCACGACTAATAGCGGGTATGCTGCTGCGGGTAGCGAGCAGGAGCAGAAGCCTGAAGGCCAGCAGTCTGAACTGTATGTCGTCTCCATTAACGGACACGTGATTTCCCATGATCGATTGGTAGTGAAGAGTGAGGGCGACGAATCCGGCGAACGAGAAGATGAGAACCCTCCTGTACCACATCTGTTGCTAGAGCGTGGTGTCTTGTTCACGCGGTCCGGTGAGTACTTGATTACTGCGTGTGCTGGCGCTGATGCAGCCATTGAAGTGCGTGACGCTGGCTTGCCTGGCTCTGTCGTTCGACGTATTGAGTGCAAGCGTCCTGGTGCTGAGCTAACGAGTCTAAGCATGGGCCAAGACGAACGCTGCATTGTGTGTGGTTACGCTGACGGTGCAGTGGTGGCGTATGCGCTTCATTTCGGAGTCGCAGACGGATGCAAAAGTCTTGTGGGGCTGGACAAACAGGCGCGCGAACGTGAGCGTGCTGCCCTAGCACAAGCAATAAAGCGCGATCTACTTCGCAATAAAAGACGCGAAGAGTTACTGCCTGCCTTTATGCGTGGCAATGGTGGCACTGGGGAGGGAAGCAGCTTGTGGTCACGACAGGGAAAGACTGGGATGCCGGAAGAGCCTTATCTCGCGCACATGCAAGAGCGGTTTGCTCTTCTCAAGCAGAACTGTGTTAGCGGGGACGAGAAATACGAAGAGAAACTTCGGGAACTGTGGGACGCTATCTATTCGCAGCAGCGTTTCCACAAAGAGCAGCAACAGCCTATCGCGGAGGGAAACTTACTTGACCTTGGCGATGATGATGAAGACGTGGAGGGAAATGATGCTGCAACCGAAAGTAGTCGAGGCCTTCAGTTCGAACGCGTTGGAGAAACGTGGAGTCGCTTGGGCTTCCAGCGGCCCGACCCAACCACTGACTTCCGTGCCGGTGGCATGCTGAGTTTAGATTGTTTGGTATATTTTGCATCACATTACACGTCCCAAGCCGTGCGGATGGTTACCAGCCAAGTTCCTGGCTCTCATGACCACACCTATCCGTGGGGTCCTGCAGGAATCAACGTGACATGCATGGTGGCAAGGCTCTTCTGGAAATTCGACGGCGAACTTGTCCGCGAACGCCAGATCAACTGGCCTCTCTTTTATGACCGCGAAACGTTCTACCTGCTTTTCTCCGAGGTGTTTGTGCTGTTTGACTACCTCTGGAACGAAATGAACGCGAATTACGGCAGCTTTTCAGGTACGCTATTGGCGGCAGGTGTTGTGTGGCATGAGGTCTCTAACTTGTTTTGTTTTCCTCCAGTGGTGATCCAAGCAACAAGCGCCCGGATCATGGACGTTCTGGAAGAGGCTAAGGGAGACATTAACGTTGTGTTGGTCGAGCTTCGCTCGCAAAGTCTGTCTACCGTTGGCAAACAGCGTCGACCATCGTCGCGTTCCATGGAGGACTTCCTGACTAGCATCAACACCAACATTACCGATGCATCTTCTGCCGTCAACCGAGACCTCACTGCTCCTGACGGTTCGAGCTTCCCGCCATCTACACCCCCGGCAACCAGAAGTCTGGATTTGGTTTCGGGTCGCCACGGTCTTCGTGGTCGTTCGGGTCTCAGGTCTCGCAATCAGTGAACCGGTTGAGCCTCGGCGCCATCGGCTCGTCAGGCTCAGCCACAAACACTAGTCCCACCGCTGCCACGTCAAGTGTAGAAACAACTGCAAAACCCAGCGAAGCAGTGCTCCTCCCCGGGTTCGGAGGCCCGGAGTCGCCTGCCCGACCGACGCCAATCAACACAACGACCGTGTTGGTGCCTGATGTGAATGACCCGTTCGCTGGTAACGACATTCGTGGTTTTGAAGGTAAGCTGCCGTCGCCGCCAACGGAGCAGAGTGATGATCCGTTTGCGTGCTTAATGTAAAGAAGGTTTTACAGGAAGTCTTGGTGCCAGACTGCTAAATGATGCTTTAGAAAATGTGGAGATAATGTTGCCAAAAACTGTATCTGTTGAGCTGAGAACTACAACTCGTTTGGCTTGGAGCGTGCAAGCTGGTCTAGTGTGTCTAGCACGTCACCGTCCCCATTTACCAAAAGAGGTTGTCAGTAGCGACATCCTCGTTGGCCTTCCGCCGGAAAACTGCAACGTACTTCTTACCGCCGCCGCGGGCGACCTTCTTGCCTTCCTCAGTCTCCTCCGTCATGGCCTTGACACACGGGTCGACGGCCTACAAACGGACATGGGCCGTTAGGTAAATAATCCGAATGCAGGGTGATTAAATCGGTAGATGCTTTTTTACCAGCTCGCTGTCAGGAATACGCTCGAAGCACGGGTGGCTCGTGCACTTTTCGACGTGCCATTGGTGCAGCTCTTCCACATCGGTGATCGTATACAGAATGCCACCAGGAGCCAACAGATACGCGTACTCAGCGAGCAGAGGAGTGCTGCAACACAAAACAAAATAGTATACACAAGTCAGCTCAGCGATCCTCTGAAGACAATAGCAACGACGCTGAAGTTCTTACTGCACGATACGACGGCGGTGCAGTCGCGCCTTGAACTGCGGGTCCGGGAAACAGAAGAACATCTTGGTGATCTGTCCCTTACGGAAGTAGTGCGGCAAGTAGCGCATAGCGTTGGTGCGCATCGCCGACACGTTCTGGAACTGGCCCGAGTGCTCCGCACGCAGCGCCTCAATGCGTAGACGCACGTACTCCGTCACTTTGGCCCGGATCTCCAGCGCCAGCGTCAAATTGTCCGGATAGAGCTCGGCAAGTTTCACTGCATATACAACAATAATAAAATGGAGTTATCAACATATGAATAATTTATTATACTGTACGCCAACGAACCCGTGAGTCCTCCGAAGCCGCAGCCCACGTCCAGGAAGTCCACATTGCTGCAATATTAAACACAATTGCCCCATTAATTAACTGCGTCATTCAGCGAGTCTAGTGATACACTCTCGTACGGGTTTTCAATGCCTGGGTAGTGCGTGGACCAATCCATGTCGCTGGGCGTACGCGGACTGTAAACATCAGAATTAACAGTAAGTCTGACGGTCAATCTTCGACACGGACAAACGCAGGAGCAACGGAGCACGTACTACTCGAAGGTGTCATTGTGCGACAGCGGGTTGCAGTGCGCGCGCGAGCGGTAGTACTTCTTCTGCGGCAGCTTGGCCAGCGACTCGGTCGTCGCGTTCGCCATGTTGCTCAGTCCACCAATTGAAAAGTCGTTTACGTGAAAATTGTGAATAACGGGCCAATCGCTGAAAATATCGCCACATATTTTACCGCCAAAACAGCACTTTCGTGCTAGATGCGCTCAGCCAAGATGACGACTGCCGATGAGCTGCCGACTGGCCGCTGCGACGAGTGCGGCGACGACGCGCTGTTCTTGGACCCGATTCTGCTGCAGCACTTCTCGCTGCACGTGTGCGTGACCTGCAAGCAGGACCAGACGCTGCGAGACGGCGCCTTCGAGCTGCTGTCCAAGTCCCGAGCCAGAGACGAGTACGCGCTACCGGACTCGGCGTTCCAGGGGCTGCCGCACATGACGAAACCCAACCCTCGGCATGAGTCGTTCGCGCCGCTGCAGCTCTACGTAAGACGAACGCTGATGGAGGAAGCCTTCAGATTGTATGGGGACGACGAAGGACTGCAGAAGGAGAAGCAGAAGCGGCGGAAACGCGCCTTCAGGTCGGCAGCAGGCAGGACCAAGCACTTGTTGAAGAAGCAGCACCTAATCGAGATGAACAAGAGCGACGAGGAGGTTGAAGTGGAGCAGAAAAAGAAGGAGATGGTGAAGAAGAAGAAAGAGTACATCCCTGTAATCGACAGAGACCATCGGCATGCGTTTGCTGAGCTCTATGATGACAAAGCGGCGGCATGGGTCAAGAAATGCGACTGCGGCATGCAAGTGCAGATCGAGAAGTGGTGAAACAATCTGTAGAATAAGTAAAAGCATGGTAGATAAATTCACTTTAGACGCACAACACCAGCTCGCTTTTAGTTTGCCTCACTTCCATCGTCGAGTGGGTCCTACGAAGCCTTCGTAGCAGGTGGTCATGTACACAGCAATCCCCGTCAGCGTCGCTGCCATGCGGAGGTTCCGACTCATTCTGTACGGCGCCTCAATTTCTGCTTCCTCCTCTTCACTGCGCTGCACGGGTTTCCATTGAACCCCTCGGACGTTGACGTAGCTTAAGCAGCAATAGTACTTAGGCGCTCTGTCGTCTTCGTTGGCCAGGAATTCTGGCGGGAGCTCAAACGTCTGCGCTTGTTGTCGGCCGAGCAGCGTTATCCGCAGCACGGTCGTCTTGCTGGCTGCAATTTTCTGCGGCAGCGCGAACTCCTGCAGCGTCATGTCGTTCTTCACGTCGTACTCTTTCGACACGAAGAATGGCTTGATAGCTGGAGGGCTTACGGAGACGACATGGCTCCGCATCCTCGTGGTTCGTCTTAGCGCGTCCTCGTCGTCAAAGAACGCGAACCGCACTCTCTTGGGCGCGTATGTTGGGCTCTCGGGGTGCCAGAACACTCGGTACGGTACGATCTGCACGGCCGTCACAATGCAGGGCCCATTCAGCTCGTAGTCGATGAACTCCGTCGCGTTCTCATCGGTAGACGCCGAGCTGCTCCAGTAGCACGAGTGGCCCGTGGAGCAGCCGCAGCGATGCTGGACGCGCTCTCCCTGCCCCACATCTGTCACATGCTGCTGTCGCAGCTCCGTCCAGCAGCGCGACGACGTCAGCGTGTTCACGGGCGTCTCGCTCTGCCTGTCGGCAGATGAATAGGCCGCCACGCCGCTCAGCAAGTGCTTGTCGTCAGTCGCGTCTCGATGGGTCATGCAGACCACCTTCTTCCAGAGCTCGGGGCGGCGCAGCGCGGCGCTGCAGACCACCTGGTCATCTCCCAGAGCCTTCCAGAGCTCTGCAACACACAGCGACGCAGAGCAAAACGTTCAGCACACGGCACACTTTCCCTCGGAGGGCACGCGTCTCCGGAGACGACGCTACAACGCACCGAATTGCCGCGCGAGCTGCAGCAGCGTCGGCGACGTCTGCTCCGCCGCGTGCAGCGCCGAGTGGTCCAGGAACTGCAGCACGTGCAGCAGCAGCTCGCTGGGTAGTGCGTCCATGTCGGTAAGCAGCTTGGGGCGCTTGACTAGATCAGTTGTGCCGTCGCTCTTGAAGTTGGCAAATGGCGCTTCGGAAGAAAAACGAGTCCAAGCAGAGTCGGCTGCGACACAAACGACCGGTTTTGTCTAGAGACCGGACACAGCGAAAACGTGAGAACTTCAACACGTTGAGTGCGCGCATATCGCAAGGGAAGAACGCCATTCACTGTACAGACCTCCGGGCGCAGCAGTTCTTCCTGGTGCGAAGCAAAATGCGGAATGGCGCAGCGTTGCGTTCAAGCTCACTCTCACTGTGGATGCCTTCGCGCCCTTTCGGTTTAACACAGCGCCAGCGGCAACCTATTTTGTCCGAGTGGATTCCGTCGGTGCAGCTTGCAGTCGATTCTTGCCATAAAGATTGTGTGCATGCTTAGCAGACGCGCTTCGTCAGCAAGGATGATCTGGCCGAGACTGTCGGAGACAACGCCGGATTACGGACCCCATTCATGTTGAAGGCAATGCGCATGAGTTTGATACTGCAGGTGAGTTAATTAATGCGTTTCGTGCAACGAAAGACTCGACACGTTGTCGATACCGATCTACACAGCGACGCTGCTGCTGCGCTGGCGAGAGGCAGCGGCGTCCGGGCTCAAGCGGTCCTTGGAGCGCTGAGGGTGGTACTCGTGCTGGTTCTGCTTGGTGCTGACGTTGATGAGCACGAAGCCCGAGATGACGAGCCCCGAGGCCAGCAGCGTCACGTTCGTCGGCAGCATGCCGTGGAACCAAAAGTCGGCCACGATGGCCAGCGGCACCGTGAGCGAGAGCCCAACAGTGGCCACCGTGGGCGACGTCAGCAGCACGGCACGGGCCCACAGGTAGTCGGACAGCACGTTGTCGAAGAGGCCCTTGATGCCGATCAGCAGCAGGATCTCGAGCGACAACCCGCTCAGCGACTCGATCCCCGAGTAGTGGAAGAACAGCACGAACGGCAGCAGCGCCACCATGTTGATGACGCCGAGGAACCCAAAGAAGAGCGAGATGCTCACACTCTCCTCGTCCGGAATCAACCGACGGATCGCAGTCGTGTACACGCCGTACATGAAGGCAGCGAACAGCGCCACGAGGTCTCCAAACGCGTGATCAGTGCCGCCGTCGCCTCCTTCGTCGTTGAAAATCGTCGTGATATTGCCCACCATGCAGAGCACCACTCCGGCCAGCTTCATCCACACAAAAGGCTCCTTCAACGCGCAGACACTCAACAAGAAGGTGAACACCGTGGACGTGGAGCTCACGATGGTGCTGCTCGACACACTGGTGAGGTTCAGACTCTCGTTGTACGTGAAGTTGGCGACGAACCAGAGCGGCGAGATGATGGCGCTGATGCGGAAGATCTCCGGTACGTGGCCTGCTTGCCCGAGCGTCGTAGTAGTCGACTGTGGCTCAGTAGAGCGCCCGTCGGCTCGCCCTTTAGCCAGGCCTTGGTCTTGGGCAGCAGCACTTGGGACGCGTACCAGAGCGGTAGGTTCACTGAGAAGAGCGAGATGCCCACGTACGTGAGGAAGAACGGACCCTGGAAGCTCAGGTTGTGGAAGATGTACTGCACCAGCACGCTGGCGAACGTCCAGATGAGCGCCACCACCACCAGGAAGAACACGCCCAGCAGCCAGTCGAAGCTCGAGCGGCGAGGCTGCTTGCTGTGCGGCCCGCTGTGCGTTGCGGCGCCCACCAGCAGCGCGTCCGAAGAGAGAAGCGCGTCTCGCTCGGAGGCCTCGCCGTCCGAAGACGTCGTGGCCGTCGGAGACGTGGACAGAGCGCGCTTGGAGCTGGAACCGCCCGCGTCTAGCAGGCAGCTCATGACGACGTCCAAAGAGAGCAAATGGCTGAGGATGAGCAGCAGAAACCGGGCGCGTCACCAAGTCAACTATATTTTGCCTCACTTGGAGTTTGAAAGGGCTGAGAAGGTATGATTTTTCATTGGGCAGCGCTTCAACTAATGAAAACGCCGTGTTCGACCTGGTGGCAAGAACGTTGAGGACAGTCTGTCCTCAGGCCTGGACAGGTTTACGAGCTGGTTGTTGTTTGAATTCGTCGACGACGGTCAACTTGCTTTGCTTCAAATGAATTGATTTCTACTGACAACGCAGATCATAGTTGGGTAGCTTCGGCAAATGCCACCCTCCCACTCCCCATAGCTGTTTTACCACTTGGCGCGCAGCTCGTTCGGGAACGCGGTCACGAAGTCCAGCCACTTCTCGACGTTCGGGTACTTCTTGAGGATGTCCGCGCCCACCACCTTCACGCGCTCGAAGACCTGGGCGTCGTCCTTCGACGGGGACGAGCCGTTCACGAACGTCGACGATGCCAGACGCTTCTCCAGCACATCCAGAGCGACCGAACCCGTGGTGGTCATCAGCGCGGCGTTGGGGCCAGCAGCGGCAGCGGGGGCCGCCTGCTCGTCCGGCTTCATGGCCGGGAACAGCAGCACCTCCTTGATGTTGAAGCGGTTCGACAGGAACATGGTCAAGCGGTCGACGCCGCAGCCCCAGCCTGCAGTAGGCGGCAGACCGTACTCCATGGCTGTGCAGAAGGACTCGTCATGCGGCTGGGCCTCGTCGTCACCAGCAGCAGCCTGCTCCATCTGCTCAATGAAGCGTTCACGCTGCACCTTGGGATTGTTCAGCTCCGTGTAGGCATTGCAAATCTCGGCGCCAGCCAGGAACAGCTCGAAACGCTCTGTGAGGGCAGGCTTCGAGCGGTGGTACTTGGCCAGAGGCGAGTTGTACACGGGCTGGTCCATGATGAAGAAGGGCTTGCCCCAGTTCTCCTTGTTGTCTTCGATGAAGTGGCCCACCAGCTTGTCGAGCAGACGCGCGATCGAGCGAGGTGGAGCGCACTCGAGCTGGTACTTGGTCACCAGCTTCTCCAGCAGCGCCACGCACTTCTCCGGGTCGTCGATCGGAATCGTCTCGCCAGTAGCCTCCTCCACAGCCGACACCATGCTTACACGCTTGAAGGGCGGCGTAAAGTCGATCGTCACGGGCTCCTCACCAGGCTCCTTCTGGATCGTGAGGCTGTAGCTGCCCGTGATCTCCTTCACCATCTCGGAAAACATCTTCTCCGTCAGCGTCATGAGATCGTTGTAGTCCGCGTAGGCCATGTAGAACTCGCAGCTCGTAAACTCCGGGTTGTGGGTCAAATCAATGCCCTCGTTACGGAACTGACGACCGATTTCGTACACGCGGTCCAGTCCTCCAATAACCAGCTCCTTCAGGTACAGCTCGGGGCCACACGCATGAACAAGTTCATGTGCAGGTCGTTGTGGTAGGTGACGAACGGCTTGGCCGTCGCGCCGCCGACAATCATGTTCATCATGGGAGTCTCGACTTCCAAAAGTGCTGGTCGTCCAGGAAGCGACGGATGAAGTTGATGATCTTGGCACGGGTCTGGAACACGCCACGGGTGTCGTCGTTCATGATGAGGTCCAAGTACCGTTGGCGGTATCGGGTGTCCTGATTCAGCGAGAGCCCGGCGTGGCTCTTGGGCAGCATGTGCATGCAGGGCGACAGCAGCACCAGCTGCTGTGGGAAGATGGAGAGCTCGCCCTTCTTGGACTTGCCCGGGTGGCCCTTGACGCCCACAATGTCTCCGCGACGCAGAATGGCGTGAATCTTTGCGAACTCCTCGGCGCTCTCATAGGTGCCAACATCGGACATAATCTGGAGCTTCTTACCATCGGCACGCACGTCGTAGAACACCAGCTTTTGTCCTGACGCACGCTTGCTGTGCAACCTTCCTGCGACCGACACGACCACGTCGGTCAAATGGCTGCCCGCCTCCACGTCCGAGTACTTGTCGTGGAACTCCGGAAGAGACGTGGTGGTCTGGAACTTGTGCGGATAAGGGTTAACTCCTTGCTTCTCCAGGTCGACCAGCATCTTTTCCCGGTTGGCGAAGTAAGCCGTCGGGTCCAGCTCCTCCTCGTCCAAGTCCTTCTCCTTCTTGGGCTTGGCGGCGGCCTCGGCAGCCTTCTTGGCGGCCTTCTCAGCCTTGGCCTTGGCCGCCTTCTCAGCTTTGAGGCGGCGCTTGAGCTCGTTCTTGCTGATGGGCGCAGCCTCGCCCGTGGTGGTGGGAGGTGCCGTAGCGTCGGGGGTGCTCATTGCGGCGAGAAGGGTTGATCTCGGAGCGGATTCGGATAATGCGCGATTGGTTGAGGCGACGCGTAAAGGAGGGTGGTTTTAGGTAAGAATAGAAATATGATAAAGAATTAGCACAGCAGTCACAACTAGGGCTTCGCGAAGGCTGGGATAGGTTTTTGCTTGTTGAACAAGTCGCTAGGCTGCGATGACATAGGCATCTAGTGCGGCTGCGAAGCAGGTGCATTATCTGCCCTTTATAGATGTCGGTACGGAGCCGGTATGGAACCGACGCACCGGTACAGCGACGACGACCCTTTGAGGAACCTCCTTTTACCACCGGTATCGTACCAGTATATCGGTACCATACCACGGAATTAATCTATGTTGGGCTGGGCTATTAACATTCGGTATTAAGTGGGTACAAAAGTATCCTAGAACTAACACATCTCGCGGTGAGTATTCCAAACTAAAATCTCAACAAGCAGAAATTGAACAACTGACAGTAAAATTGCCACGATAGTTGACATTCTCGATCTATCTACGATGTTCGATCGGATCTGATTTGGCTATTGAATTATCGTAGGTCAAACATGGCATTCCGAGCAAAATGGCTATGACTTTTCAAAGCAAAATAAAACTTTTCGTTCGATTGGAATTATTTTCATATGGAGTCTTTGTTCTTGGGCTATCTAAGCCGTATCTAGTTCTCTGCAAAATAATAATAGTTCCTGAAGATATTACACGTCAAAAACAATAGAATTGTTGGTCATTTTGAGTTTTTCTTCAAGAAGCTGTTAGCGGGGCACCTAGGGCGCTGCACGTGAATACACACCGTTACACAAACGTTTAGGCAATATTGAAAGCCCTGTGATTGGATGTGTATGACTAGTTTTGGCTAAGGCGCCATCATTTTAACGAGACACTTAGAGACATACCGACAAATTTTCAAAACTCTGAACTTGCCACCTCCTACATATCATGTAATAGAAGGTGAATGGACGCTATTTCCGCGGTACAACCTAGCCCACTATGTTTTTATACCATAGCATGATGTATTGACACAGCTTGACGATGCCTCATATGTAAAATTAGTTTTCGACCCACTACGAAAAATGGTCTGGTTGAGTTAGGCAATCCTTGTTAATATTCGCTAACATTTGGTACATAAGTGCATACAAAAGTATCCTAGAACTAACACATCTCGCGGTGAGTATTCCAATCCAAAATTCATCAACAAGCAGAAATTGAACAACTGACAGTAAAATCGCCACGATAGTTAGAACATTCTCGATCTATCTACGATGTTCGAGATCTTCTTCACATTCTAAAAGCTACGAAAAGATCGTCACACACCGCCAACTTCAATTGATGAAGCTCATTAGTATGCTCACTTCGCAATTCGCCTAGCATCTGCCAAGTTCAAGACTCTCGCCCCTTCCCAAGCTTCAACGCACCGCCGCAAATGCCAACCTGGGCCTCTCGCAACTCCCGAGCTGCTCAGCAACAACCCCGCCAAGATATGCTTGCCTTGCTTGAAGAACGTGAGATCGACCGCCGTTCCAAGCTGGACAGGTTCTCGCGTGAGATGGCTCCACCGGAAAACCACGATTCGGACTCTCCATGCCCCATAGTCGACACTTGATTTGCCTGTGGCTGTGCAACGTCGCGACGAAAGCATCTCTAGCAACCGAGTTCTTGTTGAAAAACCTTTTGGGCTGATGTGCAGGCTGTGGTGTATCGTGGCGGGCAAGTATCGGTGGAGCAAGAATCGCTACGGCGGCATATTTCAGCTCCCCGTTAGTTTGACGAATGCTCACATCGACAACAACCCGTTGCGCGACGTCGATGAAGAGGATTATGCGCAACAAAAAGGCTACGCTTGCAATCGGCACCAGCAATAAGAAGAAGCGCCACCTGGCACAAGAGAAATACTCATTTTCGAAGCAAGCGGGCAGGGCTTAAATGTAAGAGTGTTTTTAATAACATCTACTGATTTTGCTTATCTATATTCGTTTTCTGATTACACGAGCGTTGCTCACGTCGAGTTGCAGCTGCCTATACCTCTACGGTTTCTACGGTTTTCCTCCACTAGTCCAGCGTCAGCTTCAATTAGTTTTGTAAGCGGTAGGTTTTGCCTGCGAGCCTTCTCCTTGCGCTCTGCCTCTCTTAGGACTTCAGCAGCTTTATTATACGGGTGCTTACAAAATTCTGCTCCATCTCCAGGACACGCTCATCTCTGTCGCATTCGCCAAGTAAACGCTTCATCAACCGCCCTCGTTTCTTGGAGATTCGTTTCCCGAAATTGACCTTGGCCATTGATCCGGCAATGAATGATACACGCGGTGAGTAAACATCGATGCCAGATAAAGAGTTCTCCCCTTACTAATGATCACTGCTATGCATTTTCCTTTGGGCAACGGCCAAATCTAACCGTCCATTGCTGGGAGTTGATATCAACACGTCGCAAAACGTTCGGTGGCCATCGGAGTTCTTCTATCTGGGTACGCGAGTTGACGAGATCTCGAGATCGACGATATTAGGGAGTCGTGGTTTCTCGCTTGCGTCTCGACGTCTTTAATAGTATGCCACAGGCACAGAAGAGATGGAGTTGTCGGGAACACTTGCTCCAGGGAATTTAACAGAGTCTCATCTCGATCGCTGAAGATCACTTGAGGAAAAGCAATGCTCTTGACCGACACCATCTCCTTGAGTTGAAGCAGAGCCCATGTATAATCTACTCCAGTCTCCCCGGGAAGAAACACTTGTGCTACTTGTATAGTGGCATTCATTCCTGTGACCCCCACAATGTTTGGCAGTGGCATATTGTACTTTTTGTTTTGTAGGTGCAATTGAGGAGGAGTTCGTCAGGACATGCCTGATGAATGTCCACAGCCCATAGCCTCGCGGAAAGCCATGAAATAGGTGGATTACACGGCCTTGTGTGTCGCGAAGATGACGGAAGTAAAAATCATCGCTGGATAGAGCATCGAATAATGCCTCCATTCGTGTGCGACCCCCAACTGCGGTTGTAGATGCCAATTGTCGTACGTTGTAAATATCTCTAGATAGGAGAATCTCACCAAGGCCGTTGTCGAGAAGACTTGCCAGAGTTTGGCCGGCTCGAATCCCTGCGTGCGACTGCGCGACCACTACAGCACTAACATCGTCTTGTAAATCTGCACATCGATGGATAGGATATAAGGACGGTTCTTCAGTGGGTGGGTGGTTGTGCGTCGTCGAAGACAGTCAAGGACGATTTCCCAGCGTTTCCCCACCTGCACCATCGCGAACACGGACGATTTCGCCTTTCATGGGGCAACTGCAGCGTCGACGTCGACTGTCAGCACGAGACCAGTTATGTGTCCTTCGGCTCCCATGGCGATCGCATGCGAACAACACCCGGCGGGTAGACTTCTCTGAGTGCTGATGAGATCTTTTCACCGCCAGCGCATATCCTCTTCCTCGAGCAAACGAGTTCACGCACAGCGGAGTTTGCAAACGAAGCAAGATCAGTTGCGAAACCATTGGAATTAAAATAGACGCATCAAGAACTCCGAAGTTGGAATAGTATTAGATGTGTGGCACTATGTACCAGCAGGTGGTGTTGGTGCGGGTTGCAAGGTGTTGATATCAGCTCCCCATTGCTCTGGTCAAAGGTGAGTATAATTCCACTTACTTGTGGAAATTAGCCCGAGTCATTTTGTCAGTCGTTTGCCAGACGTCGGCGTGTCATAGGTGCACCTCACCAAAAACGAACCCCATCACCCCAGAAAACCTATTTTCTGGTCTGACGTCGTTGACTGCTCAACTCAGGCTGAGCCAGTATCTCTGCCAGAACTGCTTCTCGATGGCTTCGTGCAGCGCTTCCGCTGGAGGCTCAAGCGCGCCGACGAGCACCGCCAGCAGTGCCAGCTCAACCGCCATGACTACGCAGCTCTGCGCCGGACAACTGAGCGTGGAAATCCTGGGCGCGCGCAACCTGCCGCCGGCCGTGCTGGGCAGCCTGCTCAAGTGGACGCCCAGCTACTCCAACCCGTACGTGGTGCTGTCGCTGGACCGCGAGCACTTCGTGTCGGCCGTCAAGCAGCACGACCTGAACCCAAGCTGGAAGGAGACTGGGTGGCTCAATGTGCCACTGCCGGCCGAGACGGAAGTACTGCAGACGCTGGGCGTCCCTGGCGGCCAGAGCGTCGGCTCTTTAGGGAAACTCAGCAGCAAAGGCAAAGGCAAGGGCAAGGGCAAAGGCAGCACTACCAAGAAGAGTGGTGCTGCTGCGGCTGCTGCTGATGCTGCTATGGGGTACAGACAGTACCATCCGTGCGCTCCAGAGCTCTACGTGCAGGTCTTCCATCGCTCAGAGGAGGATGCGGCGGCTGGAGCTGCACCGCCGTCTACGCGCTCTACGAATGCTTTAGGACCGGAAGATAAACTCATCGGGGCAGTGGTGGTGCCATTACTGCCGTGTTTGATGTCCAATGCATCGAGTTCTCGCGGGTGGTTTCAACTGACAGATGAGGAATCGCAGAGCGCTGGCCAGCTGCAGTTGGCTTTGAATTTTGATGTCTCCACTGCGTCAAGTGGACTAGAACCACGTAAGGGAGATATCGTGAGACTGACGGGCTTTGGAGGACTCGAGTACTACTCGAAGCTCTTACCGCCGAGTGCGAGGCTGGAAGTGCTGGACATTTTCAGGACCAAGTATTTGCTCAGATGCACAGCCAGGAAGGATGGCCGCTGAGCTTTGAGCTGCACCGCAACTTGGTGCATGTAGAGCGTAGACCGTCTTTGTTGCATGACGCATCGGAGCAACTGCACAACCAAGTGACTCGTGTGCGCCAATTCCGTGTCGTCACAGGTGCGCAGCGTGTCTGGCGTGCACTACCAGACACTCCACGACAGCAATTCGAGACGTCAGCAGCATTTGTCACTTTCTTTGGCACCCAAGCGTACTCGACAGTGGCTCGCAGTATTAACGAGCTGCTCCGAGCAGGCATTTACTCTGGTGTACAAACCTTCGTGGCAAGCTCCAAGGATGCAGCTGGCCAAGTCAAGCATGAATTTGTGCGTGTTTACTGGAGTTCACCACGGCGCCCAGCGATTACTTTTGATGGGGGATATGACGATGACCTCATTGATTGCGGACCAAAAATCGCACGTGGGCATATTGTTCGTGCGTTCACGCCGGTAGACCGTTTGGCAGTGGAATACGAGGATCATGCTGAAGAGGAAATGATGCTCCAATGGGAAACGTACGACGAAGGCCCCGATTTTGAGCCGTATAAACCGGGAGGTGTTGACGATGTAGTCGATATCGAAGTGCCTGAGCAACTCATCTGTCCCATTACTGGATGTCCAATGACGGACCCTGTGGTAGCTGCGGACGGACACAGCTACGAGCGCGAGGCCATCCAACAATGGTTCACAACCAGCGATATTTCGCCCATGACAGGCATGCACATGCCCACTACGCAGGTGTTCCCGAATTTCACGCTGCGGCAGCTTTCAGAGGAGGTGCAAGCTGCAGCAGCACGTCGCAAACAGACGAAGCGCAATCGCCACCGCCGCCAAAGCGCAACACGCACGCAAGAGTCGGATGAGCGTGAAGACAAAGCTGCATCCAGCGAAGGCAGCGAGTAATTAGTAGGATGAAGGCGATAGCAGCCTCGGGTTTGATTTATATGCTTGCTATGATAGCGATGTTGCGCACGAATGAAAAGTTGTTGAAGTTTGTTCGTATTGTTGAGAACGTACAAGTAAAAAATGCTTACGTGTCAACGGAGCTACAGACCCTTGGCTTCGTTTTCCTCCTACTTCTTGATGATTGCTCGCAAAGTCTCGAGTGCACTAGCTGCAAGTCGCATGCCCGGTCCAAAGATGGCCTTATACAGGAAGTCGTAGTCCTGTGGTGGGTACCGAGAAAAGCGGCCCCACGTCGACATCAAAGCCCATGTCGGAATACCCCGACGCAACCACCTTAGCACCACGGCCGTGATCATCCTGGCCCATTTCGGCAATTAGCATACATGGTCGGCGACCGAAACGCTCTGAAAAGCCTTCAATCGACAAATTCCTCGTACTCAGCCTCCGCCTTCTCATTGCGCTTGTACTCGTCCACCAATTCTGGGTTCTCCACAATGTACTTATTTACGCCCACAATCGTCTCCTCACGAGAGTCAACACGCGCCTGCTTTTTCGTAGCACTCTCTTCAATACGTAGCTTGGTCATTCCAGACTCGATGGCCTTGGCCATACCACCCAGCTCCTCGACTTTGTTGATCACCTCCATAGCGGCATTTACCTACTCCTCCGTCAACGTTCCATGAGGTATGAGCCTCCCCAAGGATCAGCTACACGCGGAATGCCAGTCTCTTCCTGCAAGACTAGCTGAGTATTTCGAGCTAGGCGGGCGCTATATCCCATCGGTAGTCCAAGTGCCTCATCCAGAGCATTCGTGTGTAGACTTTGAGTTCCATCCATGACAGCCGCCATTGCTTCCACAGTCGTTCGCATGGTATTGTTGTACGGATCCTGCTCAGTCAGCGAGTACCCCGACGTTTGGCAATGCGTGCGTAGTAATAAGCTCTTTACGATCTTTGGTTGGAATTTCTCCTTCATCAGAATGGCCCACAATTTTCTTGCCGCGCGGAGCTTGGCCACTTCCATGTAGAAGTCCATTCCAATACCAAAGAAGAACGACAGTCACGGCGCAACCGCATCCACTTCCAACCCTGCAGCCGGTCCAGCCCTCACGTATTCAATTCCGTCAGCGATCGTAAACGCCAACTCTAATCGAGCATCAGCGCCCGCTTCCTGCATGTGATACCCCAAGATCGAGATCGAGTATATAGCAATGTGCAAACTTGGCCCGGGCGGGTAGATGAATGTGTTCCTCACCCTTCAAGATATCGTTCTGGATGGTGCCCGAGAGCAATTTCTGCTCTACGCCTTGCTCCTCAGCCGCCACAATATACATGACCAGAATAGGCAGCTCAGCTCCGCTCATCGTCATCGAGACGGACATTTTATCCAACGGGATGCCTTCAAACAAGATCTTCATATCTGCAATGGAGTCGATAGGGACGCCAGCCATGTCCACATCTCCGTGGGCTCGTGGGTGGTCCGAGTCGTAGCCTCTGTGGGTGGCCAGATCGAGGCCACACTCAGGCCTTGCTGTCCTGCTGCCAAGTTCTTCCTGTAGAAGGCGTTAGACTCTTCAGCCGTGCTGAAGCCTGCGTACTGCCGCACCGCCCAGGGTTTGGCTGTGTACATGGAGGCGTAGGGGCCTCTCGTATATGGGAAGGTGCCGGGCGCCTGAGCCACGTCCAGCTCCTCCAGGTCGTTGTGCACAGCGACTTTAGGGGATGCCCTCGGGCGTCTTCCACAGCAGCTGCGTGGTCGGATCCTTGCCCTTCAGCTCCTTGGCGGCCATCTTGAGTCATTGCGGCGGGTGCGCGGACTCGTCGATTCTAGTGCATAGTGCGCGCGGCAACAACAGCGTTGTGGAGGTTGTCAGGGGCCGTCGAACCAGCATGGGGCTACATACACACATCGTTGGCCTTGGCTTCGACGGCGACTGGGGTCGAGTGGTTCAACTTGTACCGCGTAGGGCTATAGGAAATATTACAGCGTTTTGGAGATGCATCCAATACAAAGACGTGCTAAAAAGATCTTGAAAGGACGGATGTTATCAGGTCTATGGTGTAATTTCGTCATAGAAATAACTCATATAGCCTAGATTTTTACTTTTTACAGTTTCAGCCGAGGTTGCACGTCAACGACATGCGGAAAGCTACGATAATGAACGCAATGGTGAATCGGATGGAGGAAACGAAGCTCTCGACGTGCATTAAAGATTGAGTTCGCGGTCTTGGCAACATCGAATGCTAGGTGGGGTGCGTCTGGATTTGACCATTCGCTCGAGAAGCTCAAACCGAGCGAATAGTTCCGTGCATCAATGAAGACACGCAGAAAATGGCAAGGAGATGGCAGGCATAAAGGTGCAGGCCGCCTGCCGTCCCGCTGGCATTTCTATCGTCCCAACGTCCCGCCGTGCAGTCGAATCGGAAGCCGCGATGCCAATCAATCGAAGTTCCTCCATCAAAGATTGCTGCTCACACCAGGTTAGGCCGAGCGATCGTAGCCCAAGATCGGGGCCAGCCACCGCTCCGTTTCCTCCAGCGTCTGGTTCTTCCGCTTGGCGTACTCCGCGACCTGGTCCTTGCCGATCTTGCCCACGGCAAAGTATTGCGAGTCCGGGTGGGCAAAGCAGAGCGCGCTGACAGCAGAACCAGGCAGCATCATGTAGCTGTCGGTGAGGTTCAGCCCAATGAGCTCGTCCGCCTTCAGCAGCTCCCAAAGAGCACGCTTCTCCGTGTGGTCAGGCTGCGAAGGATAGCCAGGAGCAGGACGGATACCGTCATATTTCACCTTGAGCAAGTCTTCCTTCTTCAAAACCTCATCCGCAGCGTAACCCCAGTCCTTGACACGCATTTCGCGGTGGATGTACTCGGCGAAGGCTTCCGCAAGACGATCTCCAATCGCTTGGGTCATGATCTTGTTGAAGTCGTCGTGGTCAGCCTCGAACTTGGCAGCCATCTCCTCGACGCCAAACACGCCGACGGCAAATCCACCAATGTAGTCTTGGCCACCCACACTCTTGGGGGCGATGAAGTCCGCAAGGGACAAGTAAGGGTCGGTGGTTTCCTTTTCGGCTTGCTGGCGCAGCATGCAGAACTTTGAGATCTCTTGATCCGGGCTCTTGGGGTCACAGACAATCACGTCCTCCCCTCGCGGTACGCGGGGAAGATACCCGAGACACCGCGTACTTGAAGAAGTTTCTTTGCAATGATCTCCTCCAAAAGCTTTTGCGCCTCATCAAACACCTTACGTGCCTCTGCACCAACAGTCTCATCGTCAAAGATTTTTGGATATCCACGATTCGGGTAGCGACCACGTAGCTCCCATGTCTGGAAAAACGGATTCCAGTCGATGAAAGGCACTAGCTCCTCAAGAGGCAAGTCATCGATGATGTGCAGACCCACGCGGTTGACTTTCTCGAAAGGAGGCTTCGCCGTATAGTCGATTTGGTAGCTTTTTTCTTTGCGTCTTCGAAGCCAATTAGTTTAATGTCATCCAGCGAAGCGTAGTAGTCCTCGCGCATCTCTTCGTACTCCTCCATGACTTCCTCTACGAACTCGTCGCGCTCCTCGTCTTGGCGGAGCAGGTTGCCAACCACAACGACACTGCGCGAAGCATCCAGAACGTGCATCACAGGGTGCTCAGGGGTCGAGTAATGTGGCGCAATCTTGACGGCAGCGTGCATCTTCGAGGTGGTGGCACCGCCAACAATCAGAGGAATATTCAGCCCAGCCTTGCTCATTTCACGAGCGACATACACCATCTCGTCCAGGGACGGCGTGATGAGGCCAGACAGTCCGATCACATCGACATTCTTTTCCTTTGCCATCCGCAGGATGTCCTCACAAGGCACCATGACACCCATATCAATGATCTTGTAGTTGTTGCAGCCCAACACCACACCAACAATGTTCTTGCCAATATCGTGGACGTCGCCCTTTACGGTAGCAATCAGAACCTTACCAGCGTACTGCGAGTCTTCGTCCTCATCATCGTTCGCAATACCATTTGCCGTGTTCGCCAAGCGTTTCTGATTCTTCTCCTCCTCCATGAAAGGGAGCAGATAGGCAACAGCTTTCTTCATGACACGAGCTGACTTAATGACCTGCGGTAGGAACATCTTCCCAGAACCGAACAGTTTTCCGACAACGTTCATACCGTCCATTAGGGGACCTTCGATCACATCGAGGGGCTTCTCGCACGCTACGCGCATTTCCTCGACATCCTGATCAATAAACTCTGAAATGCCTTTCACCAGAGCGTGCGTGAGTCGCTCGGCAATAGGCTTAGTCCGCCACTCCTGTTTGCCGGCCGCGCCCGCGACGGCGCCTCCCTTCTTGGCAGCATCAGCCTTCTCCTTCTCTATCAAAGATCGATCAAGGAGAGCCTCCGTTGCATCTTCGTGGCGGTTCAGCACTACATCCTCGACCAACTTCAGCAGGTCCTTTGGAATATCGTCATACACTTCAAGCATGGCAGCGTTCACGATACCCATGTCCATCCCAGCCTTAACTGCATGGTACAAGAACACACTGTGGATTGCCTCGCGAATGACATTCACTCCACGGAAACCGAACGACAGGTTGGAGACACCGCCACTGATCTTACAGTACGGATTCTGCTCCTTGATAATACGGCAAGCATTAATGAAGTCCACACCATAGTTGTTGTGCTCTTCCATACCAGTAGCAATAGTTAAAATATTCGGGTCGAAAATAATATCCTCCGGTGGGAATCCCACTTCATTCACCAGAATGTCGTAGGAGCGTTTGCAGATACGAACCTTCTCAGCTTCAGTAGCAGCTTGACCGTCCTCGTCGAATGCCATGACCACGACTGCAGCACCGTGGTTCTTCACTACGCGTGCGTGTTCCATGAACAGCTCCTTGCCCACTTTGAGGGAAATACTGTTGACGATGCATTTACCCTGCACGCACTTGAGGCCTGCCTCCACGATGTGAAATTTGGACGAATCCACCATAAATGGCACCTTGGACACATCAGGCTCAGTCACAGCGATCTTCAGGAAACGTTCCATTGCTGCCACACCGTCTAGCATACCATCGTCGACGTTCACGTCAATCACCATAGCTCCATCCTCAACTTGCTGTCGGGCTACATCCATTGCTGTACCATAGTCACCCTTCATGATCAGACGCTTAAAGCGAAGCGAACCCGAGATATTGCATCGCTCGCCGACGTTGAGAAAATTATACCGCTCTTTCGTAACAATCATGTCCTCCAGCCCCGACAACCACATGAACGGCTCCTTGGTCTCTGGCAATGGGCGTGGGTCGTAATTCGCCGCCATCTCGGCGATTGCCTGGATGTGCTGCGGCGTCGTTCCACAGCACCCGCCCATCATGTTGATCAATCGATCCTTGGAGAATTCTTCGCAGTACTCGGCCATCATGGCCGGGGTGTCGTCGTATCCTCCCATTGCGTTCGGCAGACCGGCGTTAGCGTACACCGACACAAAGCACTCGGCGACGTTCGACAAGCGCTGCAAAAACGGCTTCATCTGGTTGGCTCCCAGCGCGCAGTTCAAACCGATGCAGAAGGGCTTGGAATGACGCAAACTCACGTAAAACGCTTCGGTTGTCTGTCCTGACAGCGTGCGTCCACTCATGTCCACAATGGTACCCGAGATGAACAGCGGCAGTTTGCGTCCAGTCGCCTCCTGGTATTTGTTGATGGCAAAGACAGCAGCCTTGGCGTTCAGCGTGTCGAAGATGGTTTCCACTAGCAGCACGTCCGAACCGCCGTCCACCAGTCCTTCCACCTGTGTGTAGTACGCGTCCACGAGTTCGTCAAACGTTACGTTTCGGAAGCCAGGGTCCTCCACGTTTGGGGAGATCGACAGTGTTCTGTTGGTGGGGCCGATGGAGCCAGCCACGAAGCGCGGCTTAAGCGGGTCCAGCTGCGTCACTTCGTCCGCCGCTGCTCTGGCAATTTTGGCCGACTCGTAGTTGAGCTCGTAGGCCAGGTGCTCCATCTTGTAGTCGGCCTGGGCGATGGTGGTGCCTGAGAAGGTGTTGGTGCCGATGAGCTGCGCCTGGCCGATCTCCATGTACTGCTTGTGGATGGCCTTGATGACCTCGGGCTGCGTGATGGACAGCAGGTCGTTGTTGCCCTTGACCAGCACCTCCGAGTCCTGGAAGCGGTCCCCGCGGAAGTCCTCCTCCGTGAACTTGTGCGTCTGGATCATGGTGCCCATGCCGCCGTCGAAGATGAGCACGCGCTGCTTCATGAGCGCCGTCAGGTACGCGAAGATGTCGGTCTCTCCGCGCACGAACGGCCGCTGCAGCATCTGCACCTCCTCCGCGCTCGCGTCGCTCCGCATGGCTGTCTACTAGTAGGCAAGTCTTGAAGATGACGAGCAACGGAGGAATGGGAGTCGGAAAGGAGTGGTGGGCAGACGGGCGGTAAGAAAACACTTGAAATTTGTATCGGGGAATGCTTTGGTATTTTTACACATGAAAATGGCTACACTCGCCACCAAGGACTTGGCAACGACACCAAGCGGCGCTGTCGACCTTGGGGCTTCCGAACCCCACTCCACGCAAGGGCGTTACCCCTTCCGACTACTGTACGATGCCAATGAATATTAGTAGGCGACCAGGCGGCGAAATATCTGTCCAGCCTGGTGGGGGAACCCTCCCTCCAAAGCCTTCGTGAATTCGGTCTGGATCTGTGGGGCTACGCTGGTACACTGCTGGACGAGGTTCGTCTTTCTTCTCTTCTTCTCTACTGGACGAGGTCTGCCCGATGACTTCAGGAATCTTGCAGCAGGTCTTCGCCACGTACGTCCTGCAGCAGTTCCCCGCCACGGATGAAATCGGCGTTTATCTCGGAGCCTGGATATGTGGCCAACGCGCAATGGAACACTGACGATGGTTCTGCTACGTCTTGGCAACGAGAATGTGGCGGATCGCCTTGCTGTCACGCTATGCATCTATGAGTACTGCGTAGAAGTGCTCGACATACACGGATAGACGCCCCACCGAAAGGCCGATTGTGGCAAACGCCAGCACAGCTCGAGCTCGCAAGCAAGTCGCACCGATTAATGTGCATGTACATACATGTTGTGGACTCCGACTCCGATGGAATTCTTCCGCAAAACCGCTGGCGGTGGCAATGGCGAGACCCAAAGCCTCGGGATCTGCTCCAAATCGATACCTCGCATCATCGCCAATCGCGGTTCCTGCCGAATGTTTATTTTCGAGCTGCATCAACGTGAACCATACCAAACTGAACATGTACGTACCAATAGGTTCGCAACTCCGTTTGTCGACGATTAACTCGTTAATTTTGTTGTCCCATTTTGCATCGCCAGTGCACTGGACGCCTGTCTTCAGTTCCTGAGGTCACGCTGGCCAAGAGAAACCAAGAGATTTGGACCAAGACACAGTCCTGCAGATCTCTCCAAAGCATGCTGTCCATCTTCGTTGTCGGACCGGATTTCCTCCCAGCACAACTGGTCTGGCACGTGCTTTCAGGCTCGCCCAGTTTTCCGTTGGACATTCATTTTGACTTTTGCCAGCCAGTCCCCAAGCAATCCTGAGCACAAGGTAAACCTCGCCGACATGCCGAGTGTGCGCCGAGGATATCACCGACTGTCTCACGCGGTCCTGCTCTTGCTAGCGCTTGGGCTAGTCGCCTCTCAACACACGGTGCAAGCCCAACATGATGACAACGATGCCTCTCGCCGACTAAGCGGAGGTGGCGAAGAGGAAGTTGTGCCCTTCAGCTCATGGTCCGCCAGTATCGACACCTTGCAGTACGGACTTGCCTTCGTACTCGTGCTGGTAGCGGCCCACCCGCTCGGATTATACTTCCCGAAGTACTTTAAACTGCCGCTGATCACAGGATACCTGGTCATTGGCATTATCGCCGGACCCTTCGTCGCCAACTTGTTGTCAGAGGAACTCGTCGAGATGCTCGCAGACTACGTGAGCGCGCTGGCGCTGTCGTTTATCTCGTTCCAAGCTGGCCAAGAGATTTACCTGCCGGAGCTCAAACCGCAACTCAAGTCCATCTTCATTCTGCTTGGCGCGCTCTACGTCACCGCGATGACTATTCTCACGTCCGTGCACTTGATGGCCGAGAACGCCTTCTTCTACGACAAGTTCGCGCTCAGCTGCCAATTGGGCATCTCTCTCATGTTTGGCTCCATCTCCGTGCTCGGCTCCCCGGCCACAGTCATGGCCATCAAGATCGAACTCAACAGCGTCGGGCCATTCACGAATCTGATGTTGGGAGCCACCATGGTTGCTGAGTTTGTCGTGCTGGTGTCGTTCTCCATTTCGCGCATCGTGTGCTCCATTTACTGCGCCAAGTTGGATGTGTCCATGGGCAACCTCATGTTCACGCTTGCTATTGTGATGGCGAACATATTGGTGGGAGGTATACTAGCAGTGGTGACAGTTTTGATCTTCCAAATTCCGGGCGGCGAACCTCACGATGCCCACCACGAGAACTCGCACCCAGAAGACCCGGCGCATAACAACACCCCAAGACCAAGCCACGCCAAGTACTATAACCAGCGCACTAACAACAGGAATTTTTCAGTCAACATGGACAGCGCTCCACACCCGCACAACGCGTACGATAGTGGTGATGTCGAGGAAGGTCGGGTCGCAGCTCCGTCGTCGTTCTGGACGCACCAAAAAGTGCTGTCGCTCAAGGGCTTCATCTGGATCACCATGGGCTACGTCTTTTACATCTCCACCACCTTCTTGGCTGAAACTACAGCGGCGGCGTACGGTCTGTCGTGGGAGATCAAGTTCGAGCCCCTGCTTGTGCTCATGGTGGCGTCGTGTATCGCCGGGCACTACACACCCATCCGCCACGACATGCACGTCATCCTCGACACTGTGGCGCCGTACATGTTCCTGCCATTCTTCGTCATGACGGGTGCAGCTCTGAAACTTGACCAAGTTGTGGACGCCATCCCGCTCATGAGTCTTTACGTGGTGCTGCGTTTTGTGGCCATCTTCATTGCGTGCTACGTCGGTGGCCGCTTCATGCTGAAGCTCACGCCGAAGCAGTACAACAACCTGTGGCTCACCATGACGCCGCAAGCCGGTGTGGCTCTGGGTCTGGCCAACGAAGTGAAGGCGATGAGCGACGAGAGCTGGGCCGCCGAGTTTGCTGCCACAATCGTGGCGGCGGTGGTCGTGAACCAGATTGTGGGCCCCGTGCTGTGTGCCTATGGTTTAAGCCACGCCGGTGAGAGCTTGGTCGAACGTGCCGTAGACCCCAACAGCCCCAAGTCCGGCGAAGACGGCTCGGATACCGGTTTTGGCAAGCCCGAGCCCAGTCTGAGTGTCAGCACCAACGGAGACTTCGGTGGACCTCGCGGTCGGATGTCGAGCAGATTCTCAACGATCGGAAATGGTGACCCGCGGGCGCTGCTGCCGTTTTATAAGGTAAACAGCGCTGTTGTCATCGGAGACGACGAAGTCGCCTTTGAGGTTGCACTCGAGCTGTCACTCTACGGTGCGCGGGTCAACGTGCCTCTGCTCGACGAGGAGCAGGCTAAAAAGTGGGACAAGATGAACGAAGCCATCACCTCCAAGAAGGACCTCATCACGTACAAGAACAAACTGCAGGACCGTGACAACGCCGAGGCCATGTCTTCTGCCGATGTGATCATCTTCACTGGTGACGCCAACCGCACAATGGAGAATGTCAACCTGCTGAAGTCACTGCTCGGCAAGTCGCAACCGCGTATGATCGCCATCGTGCCGGACTGCAAATTTACCAAGGAGCTGAAAGCGAGCGGCGTGCTTGTTATCCAGCCGTCCATCGCGATGGCCAATATCGCCACACGTATGGCGCTGCTCGACCAGAAGCTGGCGCAGGCTTTGTCCAACGAGATCAGCACGACCAGTGACTTCTCCACGGCCTCGTACTTCCTGCGGAACGCTGGCGCTTGTCCTTCGGCGATGCGTCTGGAAGGCCGTCGACTGGCGTTGGGCCGTAGCGTGGTGAATCACCACTCGGTGGACTACGACCGTCTTGCCGAAGCATTGGCCGCGGAGAAGCTTCCGATGCCACCGCCTCCGTCTCGTGTGGCCATGTACGGCACGTCATCTGCATCTGGATTTGATCCGTTCACGAACCAGCGAGGAAGTGGCTCGGACTTTTCATTGTCCACGACGACGAGCAGGAAGGAGAGGGCGTGCTGCTGAACGGCCAGTACGGGCCTTACTCTACTCGCGGAGACACGAGGGTGAGTATGTCTCGACAGTCGTATAGTTCGCCTTACAGCCGCCCGCAATACCCGCCACCTCGAGGCCGAGGCACAAGCAAGCCAAGGGGGCTCCTTGAATGACCACACCGAATGAAAAAGTGTATTTTGTAGCGAGTGATCCAATGCCGCCCCAAGCAACAACGTCGCACAGCATCTTCAAGTCTCTGTTCGTTGTCATCGTTCTCGTAGATTACTCTCTCTTCCAGTACATCTCCAGCTCCACCACCGTGAACACCTTCTCCGAGTCCCGAACTGACAGCCGACGGTCAAATACCGCAGCCGCAGCTTGTCCAGTCGTGGATCCGCCTTGGTCTGCGATCGCGCCTGAAATGCGGTAAGAAAGTTCTGTCTGTAGAGAGCGGACGAGATTTCCTCGCAGTGTGAGGTCTTCCTCCGGTGGTCGACTTGGATCCTCGCTCCGCTTGCACTTCCGCCGCTGCGCCGCCGTTCAAGAGGCACCTTTCGCCACCAACTCCACGGCCCTCGAGCTGCTCCAACGCCCACGGTATTCAGCGCCTCTCGCTCCATACACCAGCAAACGAACCACGGCGTTGCCCGTCCACCCTCAGCGTGTCGCAGCTGGAAATGCACACAACACCAGCGCTACACCAACGTCCGCTGCTGCTCGAATAAGGCCGCTGCCATTTGGCGTTTTCCAGCCAGCCAGCGCCAGAAGGGGGACGCTGTGCAGGTGACCTGGCGGCTGGACACAACCTTCCTATCAGTATGCAGCCCCGGGGCAGCATGCAGACCATCTCGGAGAACTACGCGGCCATAGCCACGCCGCAAGCGGTGCCGGTGCCGGGCAGCAGCACGTCGTCCACCGGGGACGGCGACGCCGCCGTCTCGGTCTCGTCCGTTGCCGAGATTTTCAATGACTCGGCCATCAGCGAGCAGTCGACGGTGTCCAGGCCCGAGGAAGCTGTCGGCAAGAAGACGGGTGAGAAATACGTGCCTACTATGATGAGCGTCGTTATTGGGGCGTACTTTGGCGTGGGGGTTCGAGTGCTGCTGACCGAGTTCGCAGACGTCATGTACGCCAGCCAGACGGAGCTGCTCAAGCTGCTGGGCTTCGGCTTTTACCTGCCCAACGTGTTCGGCTGCTTCGTCATGGGAGTCGCTACGAGGATCAAGCCAGTGCTACGCGGGCAATATGATGTGCTGCTCACAGGCATCACCACGGGCTTTTGCGGTTGTTGCACAACGTTCGCCAGTTGGGATCTCGGCGCCGCGCTCATGTTTGTAAACGGCAAGTGGCTGAACGCGCTGATCATGCTTTGCGTACAAGTGGCGAGCGCGATAGTGAGTCTCCGACTGGGCTTCCATGTGGCCGAGGGCATTCTTCACTCCTTTGTCAAGCAGGAGTACCCGTTCCGCAAGCCGCCGATGAATTTGGGACAGCTCAACCTGGACCTCGACCGCAATATCAACCAATTCCACGAGATCAAGATGCACACGTTCGGGCCGCTGGTAGCTCGTCGCGTGCGTGCCACGGAGGACTCGCTAGTGGTTGCGCGCGACTCATGCACTGAGTTGGTTGCGGAAATCGTCCAGGTGGAGAAGGAGCAGCACCCTGTCCGCCATAGCAACTTGGCCTGGGTGCTGGTAGCGTTGCTGCTGACTGTTCTCTTCTGGATATTGGCGTATGCTGGATTTGATAATTACCCAAGCTCACGGTTGTTGGCGGTCTGCTTTGGTCCATTTGGCGCGTTGCTGCGATGGTACTTATCGCTGTGCAACAGCAAGCCTGTGTGGAAGCGGTTTCCGTTCTTTACGTTCCTGCCTAACGTGGCTGCTTCGTGCCTAAGCTGTGCGATTGAGATCGTGGCGAGTATTACGCACCAAGATGGCGGATCAACGTACCGCACCTTCGTGTTGTATGGACAAGGAGGTGTTTCAGTGGGCTTCCTAGGCTCACTCTCCACCGTTTCCACGTGGGTAAACGAGCTCGACGGGTTGTCTTCGCGCAATCTCTTCTGGGCGTATCGGTACGGGCTTGCCAGTGTGGTGGTCGCACAACTGGCGAGCGTTTTTATTCTAGGCGTGTACGACGCGTACGGCGATGACCCCCTTGTATAAGGTCTGTCGTTAGTCGTGTTGCATTCAATCAGCCATGCCATGTTACCATTCCTCCCGAGCAATAGATGTGGTTGGCCAAGTCGTGGATTAGTTTATTCGTCCGCCGCTCAGGTGCTGAACATCGCTCTCATGATAGCTTCCGTGTCTTCCTGAAGCTCCGTCGAGAATTCGTACGCGCGGATATCTGCGCAAGTCGATTCCATCGGCGACTCTCTGATAGTTCGTAGCACAGCTTCGCATCCTGTGCACCACAGCAACGTGACTCCAATCTTCACCACGATCGCATTGTAGTCGTTTTGCACGTACCTGCTGTAAGTGCATTCTCGGAAATCCTCAGCCGACGGTCATTCTCGCTCGACGACAGCATTGCCTCTCCGACATTAATGACCTGCACTGCATTTTACAACCAGATTCAACCCCATGAGCCCCAGAGACACAACCGATACAAGAATCTTGGTCACCTCCGAAAGTGCGTAGAGAATCTATACACTTCTCCACGTCCTCGTCAGACAGCAACCTGCACCTACAGAGCAATTGTTATTGTATCCCTCGATTGTATTATATATTTTTAACACACGTGAAGCTCTTGTTGCCGTTGCTCGAGTACACGCGGAGCAGCCTCCTGCCGACCACGCACTTGAGCGGCTGCTGGAACTTGCGCGTGAAGAAGCGCCGCAGTCGCGGGTACACCATCTGCGCGCTCTGCGTGTTGCCGTCCAGCACCAGCTCTCCGTGTCTCTTGGAGCGCTTCAGCTTGTACACTGCAGACGTCTCGTCCTCCAGCACAAGCTGCGCGCGGAACGTCTGCTGCTTGCTTGCCATCGTGCAAAATGGGAATTTCAACTTCAACTTACCCAAATCACGTACCCACAAAGTAAAGCGCTCTTCCCAAGTTGTCGCCGCCGGTGTTGGGAGTGCCTCCTGTGTGGCTGGCGGCGCGCTCCCGCATGCGGTCAGCCTTATCGACGAGTATCTGAGCGAGTTTCTGGACAACCCACGCCTGCGAGCGCGGATATCCGATTCGAGGCTTCGAGTAATTGTTGGCACACACTAGGATGTGCATGTCCACCTCTGGTTGTCGCCTCCACAGCCTCCCACTAACTCGGCGCTCGGTATGTAGCCATTGGACATGAGGTCGGTCGAGGACCCTGGAAGAGAGATTTCAACGACTCCTGGACGAAGCCGCAGGGGACATTACGAGATGCCCCCGTGGTTCAATGCCAATGCTGGTAAGAATCGTCTCGCAGGGACGACGCGCTGGTTACGCGAAAAGCAACTGAAATGCAACGCACAATAAGGAGGTTGGTTTGAGTAAAGCAGTAGCTGCTGCTGCGTTTAACGGCCATGCAGCTGTGATCCGATGGCTACACGAGAACCAAGACGATGCTTGTGCGGGACGAGCTATGGACGGAGCGATCAGAGGTGGCCGCATTGTCACCGCGGAGTTCCTAATCAAGAATAACCTGGCAGACTTTTTTCTTCTTTTCCGAATGGGGTGCATTGAGTCACTTAACTTTAGTTCTGCTAACGAAATCTGGCAGACTGCTCTGACACAGCACTTTACCAAGCTGCTGCGGCGGGTCACTTGGATTTGGCAATATGGTTCCTGGAGTACACGATTGACGAACACATGCAACAGCAAGAATTGCATTATTTGGGCTGGGTCTGACAGCAGAGAGAATGGATTTCATCCCGGTAGCAGTATGAGCGGAATTAATGACGGACACATGGAGATCATCCACCCGTTGTTCAGACGCCAATCGACCTTTCTCGATGGCTGCTCAAGATTGGTGTTTAAGTTAGCTGTACAAGGGTCTTGGTATGGCGACACCAATATAAAAGCCTTGCAGTGGTTGGTCCAGTTTGGTATCGAGCTGCACAAGATCGGCTGGAGTTGAAGGCAGCTTCAACCCTTCTGTTAACAACAGATATGCATTATTTATCACTATCAAAAACTAATTTACAAAATCAAATTCGTTCAAAAGCTAAAGCGCCGCTACGCGGAACGAAGATGCTGAGGGCTCCTGCTCGGCGTACAGCGCTGCTGCTGGCTGTCGCTTTCACGTGCTTCTTGCAGAGTGTATGCGCTTTCGCGGTCCGATGGGAGGACTACTGGGAGGCAGCCATGTACCACACGGGACTGGGCTGTGAGTCAATTGGAAAGTTCTTTCTGTTGGGTTCCCATTCATTCATTGATCTTTGTGGTAGCAGACCAGTGCACGTTTGTGGACAAACCGTCTCAGGAAGTTCGCCAACATCTCCAACAGAACTTGAAGGGCCAGGAGCGCGCTGTGGAGGCTGTGGTGGGGGCCATAGAGGCCTGGGAGTTCTCGTCAGTAGATGGCTACAGTTTTCTAGCTCAGAGAAAGTGGAGACTGATGTTGTTTTTGCATGACGTTAGACGGACGTCGAGTAAGGACCGATCACCACTTGTGTTGGCGATTACTGGCCCTACTGGCACGGGCAAGACGGAGATGTCCAATCTGCTGGCGGAAGCTCTCTTCAAGCGCAAGAAAAAGCTTCCTAACAGCGAGAAGCGAGTGCCATCGGGGCTTTTGATCTTTCGGTGGATCCCTGGAGTTACTTGAAGTGCTGGAATTATTTGCTGACAAGATTTTTAACGGTGCATCTGTAGTGGAGAGGATTTCAGCGACAACTTCACTAACCCCATTACGGAGTACCACACGCAGATCAAGACGAGGTAGAGGCGATCATAACGAAGTGGAAAAAATCAGGTGAACAAAGACAACTGATGCAGCTATCCTGGTGGATGTAGACTTGCGGATCATTTACACCATTGCTCTGGCAAGGCCGTGGTTGTGATCGACGAAGTGCAGAAAGTGATCCCGCACACTCTTGACGGTACAGTTTTATTACGACTTTGTAAATGGATTCGGACGTTTTTCTGATCATGTGTTGCAGTGCTGATGGAGGCAGTGAGCACGAGCGCGCGCTTCACGTACTACAAACATGGCGTGACAAAGAACATCGACACTAGTAGTGTGCGTTAGTAAGAAAGCGTTATGTGGATGTGGATACTTGAAACTAACGCTGATCAATGTTCAGACCATTTTCGTGTTGGTGTCTGACATCGGTGTACCGGACATGGAGCACGTAATGATTCAATACGAGAAGCGCGAGGATATCCCAACTGTGCAACTCGAAAGGGTCGTGAAAACTGCGCTAGACGCTCAGTGGAAGCGGTTGGACTTTGGCAAAATGATCAACCAGGTGACGATCCTTGTTCCAGTTCAGCGTTTGGTTTCCTTGTAACTCAATCGCTGTACTTGCTCCATCTGTAGGTCATTCCATTCCTCCCGTTTGAGCATCCGCACATCGTCGAGATTATTGCGCTCAAGCTGCGGCAGTTAGACGAGAACTACCGCGGCAAATACTGGCATCGTTTGTGGATCGAGGTGCGTCGCCAACATCAAACTTATTTTGTTCAGAGAAGTATTAAATCGCGCCTGTTAGAGTAACATCGCGGACTATATGTCGCGCCTCGACTCGGTGCACTACAAGGTCCGCTCCGCAGTAATCGACGGCAAAGTTAAGTCGAGCAAGGTTTTTGCTAAGTATGGCGCCCGTGACGTCGAGACGGGGCCTATCCAACTGCTCAAGTCCAAGCTTCTGCGATACTTGCGCCCCTTTAATCCTGGTACGTTGGAAGGTTTTGGCGAAGTGTGCTTGGCAGTTGCTCATGTAATTTTCATGCTGTGCAGATGCTGAGATCCGAATATCCCAAGACCCAACCACCAAAGAGATCTCGATCGTGTCGTGTGAGCAGGAAGACCCGAAGACAGCGTCCAAGAGCAAACACAAGAGTAGTAGCGTGCAGGAGGTGGAAGTGAAGGGCGACGGCGACTTTGTGAACGTTGGCTGCGTGACCAAGTGGTCGGGTCGATTCGAGTGAAGAGGACCTTTTTGACTTTGCCAGCTAAAATCCATGTTTAATACACCTCCCAGTGCGGAGTCATAGATCAGTTCGTTGCAGCAAGAAACATTTGCGCCTGATAGAATTCAAAATGTCCTGCGCAATCGACAGCAAATGCCACTTCAACCTATGAATGCCGAATAATAGTTCCTTCCCCTGTGATATAGCATAATAGCCACGATTTTGGGGAGGATCGCATTGACACTTACTATCACCAAGAAGCAAAGCGAAGATGAGCGGGTTGGAGTCGTCGGAGATCTGGGGCGCGGAGGAAGGGCTGGACCCGGAGATCCTGCTCATGTCGAACGAGGAGCTGCGCCAGCGCATCCGCCTGCTGGACAACGACATCCGCATCATGCGCAGCGACATCCAGCGGATCAACCACGAGAGCAACTCGCAGCGGGAGCGCATCAAGAGAACAACGAGAAGGTCAAGCTCAACAAACAGCTACCGTACCTGGTGGCCAACGTGGTGGAAGTGCTGGAGCTTGAGGACGACGAGGACGAGCAGGACGGCGCCGCCACCGACGTGGACGCGGCGCGCAAGGGCAAGAGCGCCGTCATCAAGACGTCGACGCGCCAGACGATCTTCTTGCCTATCCCCGGCCTCGTGGACTCGACGACCCTCATCCCGAACGACCTGGTGGGCGTCAATAAAGACAGCTATTTGATCCTGGAGAAGCTCCCGAGCGAGTACGACTCGCGCGTCAAGGCCATGGAGGTGGACGAGAAGCCCACGGAGGAGTACAGCGACATTGGCGGCCTGGACAAGCAAATCCAGGAGCTCGTGGAGGCCGTGGTGCTCCCCATGACCCACAAGGAAGGTTTGAAGCCATCGGCATCCTGCCTCCCAAGGGCGTGCTGCTGCACGGACCTCCTGGAACGGGCAAGACGCTGCTGGCCAGAGCTTGTGCGAAGCAGACGGACGCTATCTTCTTGAAGTTGGCGGCCCCGCAACTTGTGCAGATGTTTATCGGAGATGGTGCGAAGCTTGTCCGCGACGCGTTTGAGTTGGCCAAGGAGAAGTGCAAGGACGAGGAGCGAGGTGGAGCCATCATCTTTATTGATGAGGTAAGTTATGATTTTGTTTTGGAGATTTAGGAAGTTGTAGCTTAGTTATGTGTTGTGGATATTGTAGTTGGATGCTATTGGTACCAAGCGATTCGGCGGTGAGCAATCGGGAGACCGAGAAGTGCAGCGCACGATGCTGGAGCTGCTGAACCAACTGGACGGCTTCACGAACAACACAAAGATCAAAGTGATCGCTGCCACCAACCGACCGGACGTGTTAGACCCAGCGCTTCTTCGTTCTGGACGTTTGGATCGCAAGGTGCGTGCAATGTTGAACAACAATGTAGGAATTGCGAAGAAGAATAGTTCTAACAGTGGCCGTGATTCATCTTTTCAGATTGAGCTGCCGCACCCAACAGAGGAGGCAAGAGCCCGCATCTTGCAGATTCACTCTCGTAAAATGAACGTGGACACCGAAGGTAAAGCGGGTGCACTTCTTGCTATTTTGTTCAAGGTAGTTAACGGTT
This sequence comes from Phytophthora quininea, assembly GCA_011947345.1. Lineage (NCBI taxonomy): Eukaryota > Oomycota > Peronosporomycetes > Peronosporales > Peronosporaceae > Phytophthora > Phytophthora quininea. Next base: position 714,451 of record JAAVTG010000586.1, on the reverse strand, counting down.
GGGTCTTGTTTGTTTTGTAATCAGACACCAACTTCGACGAGTTGGCTCGCTGTACAGACGACTTTAACGGCGCACAGTTGAAGGCGGTAAGTTCACCTTCCAATGTGCATTCCTCACCAACATAATCCAAACTAACATTGCGTGACTTAGGTTTGTGTTGAGGCCGGCATGCTGGCATTGCGTCGCGAGAGCAACGTGATCAAGCACGAAGACTTTATGGAGGGCATTTCGGTTGTAGCGGCCAAGAAGAAGGCAACGCTGCAGTACTACGCTTAGAAATGGTGTGCTTTTCTACATCAGGGCGCTCGAAGCGAATTGTCGGTCATGTTCCAGTGGGCTCCCAGCAGTTTGCTTTCTAAGAAAATCAACAGAACTGGAGGTGTTTTATTTGGAGTGGGAGTTTTGCTTTTCCGCGCCTGTTTAATGTGGTGGTGTGTTGACGACTGATGTCGATATCGGAACACAAGCCAACAGCATTTCGTGCCAGGGTATAGTTCACAGCGATGCCTAAGAACGGCAAAATCCCGCCACTCCCGGCGCGGAACGGCACGAAGGGCAATGCTGACTCAAGCGAGAGCAGAACTGCTAGCAAACGATCATCGTATGACCAAGCTAAGGTATTTGTGGCAGCCTTGTGAAGAAAAAAACATGAATCTGACAACACTTGCTGGTCTGGTTGGTAGCGAATGGTACGGAAAAGCTCGGCACATTTAAAAACATGATCGACGGGAAGCCATCACCAACAGAACTAGTGAGTTATTGCGTTTAGTTTGTCACTGGTGGTGGCTAACAATCAGTGTTTGTATGCCATAGGATTTAGATCTCGACTCCTTTTATTTCTCGCGATTACGACGTCGCACGCAGTTTGCTCAACAAATTACCAATACCTTGATGGCAGCTGGCATCTCACCTGAAGCTGCTGCTGCTGTCGGTGTGGAGGAAGCTTCGAGTCCAATCAAAAGACGAGGCATCGGCATGACACTATCCCCAGGAGAGGAATACGAAAACTACCAAAAAGTCGAGGCACTGATGCATGACGATGGTAAGGCATATGTAGCTAATACGGTCGACGAGGAAGACGAAGACGAAAGCGAAACTCGCTCGGGACGTATGATCCGGCAAGAACACACTCGGGACCTCTAAGCAGCCACGGGAAAGAATCCCATGAAGACGCGGAATCTCTACGGCACGCAGCTCGTGTTACGCTACGGAATGCTCCATCTGGGAGACACGTAGCAGCTCTACATACAGAGCGGACTATCCGCGGCAAGGAGGATCTCCAGCGACCCACAACACAGATGATCGACCCTCTCAGTCGCTTTCGTCTCTGCTGGGACATTACCAGCATTTGCTTCATTTTCTACAACGCTTTAGTATTGCCGGTAAGTGCACACCGCAACGCATTTGCGCTTCAGATCTGATTGTTTTTTTATTGTTATTACCCCTTTCCAGTTCAAGGCATCGTTCGATGTTACCGCCAGCGATAACGGTTTTGACTCCTTCCTGGACATTTTTTCGCCATTGATATCGTACGTTTTGTTGTGAAATTGATTTGTCTCTACCATCGAATATTGAGACAATACCCAGCTTTTGACGTTCAACACAGCGATCGAGAAGGACGGGTCAATCCGCTACAATCGCCGTCTGGCAGCTGAGCGATATTTGCGCTCGTGGTTTATTGTCGACTTCATTGCTGCGTTGCCGTACACCTACATGTTTGCCGACGAAACGAACTACAGCGCAACTGTGCGGAAATCTGTCAAACTTTTCCGCCTCGTCCGGCTACTGCGATTACTTCGCATATCCCGGATCTTGCGGCGGATCCAAAATGCCATTTTCATCCGCTCTACCCTGAGCTCCCTCATGAAATATTGCCTCATGGTCGTGTTCATCTCCCACTGGTTCAGTTGCATATTCCACGCCATTGGGCAGTCCAACATACAGCATAGCTGGATTAGAACTCAAGGGCTGGAATTTTCCAGCAAATGGGATCGCTACGTCGCCGCTTTATATGTTGCCGTCCAAACTCTGTAAGAAGCTTGCGTACTTTGGCTTTAACGACGTCTGACCTGACCCGTAATCCTTGTAGCTCCACCATTGGCTTCGGAGATATTCCCCCATAAGTGTCAACGAAAGATTGTTTGTATTTTTGCCATGATTATCGGCGGCGGTATTTTTGCGTACGGGATCACCAACGTAAGTATTTCGGTGTTCCTAGATAGTGTTTCCTAGATAGTGTTTGTGATGTTTGTGATTCTGACCCTGACCGTTATTTTGTTCGTTTGGCCAGATTGTAGAGCTCGTGTCCAGTTTAACTATCCAAGAAACGTTATTTCGTCAAAAGCTTGACGAAGTGAACGAGTACATGGGTGCGCGTGAGCTGCCAGTTAAATTGCGAATGGAGATCCGCGAGTTTTATCACAACACCAGACAGTCCCGCGAAAGCAAGTTGAACTCCGAGCAACAGATTCTGAACGATCTGTCGTCAAAGCTGCGATCAAAAATTGCGCTGAGCATCAACGACCAGTTCTTGCGCAAATTCCCGTTCTTCATTGGAAGCGAGCCAAACTTTCTGATGGAGCTCGCTTTGAATATGCGCATAATCCACTTTGCGCCGCTGGAAGATGCCATTGTCGAAGGAGAAATTGGCCACGAAATGTTTTTCATTTTTCGTGGTGCTGTTGAAGTGGTGAAGAAGAACGTTCGTGTGGATATTCTAAGTGAAAACCAATACTTCGGCGAAATGGCCATCCTCAGCCCTGACAACCGCCGGACAGCCACAGTGCGAACACTATGCTTTTGCGAGCTGCGTATGCTCTCCCGTGCTAGGTTCCTCGAGGCCTTAGCACTGTTTCCAGCAATGCAGAGCAAAATGGCTCAGATTGCACAGGGTCGCGCTACGGGGCTACAGCTCCAGGAAGCCAATGAAAAGTCGAAGCATAGGTCGGGACGCTTGACATCTCATTTGAGTGCCCATCTGAGCGGGGAATCAAGTCCGCAGCGGCAAACGTATTTGCGCTGTCCCAAGCTATGGCGGCGAAATCTGATCAAGAAGGCAACAACAAGACACATCCATCCCCGATTATTACCTCCACAGAAGCACATCCACGCGTGTCGTCGCAGAAAAAGCTAACAACGCCGACATCAACAAAATCATTGACAGTATCACCAGCATCGCCAGTGATTCCAACGCCAACCACAGCACCAAACACCAGTATTTCTCCTCTCACCCCCACTCAGAACCCATCAGCAGCAAGACTGCCCCTGCAACAGCGCCCATCGGAGAGATTTCCTGCAATTCGAGCTCCAACATCCTTGCGTATCAGTAACAACGTGCGCCGTAATTCTGGAAATTTGTCGCAAGGAGTCACTCCGGGAATGTCTATTATGATTACAGAAGTGGCTTCGCTGCTTGAGGAAGCGACCCGCAGACAGGAGGTACTGCTCAATCAAGTGATGAAACTCAAGGCCGGCCTGGACAAAGTGAGAATGCCCACTCATGAAACCCCTCGAGAAAAAGAGTCCAACGGGAGCTTGTCGAATCTCTTCCCCAGCAACTGAGAAATGCCTTCTCAAAGTAAAAGGCAACAATTTCCACTGAGTGTGATGCGGCAGTCTCCGCAGTTGACGAATCCTCATCTTCGGTTATTCAATCGGCACGAGATACGTCTCTAACTCCCCTCGGTCCGCTTCCTCCGATAGTTCCAATCCACGTTTGCGCTCAATCTGCTGTTGCAGCTGATCATAGTGTGCAAAATCATCCCAAGCACTAGTCTGGCTATTGAATGCTGTGTAAATGTTAATAAACTCATTGGCCTGGCACAACATAAAAAATGTCAGTTGTAGCTCAACTAAAATTCCACCGATACGCAACTTCACCTCTTCAAATAAGACCTCTTCACAGTCTCTGCAGGACGTGATGGACTTCTTCGTGGGCGTGTTGCTCATCTTGACGCCCGTAAACACAAAATTGGGCACGTCTTTGACCAGCAGCCACTCCACATGGAAGAATCCTTCGTACTTGGGCTTCTCCCATAATTGGAACTGCGCGTCGGTCCTGATTGCCGACGTCATCCTTGCGATACCATTAAAATGCTTGGTGCCACATACGCTGCGCATCACAATACCTTATTCCGTCAGTATGTATAGTACTTCTCTTTATTTATTATATAGTTGATGTACCTGAAAAGAGGAGCACTGGTCGAACTGCTGTCAGATCACTCTTAAAGACCTGGTCCAGAAGCGCATTGTGCGCGTACGTGGAGCTCCAAACGCCGAATTTGAGACTCTTGTGCAGGTTGGCCTCGCTGAAGGACTTGAGCACGAAGCAGCGGCACGTGGACGTCGTAAAGACTTCGCGCACCAGCTGCGTCTGCTCTCTCAGAGAGTCGTCCTGCTTTCCTGTCTCTGTGTGGTCACGTGCGAACCGCGGCGCGAGCTTGAGCTTGCGCTTCTGCTTCTTGCGGGCCATTCCAATTTGGCTATACCCAAATAAATACTGTTTTTACGAGCAAATACGAAAAGGTGTTTTTGGCCACGTGGATCATTTGGCGATCTAAACGGCGACTGAAGTGAGAGGAGCGATGAGCGCGTGGCAATTCCTGTGCGTAGCGCTGCTGGCGCTGCTCGGCTGCATGCAGCTGGGGACGGCGGAGGACGCGTCCAACGTCATCGTGCTGTCGTCGGGAGACTTCGAGGCCAAGACGCAGGCCGGCTCGGGCGCCACGACGGGCGACTGGCTCGTCGAGTTCTACGCGCCGTGGTGCGGCCACTGCAAGAAGCTGGCGCCCGTCTACGAGCAGGTAGCGAACGAGCTCAAGGGCGAGGTGAACGTGGCCAAGGTGGACGTGACGGCCAACTCGGAGCTGGGCAAGCGCTTCGGCATCCGTGGCTTCCCCACGGTGCTGCACTTCAGCCATGGCAAGTCGTACAAGTTCGCGGGCAAGCGCACGCTGGAGGATCTGGCGGCCTTTGCCCGTGGAGGCTTCAAGAACGTGGAAGGCACGGAGGTGGGTGCCGCCCCCAGCTTCCTGGACTTCGCCAAGCAACAGGCGCTGGATGTGCAGAGGGACTTTGTCACGCTGCTCGCCACCAAGAAGAATGTGCTGCTCGTGACCTTCTCGGGAGGGCTACTGCTCGGTCTGCTGCTGGGATGCATGTGCGGATGCTGCACGAGCCGCGGCAGCAAGGCCCCAAGACCAAGAAGGAGTGAAGAGATGCTGCGGAACGTGTCCGTTGGGACGTGCATGGAGAGAAAAAAATCTTTTAGTGCAAAGCAGGTTGGGCTGGAAGAAGAGCTCTTGCTTCTGTGTGTTTACTTGTTAAACATGGATGCTTTGAACTGCAACCTTTGTGCATTTCTTGCTGTGTTCATTATCCCTATAGAGCTTGGGCAATGCGCTGGTTGAGCTCCATGAAGCTGTACTTGAGCTCCAAGCTCTCGAACAGCGACTCTTCTACGCCTCGATAGCTGGCGAGCATTTCGTCCACCTCAGCGAGTTTGTCCGGATCACGCTCCTCGAAAAAGGCAACGAGGCGAGCACGGTATGGATTTTCTCGACTGGGAGCTGGTTCGGACGAGAAGGTTAACGTTTCTGCCTCCTCATGGTACTCAGTAGCAATGGTTGTAGATGGCCTATCGAGCGCAGATGGAGGTGGACGGCCATTCAGCATCGCTATATCGTCTTCGCTTAGAGTGTACGGAACGGGGAATTATCTTCATCCTCGGAGTTTCTTCTCGTTCTGGGACTCCATTATGACTTGAAGGCACAGACTCCTGCGTTGACTGTGGGGGCTCATCAACAACGTTATCTTCGACAGTACTTTCAGAGTCTTTGTTTTGCTGGAGTGAAAGTCCGCCCCCTTCCTGCACTGGAATGTTCCGGTGCTGCAGCTCATCCCGTGCGCGCTGCAATTTCTTCTCATTGTCCTCCGCCTCATTAATCAAAGTCCGGATCTGCGTCAGTAGCAGCTCATTCTGCTTTTTCAGACGCTTGTTAACCATCCTCGATTCGCTGGCTTCTGCCATGGCGACAGCCACTTGGCCTTCTGTTTGAGTCCGCATATTTCGCAGTTCGGTGACCAGAACTCGCCTTTGACCACGAGCCTTCACCAATTGCTGAGTCAATTGAAGGCGTTCTTGTTCCCAAGATTGCATTTGTTCCTCGTAGCTTTGCTTCGTCGCAGCCATTTCTCGTGCAATTTTTTCCATCCGCGTAGAGGTCCCAGTCAAGTGATTCGACAATGGGTATCCCAACTGCGCTCGGCAACGCAACACCGCAGCTTCAGCCTGTCCAAGTTCCTGTTCGAGACGATTACGCGTTGTTGAGTCCATCTCACTAGCCAGGTTCGATACTTCATCGTCGCCACCATCAAAGTCGTCGGTCTGAAGCAGGAAAAAAAAAAAAGAATACACAAGTTACAATAAAAGCGATTTGAGGTCGCTGCTATTGAACGTACCATAGCCCACCGGTGCTTCTCTTCCAAAAGAGCATCACGTTCCGCTTGGATATCGCGCCAGGCCTGGCGTTCGCGCTGTATCCGCTGCAGTTCACCCCCAATGGAAGTCAACTCTAGTTCTTTGGCTTTCACCTCTAATGCTAGATTTTCCTTCTCGACAATTGCGAGGTGCGTCCTCGAGCGCTCTTGGTCACGCTCTACCGTTAGTCGGGCAACGCTATCCTCGAGGCTTTCCTAAAAACATATCAAGCACAGAATAATACTGCCAGTTAGCACAACTGTCGCGTAGACAGAGATACAACATACCATTCGCTCCATAAGCTGCATATTCAGTCCATTCAGTTCTTCTAACAAGCTTCGGGCTTCATTATCACCAGCATGGCTGCGCTGGAGCTGTGTGGACGACGATGGGACGACTGCAGTTTCTTCTTGCGAGCCAAAAGTTTCGATGCTAAGTGTCCAGCGACATTGATCGGCGCGCTCAGCAACCAGCTCTGTTGTGCGATAGCCTCCGGGAGGTATTGCGAATACCCAGAGAGCGGAGTGGAGTCGTGAGGTGATCCAGACTGACAATGAGTGCCGTTGACAACGCTGCATCGCGTTCTTCATCGCGTGCTCTCTCGGCCTGAACGGCTTCGTCAAGTGCGTCAGCAGCTGCCGAAGCTGAGTCCATGATGCTTGAGCTGACAACTTGCACCTGGTACAACACGTTTTTCCTGCAATAAACCCACCCAATTGTTTAGAAACAGTCAGCGAAATTATGAATTCGTTCCGCATCTCGCACTTACCCTCGCAGTCTTGAGTATGAATTATCCCAAACGAGCGTTGCACGTCCAGGACGCAGACAGCGATACATGCCTTCAACAGCACGGCCAGTTGTTGTTGCTACATATCTCGTACGAGCATGCACAATCTCCACAGGCTGCTCGTACGGCTCCGGCGCAAATGATACACTAAAGTCCACGTCGAAATCCTCTAACTCGAATTTCCACGCAATAAACTGTGGTGTCGGGTCCTCCTTATTGGCATCCACCTGAATCACCACCTCGTGCTGCGTCCCTCGTGCCACATAAAACTTCTCCAGCGGGAACGGTTGCAAGATGAAGTCGACAGCCGTCATATGCATCCTGGCGCCTTTGTCCTCCTCCCACTCCGCCACAAAGCTCAACCAGTCTGGATGGAGCTCCAGCATCCCGCTACGATGAGCAGCCAAGAACCTCGTCATTTGGCCGCACCATTGGGCGATGATAGCATCACTGCGACTGCCTTTAGACGGGAACTCTGGCAGCGCCAGTAGCTCGCCACTTGGTTGCTGAGAGTTCCCTGCTTGGATTCCAGTAAGCACGTCGTAGAGTGTGTTAAGAGGCCTCTGAACACAGTAAGAGATGGTCCCTTTGGTCACGACGAACTCCACAATGTAGGCGTGCAGTCCCTGGGCCGAGAGAGACGAGGCGAAGCTCTGTGAAACGCTGGAGGGGCTGCGTCTACACTGGTTACCACGACATCTAGGAAGCGCTCGTCCTGAGGGTCTTTGTCACCGTCTGGAGGGGCGGTTGGGGTAGTATCGTGGAGGGCGGGATGATCCTCGGTTTCCTCGTGAGCCCCAGGAGAAGCCTCCGCGCCGGGAAGCGCATCCTCATCGCTCATGTCGTATGCTGTAATAACATATCGAGCTGTGATTGGATGAAAATGGCTACAGATCAAGTTGAAGTGGAAGATGCCAATTTATTCACTTCTCGATGCATCACTAGCTACGAGTACTTGAGAGAGTGCTGTCTTTCTCCACGGTAGCTGAACGCATCTTCACTTTGGTAGTCCTGGCCCCCGTCAGAGTGCAACGATCGACCACGACCATCACTATTGTATGGGTCAGAAGGAAAGAGCCCGCCCGACTGACGCCGCTCGTTTTCATTCCAGCCTTCATCACGACCCCAAGAGCGACGAGCTTGCCGCTGGTTGTACGAACGATTACGTCGGCGTTCATAACTGCGCTCGATTTGTCGCTCTCGCCACCTTCTTGGAGGGGCTCTTCCCGAGACACTGGTGATGGCTACAGTGCACCACTCTCGCTCGAACAAGAACGCCGTGGCATATTTTGAAACCTTCCAGAAGCAGGAGACAAGCTTCGACTAAGCACCACGCCTGCCTTGTATTCTCGCCTCACCTCCAGTGGATTCCCATAATCATCGCGAAATTCGTGCGACGCTCGCTCAGCATCCTCGCGGTTGTAATAGTGCAAGTACACGCTCGCAGGACGGTTTTTCATGAGCGTCTGCCAATTCTCGCGGGGATGTCGCAACGCGGCACAGACTTGTTATACGTGTAGCGCTTGCTCAGAGAAGCCGCAAATTCCTCGCGATCACGGTCCTGGTTGAAGTGGATGCCTGTCGATTTACGCTCAAAGTGCGCGTTGCGTAGCTCAACCGAGGAACTAAATCGGAGAGAACTTTGCCATCGACATTGAAGACTTCGTATCCCATCATATTTTTGTCTCCTTGATCATGAGCTGTATGAGCTGCGAACTCCGTCATCGCCATAAAGATGGAATTACGCTGCTTCGACAAACGCATGAACGAACGGTCTAGTGTCGAAAACCTCGAGTTCTTCAGCGCCTCGATGTTTTTCGTCCTCTTTCGCTGGACAGATCAGGTCCTTGGTTAAGAACTGAGGACTTGGCCCAGCCTTCAACGACATCGGAATCGGCGCGACTCCACGGCGACCTTCACAAACAACTTGTCCTCGAAGTTCTCCGTCAATTGACTATATTGCGCGTGTGTACAGCCAAAAGTTAACAGTTGAAGCAATGACAGAACACGATGCAGCCAGCGTCGAGCTACTAAAACTGCCGAGGATACTGTCTTCCACTGCGGTCGTTGTACTCTCTACCCTGGTAGTCCCGATCAGCATAACGGGCTGCATCGAGATAGACTCGACGATCACGACCATCGTTATCGTACGAATTATATCCGTCAGAGCGGCGCCGATCGTTTTCATTCCAGCCGTCACCACGTCTGTTGCTGCCCCAAGATGGCCACGCTTGCCGCTGGTTGTAAGCTTGATAGTCGCCGGACCTTGAACGATCGCGCCGGGTATCAAGATGTCCATCTCGCCGGTTATGCATCTGCAAATCTGACTGTTCCTGCCATCTTCTGGGGGAGATTCCAGAGGACGCTCTCTACGATCATCGCCATTACGATCAGGATTCACTGACACAACAGAATCGCCAATTTCTCCATCTTCTTGTCCTTCCTGGTCTTGCTTTTTCTGGCCTTCATTGCTCGAAGGACCAGTGTCCCCATTTAAACTATTATCTTGGCTGGGCTTATCTGCTGCATCATATTTCTCGCGACTTCGTGCTGTGTCACCGTTTACATCCCGTGCTGACGCCGACAGGTTTTGCTCAGTATTCCCGTCGCCACGTTCTTCCGCATCACTACGGCTTGATATTTCGTATGGTTGACTAGCAAAAGACTTCGACGCCGAGCGAGATCCAGACCTAGATCTGCGATCCATTAACTCCCGCGAGCGCTTATTCCCACTCAACCGTGGGCCATATTGACCATCAGCCATTGGGCGCTCCCTGGGGGCCTCTGTCAAATCTCGAAAAGCGGCGTTCATTATTCGGACGATCACGGCGCAAAGATGGAGCATTGTGTGCTCTGTTATTCATCGAGGAAGTCGGTGACGGTTCAGGTGCACGCTCGCTCGAACAAGAACGCCGTGGCATATTTTGAAACCTTCCAGGAGCAGGAGACAAGCTTCGACTAAGCACCACGCCTGCCTTGTATTCTCGCCTCAGCTCCAGTGGATTCCCATAATCATCGCGAAATTCGTGCGACGCTCGCTCAGCATCCTCGCGGTTGTAATAGTGCAAGTACACGCTCGCAGGACGGTTTTTCATGAGCGTCTGCCAATTCTCGCGGGGATGTCGCAACGCGGCACAGACTTGTTATACGTGTAGCGCTTGCTCAGAGAAGCCGCAAATTCCTCGCGATCACGGTCCTGGTTGAAGTGGATGCCTGTCGATTTACGCTCAAAGTGCGCGTTGCGTAGCTCAACCGAGGAACTAAATCGGAGAGAACTTTGCCATCGACATTGAAGACTTCGTATCCCATCATATTTTTTGTCTCCTTGATCATGAGCTGTATGAGCTGCGAACTCCGTCATCGCCATAAAGATGGAATTACGCTGCTTCGACAAACGCATGAACGAACGGTCTAGTGTCGAAAACCTCGAGTTCTTCAGCGCCTCGATGTTTTTCGTCCTCTTTCGCTGGACAGATCAGGTCCTTGGTTAAGAACTGAGGACTTGGCCCAGCCTTCAACGACATCGGAATCGGCGCGACTCCACGGCGACCTTCACAAACAACTTGTCCTCGAAGTTCTCCGTCAATTGACTATATTGCGCGTGTGTACAGCCAAAAGTTAACAGTTGAAGCAATGACAGAACACGATGCAGCCAGCGTCGAGCTACTAAAACTGCCGAGGATACTGTCTTCCACTGCGGTCGTTGTACTCTCTACCCTGGTAGTCCCGATCAGCATAACGGGCTGCATCGAGATAGACTCGACGATCACGACCATCGTTATCGTACGAATTATATCCGTCAGAGCGGCGCCGATCGTTTTCATTCCAGCCGTCACCACGTCTGTTGCTGCCCCAAGATGGCCACGCTTGCCGCTGGTTGTAAGCTTGATAGTCGCCGGACCTTGAACGATCGCGCCGGGTATCAAGATGTCCATCTCGCCGGTTATGCATCTGCAAATCTGACTGTTCCTGCCATCTTCTGGGGAGATTCCAGAGGACGCTCTCTACGATCATCGCCATTACGATCAGGATTCACTGACACAACAGAATCGCCAATTTCTCCATCTTCTTGTCCTTCCTGGTCTTGCTTTTTCTGGCCTTCATTGCTCGAAGGACCAGTGTCCCCATTTAAACTATTATCTTGGCTGGGCTTATCTGCTGCATCATATTTCTCGCGACTTCGTGCTGTGTCACCGTTTACATCCCGTGCTGACGCCGACAGGTTTTGCTCAGTATTCCCGTCGCCACGTTCTTCCGCATCACTACGGCTTGATATTTCGTATGGTTGACTAGCAAAAGACTTCGACGCCGAGCGAGATCCAGACCTAGATCTGCGATCCATTAACTCCCGCGAGCGCTTATTCCCACTCAACCGTGGGCCATATTGACCATCAGCCATTGGGCGCTCCTGGGGGCCTCTGTCAAATCTCGAAAAGCGGCGTTCATTATTCGGACGATCACGGCGCAAAGATGGAGCATTGTGTGCTCTGTTATTCATCGAGGAAGTCGGTGACGGTTCAGGTGCACGCTCGCTCGAACAAGAACGCCGTGGCATATTTTGAAACCTTCCAGGAGCAGGAGACAAGCTTCGACTAAGCACCACGCCTGCCTTGTATTCTCGCCTCAGCTCCAGTGGATTCCCATAATCATCGCGAAATTCGTGCGACGCTCGCTCAGCATCCTCGCGGTTGTAATAGTGCAAGTACACGCTCGCAGGACGGTTTTTCATGAGCGTCTGCCAATTCTCGCGGGGATGTCGCAACGCGGCACAGACTTGTTATACGTGTAGCGCTTGCTCAGAGAAGCCGCAAATTCCTCGCGATCACGGTCCTGGTTGAAGTGGATGCCTGTCGATTTACGCTCAAAGTGCGCGTTGCGTAGCTCAACCGAGGAACTAAATCGGAGAGAACTTTGCCATCGACATTGAAGACTTCGTATCCCATCATATTTTTGTCTCCTTGATCATGAGCTGTATGAGCTGCGAACTCCGTCATCGCCATAAAGATGGAATTACGCTGCTTCGACAAACGCATGAACGAACGGTCTAGTGTCGAAAACCTCGAGTTCTTCAGCGCCTCGATGTTTTTCGTCCTCTTTCGCTGGACAGATCAGGTCCTTGGTTAAGAACTGAGGACTTGGCCCAGCCTTCAACGACATCGGAATCGGCGCGACTCCACGGCGACCTTCACAAACAACTTGTCCTCGAAGTTCTCCGTCAATTGACTATATTGCGCGTGTGTACAGCCAAAAGTTAACAGTTGAAGCAATGACAGAACACGATGCAGCCAGCGTCGAGCTACTAAAACTGCCGAGGATACTGTCTTCCACTGCGGTCGTTGTACTCTCTACCCTGGTAGTCCCGATCAGCATAACGGGCTGCATCGAGATAGACTCGACGATCACGACCATCGTTATCGTACGAATTATATCCGTCAGAGCGGCGCCGATCGTTTTCATTCCAGCCGTCACCACGTCTGTTGCTGCCCCAAGATGGCCACGCTTGCCGCTGGTTGTAAGCTTGATAGTCGCCGGACCTTGAACGATCGCGCCGGGTATCAAGATGTCCATCTCGCCGGTTATGCATCTGCAAATCTGACTGTTCCTGCCATCTTCTGGGGAGATTCCAGAGGACGCTCTCTACGATCATCGCCATTACGATCAGGATTCACTGACACAACAGAATCGCCAATTTCTCCATCTTCTTGTCCTTCCTGGTCTTGCTTTTTCTGGCCTTCATTGCTCGAAGGACCAGTGTCCCCATTTAAACTATTATCTTGGCTGGGCTTATCTGCTGCATCATATTTCTCGCGACTTCGTGCTGTGTCACCGTTTACATCCCGTGCTGACGCCGACAGGTTTTGCTCAGTATTCCCGTCGCCACGTTCTTCCGCATCACTACGGCTTGATATTTCGTATGGTTGACTAGCAAAAGACTTCGACGCCGAGCGAGATCCAGACCTAGATCTGCGATCCATTAACTCCCGCGAGCGCTTATTCCCACTCAACCGTGGGCCATATTGACCATCAGCCATTGGGCGCTCCCTGGGGGCCTCTGTCAAATCTCGAAAAGCGGCGTTCATTATTCGGACGATCACGGCGCAAAGATGGAGCATTGTGTGCTCTGTTATTCATCGAGGAAGTCGGTGACGGTTCAGGTGCACGCTCGCTCGAACAAGAACGCCGTGGCATATTTTGAAACCTTCCAGGAGCAGGAGACAAGCTTCGACTAAGCACCACGCCTGCCTTGTATTCTCGCCTCAGCTCCAGTGGATTCCCATAATCATCGCGAAATTCGTGCGACGCTCGCTCAGCATCCTCGCGGTTGTAATAGTGCAAGTACACGCTCGCAGGACGGTTTTTCATGAGCGTCTGCCAATTCTCGCGGGGGATGTCGCAACGCGGCACAGACTTGTTATACGTGTAGCGCTTGCTCAGAGAAGCCGCAAATTCCTCGCGATCACGGTCCTGGTTGAAGCGGATGCCTGTCGATTTACGCTCAAAGCGCGCGTTGCGCATGATTAGCGTGATCCGACCGCGGAGATGCTGAGGCACAAACGTCGTGCCATACATTCGCTGCTGGTAAAAGCTCGGTCTTCAGGACGCTCGAATTGTAGCTCTTCGTAGCAGTTCATCTTCTGATCGTCACTCGTGTTGTCTTCGCATTCATCATCTAGCGCCGATGCAGAATTTCCTTTCGATTTTGGCGCCGCGAGCGAGACGCCAAAAAGGCAGCGCCAAATGTATCTCGGTTCGATGCCATATCATACTTGGTAGCACAGCTCAACCGAGGAATCAGATCTGAGAGAACTTTGCCATCGACATCGAAGACTTCGTATCCCATAAGAGGGTTCTCGCCTCCTTGATCACGAAGTGTTGGAGCAGCTAGCTCCACAGTAGCGATGAAGATGGAATTGCGCTGCTTCGACAAGCGCATGAACGAACGGTCTAGTGTCGAAAACCTCGAGTTCTTCAGCGGCACGATGTTTTTCGTCCGCTTAACCGGTGGACAGATCGCGTCCTTGGTTAAGAACTGAGGACTTGGCACAGCCTTCAACGACATCGGAATCGTCGGCGCAACTCCACGGCGAGGGCTACCTGGAACTGGTCGAGAGACTAGTTGCACACTCGATGCGCTCTGCGGAGGCTTGGACAACACGCGCTTGGGGATCACAAACGACTCTCCACTCGGGTTCACCGGTTTCTCCTCGGCGTCGCGGGCCTTTAGCACAGCCCGATGGCACCCTCCTTTCTTCTCCGTCGCGAGTTCGGCTTTCCTCTTCTCCTCCTCAGCCGTCGGCAGTCTCGACAGCGCCGCCACCTCATCTTCGACGTCTGCCTCAGTCCCAGCTGTAACAAGTCGTTTGATACTTCCACGCGGTTGCTTCTCTTGAGTGCAGAGCTTCTCCCTAGACTCTTGTCGCTTCAGCTTCACAAACGACTCTCCACTCGGGTTCACCGGTTTCTCCTCAGCGTCACGGGCCTTTAGCACAGCCCGATGACATTCTCCTTTCTTCTCCTTCGCAAGTTCGGCTTTCCTCTTTTCCTCCTCAGTCGTCGGCAGTCTCGACAGCGCCGTCACCTCATCTTCGACGTCTGCCTCAGTCCCAACGGCAACAGGTCGCTTAATACTTTCACGTGGCCGTTTCTCTCGAGTGCGTATCTTTTCCCTCGACTCTTGTCGCTTCAGCTTCAGCGCTAACCGTCTGTCGTGCTCTCCAGAAGCCACCCTACGTGCTTTCATCTTGCGCATCCTCCGCTCACGCGAAGCTTTCGCCTTCGCATTGTCGAAGGCCACTGGGACCCCTTATCCTCTGCACGTTTCTTTTGCCTCTCTCCATCGCTGGACTCGGCATTCGATCGCTTCCGCTTCGTCAGAGCCGCCTTCTCCTTCCGTTGTCTCCGTCGTCTCTCTTCGTCTTCATCTCCACTGCTAACAGGTCGGGCTCTGGGACTCTTTTTGTCGTTGTCCTTCAAGAGACGTAGCTTCTTCATGGGATGCCGCACCTCGTTGTTGTTATTTTGCTTTTCCTCCTTGTTCTTGATCTGTTCGCCCTCCTTGTCCTTGGACTTGGGAGACTTCCTCACGGGATTCTGTGGTTTCTTGGGCTTCTGCGGCGTGACATCTGGCGAGTCGTCGTCGTCGTCTAGCTCTGCTTTCAGGCGCATTAGCCATTTCTTCTTCGTACTCGCCATCTCCCCGGGGCGACCGCCATGGTGCTTGCTCAGATCACGTCCACGTCCACCGACCACGATGGGGATTTTTCTGCAAAATAGTTTTTGTGTATACATTCTAAAAATAACAATAGCAACACATGTAGGATTAACTTACATCATTATGAATAACATCCGCCTGGCGTAGACAATAACGCGGCCGTGGCACACAGGAATGTTACAGCTTCATTGCATGTAGCTTCGTAGCCGCCGTACGATGCACAGTAACTTTTTCAACAGAATTCTCAAATAGCTTTGTCTTGCTCATCTCTAACGAATGATTGACTCCTAACAATTTTTTTTTTTTTTTGGGGGAGGAGGTGATTAACCGTAAGGGCCTGTTCAAACGGAAGCAATATATTGTGATATTCCAGACCACTTGAAACCTCACACGCAACGTAACTCCGGACGCATTCAACGAAATCGTGGAAACTTTTACAGAGAGCACGCGCATGGTGTGAAATTTAAACTGGTTTTGAGTGGGGCGAACTATTTTTGTTTTGGGTGGGTGGTCAAGTGGCTGTAGGAACTGAGCCAAGATGAAAAGCGTTCGAGACCCACGCAAATACCTTGGCATCCTGAAAGCAGAAAATACACTCGGTCGGTGGGGTGTAAACCATCTGTCAGTGTCCTTTTAAAACACGATATACCGGCAACATATGCGGAACAGCGGCAAGAGTGACCCATCGAGCGGCAAGACAAAGGCAATGACAGCGGTATGAACCTGACAACCCTCTCTGAACTTGGGCGTTGCTTCGTGAGGTTGGGGCGTAACCAGAAATAGCAGGAGAAGAAGAACTCATACAGTGTAGTAGCAACAAACGCAAGGATAAAGCTGGATGGAAGTAATGCAACACAATTGAACACAGGTATCAACGAAGGCTGTGCATAACACGAACCAGGAAGCGCATGCCTGGACCTTGTTAACCGGTGTGAGGGTGCTGCCCTTTGAGATCCGCCGAACGAAGTTAATAAATCATATGATGGGACGTTGCCATCATCGCCTAGATACCGCGTATGATGTACCTGCTTAGGTTAGTACAAGTATCGCCGAAAAAACTGAAGTCGTTTCTGTTATCACAAGCTCACATTCAACCCCATGGTAGTGGCGTCTCCTTCAGCGTTGGCGTTTCTTATGCTCGCACGGACGGATATTCGTGATGGCACATAGTTGTGTAAGAAAACTTTATCGTGCTCGGCACGCCATCGTTGAGATTTATCGTAGCGCACCAGGGATGTTATAAGAAAGCCTCGGCAAAAACGTAAATCTTCTTATGAATATAAGACAGTAAAAGAAGAAAAAGAAGATGTCTTATTCAACAAGCATATGTATCTATCATTACCTTGGTGCTCAGATCTAGCAGGCATCGTTTTCACTGCGCACACCGGGCTTGGAGTAATTTAGTCGCTTCATTCTCGTCGACGTTGTTCACCTCGCTTCATACTCCATCATCGACGTTGCTCGCGTCGCTGCCATCGTCGTCCGTGTCGTAGATATCAATGATATCGATGCCGACATCTTCATCCATACCGTCTTCTTCGTTTAACAGCACCGTTTCATCATTAAACCCGAGCTTACCTCGAAGTTGCTGCTCGTTGGTCTTGATGAAAACAAGTTTTCTCACTCTTTCGGGCGACAGGCGATTCCTTAACTTCGAGTGGACGAAGCCAAAGGTGGAAAAGTTTCGCTCAGAAGCAGCGCTGGATGCTGCCATAGAGAAAACACGCACTGCAATGTCTTGTAGCTCAGGCCAATCGGTGCAGTCGGACTGCCAGTACTTCAGAATACTCTTTTTCACCTTGCCACCCTCACCCTTCTGCCCGAGTACAGTGAAATCAACGTCGTTCAGCCTCCGCTGTTTTAAGGCTTCAATCCGAAACGCGCTGTACTGACAAAGTAGTTTTTCTTGACGTTCAACGCTAGTCTCTCCATTATAATCAGGGAACTTGCGCAAAAGCGTTTCGGTGTTTTGTCTTGTCAAGCGATCCATGCCGTCTCCAAGAAATCGTGGATCCAGGATGTTGCCGATACTGTGGGCGACACCCTCGATAAGTTTGTAGCGCGTAGATATAATCTCGTCGAGGAACTGTAATTCAACGCCTGAGAGAGTAGAAATTTGTCTGAATCGACATGGCAGCTTCTGGAACGCTTGATACACTTCCGACACCGGCACAGCATCGCTCTGAAACGCCGTGATGTATTCGTCAATAGGTTTCAACAATGCAAGAGACTTCGTCATGTTGGCTACGAAATTTGCGTCGGTCAAGTAGCCCTTGATCTTTTCACGCAACTTCTTCTTCTTTCCACTTTCACACACAAAACCGCGCTCACCAACAATTCCAGTCAAGATGCTATCAGAATCATTGACAGACTTGAGGCAGTTTTGTAAACTTCCCCAGCGCGTTGGAGCCGGGAGTTGGAGTCGACGTTTCCCAGCAACATCTTGCGCTTGCTTGAGATTTGCTTTGGGTACGTGATGCGAAGAGAAAAACTTTACAATCTTCCTGCATTGAGTAGTGAATTGAAGCAAGTACTCAAACGGATACTCAGCAGGGTACTGATTTTTGCCAGAGTCATCGACGCGAGTCTTTTGGCGCCAAAAATGTCCTTTACCAGTAGATGAAGTCCATGCGAAGCACATCCATGAAAAAACAGTGATGGAAACTCCTTCTGAAGCTGGTGCCATGCATTTTTGTTGGCACGAGTATTGTCTGTGATAGCTCCGCACACGAATGGGCCAATACTTTGTATCACACGGGTTAAATCGCTAGCAATCCATTCAGCATCATGCCGTACGTCACCCGTCGCTACCGATTCGATGAACAGTGAGAGATCTTCAGTGGTAGCCGTGTAGTTTACGATTGGATCGTTGAGCACATTCGACCACCCATCGGAAGTGACGCACACGGGCTGGTTGTTCGACTTGAAAGTCCCGTCGACGACGCGCTTTACCTGATCGTAGCAAAGATCAAGAAGTGGACTACTTAAATCATGTCTGCTGGGTAGTTTGATTTCGGGGCGGCACAATTCAAATGCTTGTAGAAGATACTTGTTTTCGATGCGAGAAAACGCAGTCCCCGTTGTGTAATAATGCATGGCGAGGCGCTGGTGAACGATCCCTAACTGTTTCTTCGATAGTTTGGGAGGCCAAACTGGTCTATCTTCTTCTGCAGCTTTGGCTTTGTTGTGGTCGATGCTGGTGTGAAGAAGGCAGCGGTGAGTGTGGTCGTTTTCTGTTTTTTGTGAACCACTTCGGACGCTCATGCGTCTTCAAATTCTTCATCAGATTTGTGAAAGGCCGGCATTTTCGTAGATGGCCGATCACAGAAAGCGTTTTGTGGTGGTGGCGAACATTTTCCTTGCAGTGCTTGCACGTCACGTTGTTTGGCTTGGAAAGTTGGTGGATGTTCGGTTCGTCCGATAGGTGTGCCCAACATGTATGGACCGGTTTGCCTCTTTTACGCTTCCCTGCGGCTGTGTTGGCACCATCGCAGGAGGTTACTTGTTCGGAGCTGTCAGCTACAGTGGACATCGAACCGGGAGGGTGGGTGGGCGGGTAGCGGTGGTGCTGTGCTGGCTGGAGGTCGAGTTGAAAAGTGATCTGATATAGCTGCTCTGGAACGTTTTGCGAGTTGAATCAAGCACAGCCGCCGAGGAAGGTAGATGAGAACACTGGCTTCGAAACCTAGCACAACAGAAACAACTGTTTTAAGAACCAAAAGAAGAATTCTTGCCATTCAGAGCTATCTTCTTATCCATTATAAGACAGTAAAGAAGATTGAATAAAAGAAAGCTTACCATCCCTGTAGCGAACGCACCAAAGCAAAGGTTATTTGTCAATATACAAATTGACTCGCTCTGGGCACTCATGTTTCTTGACGCACGAAGCCCGATTCTCGAGCAGATTTCGTATTCCTTCAACTTCTTGCGGGTAGCTGTCATCTATGACAATGCGGACGAAGCGCCAGTTTTCTTTGTGATTCAACACCCACGAGCTAATCCAAAGTTGCCTAACTCAGATAATATTGAACGGGTTGTCCATGACGAATTGATCTGTTGACATTATTGAAGAAACTGATAGCAAGGCAATATCCAAGATAGATTGGAGCTAAACAAAGCTCGTACTCGAAGGTGTGATGTGTTGACAACTAAATCCTTATAACGGATGGACAAGACAAGTAAATCGTGTGAGTTACGACGTCAGCACCAATACGAAGAGTGCGAGTACACTTGACAGTGCACGTTAAGCCCAGCGTGTACTGACAAATGTACGCGTGATGAAGAGAAGATCGCAGCACCCAAATGCTGCTGTAGCTCGATGTATGCACGTTTTCCGGTAAGGCTGAAGTAAGGAGAGCCGGTTGCGTGGTCTTCTGTGGTGGCGGGGTTAGCGGCAGTAGCTGTTAGTTTTTACTTGAACAATAAGCTCTTGGTATTGCACATGAAAGTTGTTGTGGGCTTTCGATTGTGCCCAAACAATCTACGAAATCTATTCGACTTGTTGTGTTCGCAATCAGGAACGCCCTGAAAATCAGGAAAATGCGAAAGGTGTGTCATGTTACACAACTGCCTCTGCTGCAATGGGGTGTATATTGAAACTAGCGCGCGTGGGTTGCAGATCCCACACCACGCTGCCTGCATGGCAGTGTCGACAGACTTCAACGAAGCTCTGTAGGCACGAACATGCGATAGGATCGTTGAAATGGTAACTATCCGCAGAATCCACTAACTATTCCGAAGCAGAGGTAACACTACTAGACATACTTGATCTGGTATTAACGTCGGTGGCGCAACGGATCTCTTGATCAGAAATGCTAATACCTTGTAGACGCAAGATCAACGTACCGTTCTGCAGGCTCTCGCTGAATATAGGGATGTAGAGCAAAACGTATACGTGGGCAGACCGAGGAAGCAGCTAGAAGAGGTGCGTGTGGTGTAAAGTTTTACATTTACTTACTTGCATTGAGCAGGATGAAGTTTCATTATGTCATTGTGTTTACAGTGATAGCAGTAGCGAATCTTGTGGCGCAGCTTGCGAGAATCGTGCGGTATGGTGCAGGCTTATTTACTTGTACACATTCATGACTGAAAACTGTTTAACCAGGCCCAAACGGAATGCATCAAAGACCATTGCTTTAGCCAGAGCAACAGTGGTAATTAGCGCATGCAGAACAACGTGCATGCATTTCTCCAGCTAAGGGCGGTAGAAGGAAAAAGAGTCTCCATAATTGCGGAGAAGTCTATCGAGGAAGGTGATCTCGTGGCTCAGTACGTAGGCGAAGTGATCCCATGAAAAATGTATTTGAGTAGAGAACGATCGATACGTACAATGCTTAACTCATTGGTTTGCTCAACGTTTGGTAATATTTGTTTTACATTGATAGCCAGCATATCATTTCAAACATTTGTACGGCATGCGGGTAAGTCACTCGGAGGTGATCGATGCTTGACACGTCGGCAATATGGCGCGTTTTATAACCCACTGCTGCGATTCGAACTGCGTCGTAGAATGGTGGGAAGTTGCTGGAGAAGTGTGCTGTAGAGTGTTCGCCGAGCGCTACATCAATGAAAATGAAAGAGGTGATTATTAGTTGCGGTGGATCTCCTGTTTTAAGCAACACTGTGCGGTGTCATCTATGTTGTAAGATCTAAGTAGTTTTCCTGTCTCAATAGCATGGCCGCCAGCGATGCCTTTGTGATGCCTCAAACTGTCGTGGAGCTCTGTGAAGAGCTGTCCAGAAAAAGACATCGGTGGGAACGGCGATGTTAAGAAAATAACAGGGGAAAATGTGAGCTATGGTATGTCCTGTTGACTAGCATATCGTTGATCCAGTAAAAGTTTAGGTGGCACTGATGAGGTTGCGAATCTGTGTTGAAAATGCCCATCATGGTGAAAGTGCGCAATGATGTATCTTATACACAACATGAGTCGATGGAGGCTATTTTGCCGTGTTACAACCCTACTACCTAGATGATCGGTTGAACTTGCACCCTCAGATACATTGAAGTCCGTAATTAAAGCCGAATCACCAAAAGTCTGCTAGCAAGGCGTAGAACAGTTATTAGCGCGCGTTGAAAGCAGATTTGTACATTCTAATTTGCAACCGTGAGGACACGCAAAAGCTGACCCGAAGCACGAAAGCAGCTAGGCAAACGCTGAAGAAGGTCTCTAGTAACATCTTGAGCTCAGAAACCCAAGGTTCACATAGCAAGACGATTTCTATCGACGACGTAGAGCAATAGCGTCAAAATGCGAGTCTTGCCCGCCACAACGAGACCAAAAAGAGAAACGCGGCGGCACAGCAACTTCCTCGCAACTACAAACGAAGGAAAACGGGTCGCCGAGCAGAATCAAGTGACAGAGAGAACATTGAGGCGGATAAAAAGGTAAATTATTTTTCACCGGTGCTGCAAAAATTAAGTTAACACGAGTTTTCGTATAATTCGACGCTGCTAGAGTTTTTGTACTATCGATGCGTCGTTGGTCCGTGTTTGCGGTAGTTGCGGAGAGCTTGCTAACTCGGCTCAACCCATACTTAAGTTATTGGATGCGGAAACTGCATTTTTGCTCCGCTTCGAGTCGAGAGCGGTAAAGTGGATCTTATTCCCGAAGGGCTTGCCCCCAAACCTAACGAGTAGGCATCGTTGATTTGGTCGTGTGCTCGCTGCTACGGGCCGTTGCGAACCGGTAAGATCCCCAAGTTTTCAAGGGCTTCCGGCTTTCAAATTAGTGCTGTCCCGGAAGAACTTGCGGTATTGAGCAAAATGGAGGCGAGGCTGATTGGTCTGGGAGTTTTGTTCACTACGTGCGTGAACCTGTATCGCGCCGGACAAGAGTTCACGGGAGGAAAAGCTACAAATTGCTGGAATAACCCTGGCGAGATTGTGTGAGAATTGCCGAGATCGCTCAAAGACTATGGCGTGGTGTTTTTAGCTTCAAGGAGCGATCAATCACCAAATACTTTCGAGTGCGGCCACCTTAAACGTCATCTCCACGGACGACAGGTCCAGCACCCTCGTGGCTTGTGCCGGTCTTGATCTGCGCCCCGTTTGCATTGCAACCGTCGTTCTCCCTAACTTCAAGTTCGGCCGAAACCCTTTTGGAAATGGAAATCGCCATTTTTTAAAATTCTGTTTTATATTTGATACCAGTAAATAGCGACCGGCATCGACTTCCTAGTAAAAGCTTTTGTTTTTGTTGTTACTGCGCACGATCTGCAATAGTAAAGAACAAAACCGCATGGACATATATATTAGTGCTATCCTTCGAATTCATATCCACGCTATTGTTTTCACTTTCATCCCTCAAGTGGTGCTGCTAGAGGTGCCGCTAGAGATGCTGCTGGAGCTGAGTGTGGATCGGTCAAACGCAAGCATAGTGTTGAAAGTAGCTCATGCAGTGGCTCCTGCAAAAACTCCAAGGCTGATGGTGACATCGAACAAGCTGATGTGGCAGCTGTGGACGGCGATATGGAGGCTCGGCATGCCGTTGTTGGCTCACACTCACATTCCGCGGACGAGTCTTCTTCAAGTTGTGTCGTATTCTTCTCCACAGCCACGCATGTAGAGCTTGTCTTGCTGTCTCTTCCCTGGGATGCACCGGCTCGCGTTTTCACTCGGCTCTCGCGCTTCTTTTCGTTTTTCGCCTCCTCATTCCGGTGATAACGCGCGCTGCGTTTCATTCTGCTGCTTATGGTGCTCCGCGCACAACCAGTGACGCTCGCCATTCTTCTTAAACGTCCTCTCGTTGGTGCATGTTCCAGGATACTGGCACTGACGTTTGTTCCGCGGTTTATCTCCCTTCCCCGCGCCATGTCGAGTGGTCTGTGATTAACCACACGCGTCTGTTAGTCCAGCCATTCCAATATCTACACGTTAGCTGCAGGAACGCCTTGCCTCGCTTGCACGCACAGCGTAGCGACGAATGAACTGCTCGCGCGAAGTCCTGCGCTTCGATTCCAACGGCAGAATAGTAAGCGTTGGGGGGCTCAAAACTACGATATGGTATATATGTTGTGCCCTCTAGCAACGTAAGGTGCACGGCGCCGGATGGATGCTGCCATAGTACAGTGAAACGTGTCATTAGTGTGGGCGCACAAATAGCATGCCCCACACTAATTTGCTAGAGTCCACACGAGCGGCCAAGTAACACTAATTAGCTGCCACCACAAGAGCCAGTAGAGCGTCAAGCAAGTGGCAGGGTTGGCTGGAGAAGAGCATTTGTTAATTCCGCAATAGAGCACGTGAGAGAGCAGACTCAGACCTCCGGAAGGCCATGATATCGTGTGGACTATCTAAAGGGCTCGATGAAAATGAGAAGAGTTACAGCTTTCGGAGAAGCTTCAACACATTAGATTTCGTGACGATTTTGAGGGGAAAATAGAAGAATAAAAACATTAAACATGTCGTTTTATATATTTTACGATTCGATATTTCAAAAGGCTTCTGACGCTTGGATAGAACCTCAACATACTATACAAAACTTACATAAAATAGAATGGACTTCATTATACTACAAATGAACTTTTTCTTACAGTCATGAACTTATTACACTTGTGTTAGCCCTCAATATAGTTGATTTGCTGAAGCTCAAGTCTTTCGACTGAGGGAAAAGGTGCTTCAAATGCCACAGATTCACGAGGGCGTAGAGAGCGCAGCAACAAGCAGTTGGAACACATGACAAGCACGAAGAGTAAATCGCTGTAGGTCACCCAACGGTTGTTTCGATTGATTATCAAGGCAGATTTTGGAAATAGCGGATTAACTTTGAAATGTCCTCATGGACATAATTACTGTGGGTGTACAATTACTGTGGGCCACACTATATACACTCTTCACTGTAGTTTACAGAAATTCTGATTTATAAAAACGAATTACCAGATTTTTTAAAAAGCAAAACGAGTTAGACAGCGATCATGACCACCGCGACAGAGGCGGAGCTGCGTGCGCTGGACAAGCAGATCGCCGCACTGATGCAGCAAAAGGCGGAGGTGCAGATGCGTCTGGAGAAGGAGGTGGGCGGCGCCCGGGCTAAGCAGATGAGCGCCGAGGTGGTGGACAGCAACCCGTACAGCCGGCTGATGGCGCTCAAGCGCATGGGCATCGTGGCCAACTACGAGCAGATCCGCGACTTTTCGGTGCTGGTGGTGGGGCTGGGCGGCATCGGCTCCGTGGCGGCCGAGATGCTCACGCGCTGCGGCATCGGCAAGCTCATCATGTACGACTACGACACGGTGGAGATCGCCAACATGAACCGCCTCTTCTTCCGGCCGGAGCAGGCCGGCATGACCAAGACGGCAGCAGCCAAGCAGACTCTGCACAGTAGGGATAAAGCATTGTATGCTTCTGATATTTTCTAGTGGAAAATGCTAATAATTTTATTTGCTGTGCAGGCATCAACCCCGACGTGATCTTCGAAGAGTACACGATGGATATCACGACAACCAGCAACTTTGAGCAGCTTTTGGACCGCATTCAGCACGGAGGAGTGGATGGCAAGAGCAAGGTGGACCTGGTGCTGAGCTGTGTGGACAACTACGCCGCTCGGACGGCGTTGAATCAGGCGTGCAACGAGCTCAACCAGGAGTGGATGGAGTCGGGCGTGTCGGAGGACGCCGTGTCGGGTCACATCCAGTTCCTTCTACCAGGACGCACGGCGTGTTTCGAGTGTCTGCCGCCGCTCATCGTGGCCAGCGGCATTGACGAGTCGACGCTGAAGCGTGAAGGAGTGTGCGCTGCTTCATTGCCGACCACGATGGGTCTGGTGGCTGCGATGCTGGTGCAGAACGTGCTCAAGTATTTGCTTTGCTTCGGCCAGGTGTCGTACTATCTCGGCTACAGTGCCATGAAGGACTTCTTCCCGTCTGATGTCATGCGGCCTAATCCAGAATGCTCCAACGCGCAGTGCCGGAAGCAGCAAGCTTCCCCGAGCACGTTAACTGGACCCCGATGGTCTGGAAAGCTCTGGGTCACGACGGTCAAGAGAACCTCGTTGTCGAGCATGAGGACAACGAGTGGGGAATTGAGCTCGGTGGAGCTGATGCTGCGGGCGTGGAAGTCGGCGCCGCCACGGAGTCATCGAACTTGGCCTCTGGGCTTTCTTTCGCTTACGACCAGCCCGCCGCGGTGCCGGTGGAGGCTGCGGAAGACAAGTCCGCCTCGGTGTCAGACGCTGGTGTCAGTCTCGAGGATCTGATGGGACAATTGAAGTCGTTGTAAGTGCAGCGACCTCGTCAGTGGTGTAAGTGCCGTCTTGACTCTGACAGCATCTAGATCGCCATAGAGAAGTAGTGCGTTTGATGGAGAGTAACGAAAACATGCTTCATGGTTTTCTTGGCACATTACTGGGTGTCGAGAACATCCTCGAAGGCTTGAAGCAGGGCAAAACTCGCGGACTCAATCGCTGGGTTCCAAAACCCTTCTCGTAGTCGGTGGTCAAGGACTTGGGCAATCCTCACAACATTCGCGAGCGTCTTCGAAGTCTCAGGTGACGTCTCCACCAAAACTCTCATAGCGTCGAGCGCTGAGGCAGCTACGACTGCATCACTGCAGCTTTCAAACTCTCGTAAGAAATCGCCGAAAGTGAGGCCTAGCTCGGCGATTTCGCGTGCGTTGACCTGGTCGTTGGTACGCTGAACTTGACCTTGACTTGATTCTAGATACAACTCCCGAATACTCGCAGGTAGGAAGCTGTAGTTGATGCTTAGACTAGTTTCCTTGAGAGCCTTTGCTGCTGCGCCTTCCTCCGTAGCGATTTTCTCTGCTGAAGATGACATCGAAAATGCCGATGAATGCTTTGATAGTCCACTTCCTGAAGACGAACCGTTGAGGGACCTCATCGATTTTCGGATAAGATGGCCACGACTGAGGGCTTGAATACACGTTGCAGCTTCTATCTCCTCCAGACAATGATCATGAACAGCGGTGATTTGTCGCCAGAAACTTTGAATAGTGGTGGCAGCAATTTCTTGTACCATCGTCACCTCCTTGTCCACTGCGGCCTGGTGGATGGCACTCCTGCGAGCCTCAAAGTCTCGGTAAACCTGTTGAATTGTGCGAGCTGCAATAATTCGCACTCCCTCATCAATTGATCGGTGTGTGAACTGTCGATGAATTCGGAATGATCTCTGTATCGTGATGGCAGCTGTGTTGATTCCAGCTTTGAAACATTCCGTCAGCAACCGACTTTGTTGGCCACGGACGAGCGCCTGGATCTTGATCGCGCTAAGTTCTTCCAGGAACACCTGCTCCAATTCAAGCTGGAGACAGAAAACATCACAGCTTTAGTAAATAGTAGTTAGAAAGAAAAAAATGAGCAAGTGTCTCCGTACTGCTTGGTCCAAGGCAACGTTGAAGTGTTTCCGTTCAATGTACATCCGTGTCAAGTATCCTGCTTCCTCGTTCGCAGCTCGCCGACGAACTGCATCCCCCTCACTAATGCTTGAATTCGTATAGCAGCTTCGTTTTGCTGCCTTGGGCTTACTGCCGCCACACTGCTACGACTTGTGCGTGGTGTTACCTCGGACAATGGAGTGTATACTTCCTGTGTGCTGCTTCCAGTTGTACGTGGTGTTGCATCCGTTGACTTTGTTTGCTGTTCCTCCGCACTCCTTCGAGCTGTACGAGATACTCTATCTGTGGTCTTTGGCGTAACTTCTTCATCACGATTGCTTTGAGGAGATGGTTGCGCACTAGTGCGGATAGACGATTTCGCCGTTTCCAGAGGTATGGAAGATAGAGTTGGGTGTCGGCCCTGGTCTGACAGTTGGCTTAGATTAAGTCGGGGCACGGTGGCCGTAGCATTGAGTTGCGGAGGATCAGGCTTTCCTGCTGGGTGCAGGGAAGCTTGGCTGGACATTGTAGCTCCAAGAACAACGTCAGCTATCGAGAACACTAGGCGTTGAGGCGGCGGAGTCGCTTTGCGACCTCTTCCTTTTGTTTTCTCATGCTTCGGTGGTAGAGTCGCTGGATCAAGCAAGCCGCCATGTCCTCCACCTCTGCTTTCTGAAGTTCAAGTTGTTGTTCTTCTTCTTCCTGGCGCCGTCGTTCCTCCAGCGTCAAGAGATACTGTCGTATTTGCCTCTGAATCACAGCTGCGGAGTTATTCTCCAGTTTAACCTGTTTAGGACATAATGAGATTGTTGATAACTGCGGAAAAACTTTGGATAAGCTCAACCTCAAACAGAACGCACCTTTTTCAACTGTGAGACTTCCGACCGACAGTGTTGGCCACGGAAGAAAGACTGTAGCCGGCGGCCAGCAGCGGCACGAAATAATTGTCGCTCAGCATCTCGGGCGTCAGCTTCAGATCCAAACACATAGTTGTCTTCTTGGATGATGACACCATCATCTTCGCTCTTACTTTGGCGGTCCTTGGAAGAATACATTGTCGCCTGAACATCATCATTCGTGGGATCATATGACTCTGGTTCGTGTAGATTTTCTAAGGATTCGCGTCTGGCTTGCTCGAGTCGATCACGAACTTTTGACATCGCGCTTCGTGGAGTCGAAATCTTCGGACTGCTTTCAGTGTTTGCTGTTCGAAGGTGTGGTTGTTTGGTCGTAGGAGAGCGAACTTCAACACCATTCAAGTCATCCTTAATACACTCGGCCAACTTCTTCATGCGACGAAGGTACTCCATGTGGCCTACTCGTTGCGTTGGCACTTCTGAGTCAGTGTCACCATCGTCATCACCGTTGTAACCAGTAAGAGACATGCTAGGCGAGTTAACCTCAGGTCCTCGAGATGACTCCGCGTCACTGTCACCGCTAACCTCATTTTGCTCTCGCAAGCGACTATCATTAAGAACCCGTCGATGCCTCTGCATCCCTGCAGCACTTGGACGCTGATTCCTGGAGTCGATACTACCTTTTGAGACTCTAGCAGGTGCACGATTATCCATGAGCCTGTCGCGTTGGCTACTGCCACGATTTCGAGGTAGAGCGTCCATATAGTCGTCAAAGCCGTCGTCACTGTCACCTTCATCAAGAATCACTCCATAGTCGTCGTCGTTACCTATGATATCATCATCCCGACCAGCAAAGCAAATCTGTCCCTGCACTTGTTCCCGTCTTTTGGTCTCCAGTGTTGTCTGTCTTTGCCGTCGAGCTCCTGATGTGGCTCCACCTGCACTTTGAGGGCGCCGGGATTTCCGCTCAGTCTTTGCAGCTTTCGACTGAGGTGTTTGGGAATCATTCAACGAATACTCCCTCTCCAACTTCTTCCAATGTTCTTCGAGCAGATCTTCAGAGTCGCGTGATGATCTTGTTGCTTCGTTATTGCTTGATCTCATGGAAGGTTTCGCTGACTGAGGACGCTGTCGAGCCGTGGCAGATGCGGGACGCTGGGTTTTCCCTGTTCGACCAACTGTAGCATTCCTTGGCGAATCATATCGCTGCCCCGCTGTTGACGGCTTAGTGGCTTTGTAACATTGAGAAGCAACAGTTGAGCTATAGGACACGTCGGACTCTTGTGTGTATCGAGAGGATGCGTGCGCAGACTTCGGACGAGCTGCCGGACGTCGTACGCCGGCATTGTTTGACGTATTCACAGCAGTCGGGATCCCGTTCTGTCGGACGTTGGCCGTCTTCTGCTTCTTCTTGGCATCGAGGAAAATCTTCTTGAAGGACACGCATAAGGCTTCGTTGGTTTCGCGATACTTCCACACTAACTGCAGCGCCTTCTTGTACCATTGCAGACTGGCCTCTCCCCGTCCATTGAATTCCAATTCGACTGCCAAGTTGTGGTAGGCGACAGCAAGCGCGATAATCTTTTCCTCTCGAGTTTTCGCGTCCAGGGCATCTACCAATGCAGCCTGGTCTCTTTCAGGGTCGTCCTCATTCCGGTCATCTGCATTCCCATCTTCAAGACTCACAAGCTCTTCTTGTGTATGGAAAATCGCAGCCTGCGCATGTTCCAAAGCCAAATCGTGTCGGCCAAGCTGAGACTGGATCGCGCACAGGTTGAGGTGGGTGATGGACAGGTTTTTCACGTGCGTGGATCCCGATCCTACCTGTGCTGCCTCCTTCAGATACTTCAATGCTGACTTCAGCTTCCCCAGCTTGCGATAGCAGCAGCCGATGTTGTTGAACGTGAGAATCTGCAGTGCTTGACACCGTTTGAAATTCCCCGGAGCTGTGATCGCCTCGGCTTTCCGTAGCATCGCTAAACACTGGTCGAATTGTCCCTGTGCTAGATACTGCATAGCGACAGAGTTGTAGCTCAGCATCACCTCGTTCAAAGCTTTGTGCACCACCGAATTGTCCACGCCAAACATCCGTCTTTTCAGCCACAAACTTTGCTCCAGACACCCCAACGCTTCCAAGTCCATATTCTTCTGCTTTAAGCACGCCACAGTCGAATTCAACATCTCCAGTAAACTCTGATCGCTGTCGTGTTGGGTCTGGTCCAAGAACTGATCCGTTCTCGGCTTACCAGGGAGACTCGGGAGGTATGTGAAGTATACGCCGACATCTGGAACGGATTCTTCTTTGGGGAGCGGACATGAGGCGCTGGCTCGTACACATTGTCAAGACGATAAAAGTGGCTCATTCGTGAAAGCTCGGCGACTGTAGTCCAGCGGTGTCGATGAAATCCCTCTTGTCACCTTAGATCATGCTCTCATGAACGAGAGCTTTCGTCCGCCGTCTCAGCAGCAGTCGAAACGACCGATAATTTTGGTGGCCTAGTACACTTCACCACACGTAACAGCACCAGCTTCCGGTCAGTTCAAAACCACATCTATTCTCCACAAACCTTAGTTTTCTTCACTGCGTCATTGTCTTCATTCACGACGAACGCCCGTCCACTATGCGCCTTGAGCCCGGGACTTTTTAACTGCAGCTCTAGAGATTTAATCTGCTTCCTCATTTGAGCAATTTCCTCGGCCTGACTGGCCACCACCTTGAGCAGGTCGCTCTTTTCTCCCTCCAGTCGTGCAGTCATTTGTTTGTACATATCCGACAACTTCAGCGAGTCGTCCAATGTTGACAGCATCGACATGCGACTGGGAGCGAGACTGGGGGCGAGAGACACCGCGTCGTCTTCACGTTTGCCGATTGGGATCTTGGCGTTAAATCCATGCCGCACATCCAGTCCAGATTTTAACGGAGATTTAGCCGGGATGGATAATCTCAAAGACCCAATGTCCGATTTCACTGGCGACGGGGAACTCTTGTAGGTTGTATGGGAGATGGAGGAGGAATTCCTCCTGCGGACCCATTTTCGGAGAAGAGTACGGGTTCACTGGTGGCTTTGGCGGAGAAGGTGAAGTCTGTGGGAACGAAGGGGCCTGCTGCTTCATCGGCGGCGGGGGCATACTTGTGTGTGCGTCACCACTGCCGAACAAATTACTGGCGCTTGGTGCCGCATTCGGAAATAAATCTTGCGCTTGATCGTTGCTGGGCGAAGGCTGAGGCGGCTTGAACGTGTCTCCATTATGCGTCGGAGCAGGAGAAGAAAACAAACTGTCCGCGCTAGCCATTCGATGGTGATCACCGTTGGATTGGACAGGAGATTCGAACGGACTAGTACTGGCTGCTGCGGGCGAGGTGAATGGACTGGAAGTGTTTGCACTAGCCGAGCCAAATGGGCTTGCGTTGTTGGCAGGGGCAGCTGCAAACGGACTAGCGTCGTTCACTGGGGCCGACGCGAACGGACTCGAGCTGTTCGCTAGGTCTGATGCGAACGGACTCGAATTATTCGCTGGAGTCGAGGCGAACGGGTTGGCATCATTTGTTGGAGCCCCAAAAGGGTCTGCTGGGGGCTCCGACTGCACTGACTGTTGCTCATGACGCTGCTCCTGTCTTTCAGCTCCAACTTCGTTATCCACCGGCGCCTGGTGGTTCGCAAACGGTTCATTTCCAGCATGACCAAAGGACCGTCCACTACTCCCCGACCGAGGAGCTGCAAAGTGGTCAGTCGCTGTAGACCTCCCAAATGGCTCGTTATTCCCCCGAACGGGTCTTTCGGCGGGGAATTCCTCACGACCCCATGACTCTGTCGATATGGGTTGCCGCCACTGCCTGACGGAGGGCCCGAAAACAAACTGCCAGCGGCAGGCGGTGGTCCACTAGCGAACAGCTCAGCAGCTGCTCCTGCACTCTGTTGCTGATAGAAAGGAGCACTGGGGCTTTCTCCCGATGGCGATGGGGTCGCCGCCTTGTACAGTGGCGTGTAGTTTCTGCCCTGACTGTTTGGGGTCGACGGGGTCTGGCGGGCGGCGTGAACAGCCGCTGCTGGTGGTGGTGGTAAGGTCGGTGCTGCTGGCTGCTGTCTGCATTCAGGTCTACGGTCTCGTAGAGGCCCCGGTGGACTGGGACGACAGCGGGATTTCCTCCAACCCGCCGGGGCCTGCGTGGCCCTCGCTGTGCTGTCCAAAAGGCTGTTGGTGCTGCTGGTACTGTGGCGGGGGCGGCGGCTGATAGTAGAAGGGTCCGTTGGGTGACGCGCGCTGGTACGAGCCACGGTTGCCAGTGTTGTAGGAGCCCCGGACGACTGCGGTGGCGCCGGGATCGGCGGGCGGGACGCAGGCGCGCTCGGAGCCGCGCTGGAGCCCGAGTCCACGAAGTGCTGCAGCAGGCGATTCATTCTCGTCAGGATAAAGACTAGGGATAATATGGCTGCGTTTGCGGTGATTTTAGGCCTGCACCACTAAAGTTTAGCTAAGTTTTATTTTGAACACGCAGAAGCAGCAGGGTTCGCAAAACCCAGTGTTGATTCTTCCTTGTGGGTGGGATATTGAAATGCGTGGGTGGGATAATTAAAAATGGGTTTTATCAATGGGTGTAAAGGGTCTTTTAAAGGTGTGAAGTTTCAATAGTCAATTCTTACTAAACTTGTTTGTGCTTGAAAAAGCAATAGAAGTTGTTTCCTCAGCGCATCTTGAAAGAGCTAACTGTTTCCCATGGTACTGATACTGACATCATCACCGCATGCATGATCTAGTAAGACCAAAGTAATATTGCAGTCTGAACAAACCTGTAAAAGTGTTGTCTGTCTTAAGGTCGTTGGGCCTAAAAGAAAGAGTTTGGACCAGATTGAGAAGCAAAAATGAATGGTTACTGGAAAATGTTATGAGTACAACAATGATTCACAAGGTAGCTAAGCTCTGAATACGTTCGATTTTTGAGAGCTTTCAAGGCTGACACGGCGTTGCACATTTTCAAAGCATATAGATACTTTAGAACATGTGTTTAACAATTGAATGTACAGCCATAGAGTCGACGGAGTCACGCGCTACCAAATATCTCATCCGGAAAGAGTACCAATATGCCAGTGCACACCACCCCGACACATGTTATACAACAAAGTGATGAGGTGCACAATGGTGCCTATTGGTGTATGCTCGAGTGTACTGTCAGACTTGATACAGACATTAGAATGATGCCTTCAGAAGTTCCAACATCCCGACTCAGTTGCACACAGCAGTTGCCACTGCAAGGATTGCTCCGCATCCTCTCCTCTTGTGTTACCTTCGTCCCTATGGAACTAATACTGAATCTGATGATGTAAACCGATGATTGTTCATTTTCTAGATTCAGCGGTGTGCGCTG
Source organism: Phytophthora quininea (assembly GCA_011947345.1). Taxonomy (NCBI): domain Eukaryota; phylum Oomycota; class Peronosporomycetes; order Peronosporales; family Peronosporaceae; genus Phytophthora; species Phytophthora quininea. The sequence continues at coordinate 681,421 of JAAVTG010000586.1, read as the reverse complement.
TGCAAGTGATATCAGGCTTTGACCATAAGTCTCTTTGTCACTTCCCATTGGAAGCACTGCCTAGCCGGCTCAGCAAGAGCTTAATGTTTGGTGTTAATTCAGAACCCGACACTACCCCTACAAGCTCAGCACACGACACGCGGCTACACGGCACGCCGCCACCAGCATCACCGAACGCCAGAAAAATCAAATATCATGCTTGGACTAATTGTTTCGTTCGAGATCGACGTGGTTCTCTCTTTGTAGAGATGTAAATTGACTTGTTTTAGATTTAAGCTAGTGTATTGTGCGGTTCAGCAGTTTTGGCAAAACTGTTGGTTTTGAGCTTTCGTTGTAGCGAGCAAAAGCCGAAGTGAGATTAGATTTAACTCCTGAAACTACTCACTCCTCCTCCTATCCTCTCCTGTGCTCCCTGTGCTCCTTGTTCCCTCTAACCAATCTGCTTACTCCCGACAACTCCATCACTTGTCCTTACTATGCTTGTCCACTCACAGTGCTGGTAGGAACGTGCCATCTTTCCCGCTGCTTCACCATCGACTGATGAGTCCTCGCCGATGGTCATCGACCATTCGCCACCATCTGTTCAGTCTTCGTAGTGGCCACGAACACTTGTCATCATCAGATCCGTCCACAAGGACGATCTGCGAGTACTCGTGGCGCACCATATCAACAGAAACAGGGGTCTTGCTCTGAGTTTAAGAAGCTGCTGGAATGGACTATCGTATCACGTTGGTCATGTCTGGGGCAGCTCGTATTTGCCAACCAAATATCGATCGACAGGCGGTGTGAGTGTGAGGAATATTGTGTTTTGCGCGAGTGCTAAACGTTAGCTTGATTTTAAGGTAGCAGTACTCTTAGATTAGGAAGTCTGACCACGTGGTTGAAGTCAGATTAAGCAGTCCTAATAGCACGGAAAAACTAATGAAAGGGACAATATGTAATAGCTTTGGTTAACCTGGTAACCTCCCGTCGCTTTGCTAGAAGAATGTTATCGCTAAGTAGCTCAAGTCATAATTGTATGTATACCAATTTAGAGCTTTAAACAGGATTGCATTGCTTGCATTTTTAACCAATCAGATCTGCTTATTTTGGCATTCAAATTTTGTATAATAATAGTAATATGTAGTATAACATCGATCGGTTGGCTCATAGGCCTCAACGCTAAAGGTAGCAATGATATTTCGTTACTACAACACCGCCAAGTCTAACGAGTGGTTCTCCTCCTTCGACGGGGAACACATATAGTGTAGGCTCATTTTCCATCTTGCCATGAATCCCCAAGCACCCCTTTCACCCCGCGCTCCTAGCCCGAAGAAGCCTGGTCGTCCACGCGACCCCGTGTGGGATGACGTCGATATCGACGAGGAAGGAGTGGTGTACTGTCTCCGATGCGAAGCGCGCATTCACACCCTCGGGTTTTCGCTCGTTGAGCGCGTCAAGTCTCACTTCAAGAACAAGTGCGCCAAGCGAGCTCAGCAAAGCGTTGTTACGACCTACTTTCCCGCGGTTATTACCACAGCAACGCAGAGTCAGTTTGACAAGAAATTCCCGCAGCGGGTCTATTCTACCGGTATGGCGTTCTTCAAGACGAGCCACTACTCGTGCTTGGAGACGTTGCAAGTTCTGAATCCCGCAGTCAAAGTCCCGCCCCAGCATGCTTTGCGTGGCCCCTGTTGACTTCGTGCTACCAATATTCCATCGACAGCATCCTTGCGACACTGGTACGACGCAAATGCACTGTGGTCACCGACGGCTGGACTGGTGTGAACGGCCTTGCCGTTATCAACTACGTTGTCCTTTCGGGTCCGGACACGTACTTCCTGGAATCTGTCTACACTGGAAGTGAAGCGCACGATGCCCCTTACTTAACTGGCGATATCGAGCGCATCTTCGACAAGTACGACTTCATTGATTTCGTCGGCCTCGTGACGGATAACACTTCAACGAATCGGCGCACGTGGGCTCTTCTGCAACATAAGTATCCGAGTCTCTTCATTCATGGATGCGTGTCCCACATTCTGAACCTACTGGTGAAGGACGTTGTTGCCTAGCTACCTTGGCTCGAAAAGCTTTTGAAGCAGAGCAAGCAGCTGGTGTCATTCCTCAAGAAGAACCACAAGCTCTGGTACCAACTCAAGCAACGCCAAGAACAAGCTTGCTCGCAGGATGGCATTCCTGTTCCGACCCTAGTGACGCCGTGCGATACCCGCTGGGGTCGATTCCCGGCTGCTTCAGGAGTCTTCTCCAGTCGAAGGCCATTCTGCTACAGCTGGTCTCCGAACGTGACTTTCTCGACGGCCAAACGAAGAAGCAGAAGCAGAAGACTGCTAGGCGCTCGGCATTTACTTTCGTCACCTGCAAAACATTTTTGGTGCATCTGAAGAAGGCAGTGGAGCTGCTGAAGCCGATCGTCGCGTTCCAGAAGAGGTTTGAGAAGAACTCGGCTACTCTCTCTAGGCTTTTCTCGATCTACCCGGGAAACTGAATGACATGGACTTGTCATCCAATCAACGCTCGCTGGTGACACAGTTAATGGTTGAGCGGTTCAACTTCGTCTATGGAGATGGCCACGGCGTTGCGTATCTTCTCGACCCTCGCTTTGGCGGAAGCGGTATGGACGAGGACGCCACCTCGAACGTGGAGGCCTTTATCTCGAAGTGGCACGGAGGAGACGCCGAGGAGTCCATACTTGTTGAGCTTTCACGCTATCGAGCGATGGTCGCTTCGTTACAAGGCTCTCGTCGACTGGAACTGCTTCAACGCGGTCGAATCTCGGTCGACTTCTGGGCCGGCCTCGATGGCTACCCGTTGTTGAAGCAAGTCGCTACGCGCGCATTTGCTTGCGGCGTCTCAAGTGCTGCGTGTAAACGGAACTTCTCACACACAAGTTCATTCACTCAAGTCTTCGCAACCGCTTGAAGCCAAGGTCCGTTGATATGCTCGTTCATCTTTTCTTTAACGCTAAGAATGTGCAGCAGGACGAGCTCGAATTTCTCGACGAGATGATGCCGGAGCGGGAGGATCCAGAGCCTGACACCCCGCACCGCGACGACTACATCTACTACTAGGCGCACAATGGGGTTGTGACGAGCGTCATATTCTTGGTGCTGATGAGCATAGATCTACCAGGTAGATAACGATTGTAGCTGCAGTAAAGCAATTCTTGCGACTGACGTTTAATCTTTATCCCCCAAATCGTCTACCGGTAGGCTCTCCATCCTACGGGTAGGCTCAACCGAAAAGTTAGTTTTCCAGGAATAGAAGCTGGATGCGATCGTTTTAAGCTGCTCACCTTGTTCCTGAAGCGCCGCAGATAGCCAGAGTTAGTTTTTCGCTCCATCCTCGCAGTGTAGCATGGCCAAATTCCATGTCGGAAGCCGGGTTCGAGGCAAGACGAAGCGCCTTGCGGGAAAGGTGGGCGTCGTCCGTGCAGTACGTACGGGCTCGAGACAGAACAAGTACGATGTCACGTGGGCTACTGGCGCTACTGAGACCGTTGCTGCGAGAGCTATTGAGCTCGCAGCGTCATTCATGTCAGGTCGACCAGCTGAAGACCAGCCCGTGCTCATCGATGACCCGTCCAACACTACCTTTCAAAGCTTGTTGCAAGCTTCTAATGCTTCTCTAGTCATGGAACTGGAGAGCTCATCTAGTGACGAGTCCACGAGCGAAAACGAGATGGATTCTGATGAAGCTGACGAAGATGACACAGTGCTGGCGCATTCAAGGCGATGGACACCATGCACAGCTATTCTCTTTGATCGAGGCTCACAGGTTCAGCCGCGGCCAACTAGATTTTTGTTTACTACACTGTTGGAGAAGTCATTTGCCTCGTACTTTTACTTGATGTATCCCATGCAGATCATGGAGGCCACACTACAGTACACGAACGAAAGCCTCTCTAGTAGACGCCACCGCACGATCAAAGCAGGTGACTGGTTCAAATGGATTGGTCTTCGTCTCGCAATGGCGTTGGAGCCAAGACCTGGGCCGGTACGAGTCTACTGGGAAACTGAAGCTAGAGATGGCTTCATTGGTACGCCACCGTGCTTCGGACAGCGATTTGGGATGTCTCGTCATTGCTTTGAGCAGATAATGAACTGCATGTCATTTTCTGATGGGTACCTTAGTGACGATCCCTGGAAGCCGATACGTTTAGTGGTTGACGGATTCAATGCAAGACGAAAAACTTTGTTTCGCCTGGTAATCTGCTATGTGTTGACGAGTGTATGAGCGCTTGGAAAGGCAGAGAAGGGAAATACTGTCACGACGGTCTACCTCATAAAACTAAAATTGCACGAAAACCAGAAGGCAAAGGCACGGAGTTGAAGTCGATTGCTGACGGCGAGAGCGACGTGCTCCTTGGTCTGGAACTGGTTGAAGGTAAAGACCGCCAGCGTGCAAAGCAGTATTACCGTGAGTACGGCGAAGGTACCGCTGTCGTCCCCAGGCTTGCAGCGCCGTACAAGGGGAGTGGACGTACCATGGTTGCTGACAGTGCCTTTGCTTCAGTCAAGACACTAGTTCAGCTTGAAGCACATCTTGGCCTATATTTTATGGGCATGGTAAAGACTGCTACTGTCGAATATCCAAAGCAGGCATTGACAAATTGGTTCGAAACTACTCCTCCGCGAGGCTCATTCAAAGTGTATGAAAGTACTACAGATCTCGGAAACAAAATGTACGCAATGTGCTGGGCAGATCGAAAGCCAAAGACTATCATTTCCAATCGCGGCACAACATTGCCAGGTACAGATTCAGTACGACCGCGTCATCGACTGATAAATCGAGAGGGGATTTACGAAACGCTACGGTATGAAAAAGTAATTTCTCGTCCGCAAATGATGGAGCTGTTTTTCTCTAAGTTCTCTACGATTGATATTCACGATCACTATCGACAAGGCAGCTTAGCGATTGAGCGTGAGTGGATCACCCGCAATTGGACACATCGATCATTTAGCACTATCCTTGGCATGGTGGTAGTTGACGCGTATTTGGCGTACCGCTACGACACAGAAAATGCCGGCAACGTCGACTTCAATGACTTTGCCTCACAGCTAGCTCACCAATTGATATTCAACGAGTTTGAGACTGCAAGGTCAACACATAATGGAGATGGAGATTCTGAAGGCAGTGTTGAGGGAGCTCCAGACCACCACATCAAACCGTTCATCGAGCTTCCCCAATACGCAGCAATGCGTCTTCAAGGCAAGCGGCCTCAACGAAAGTGCGGTGTATGCAAGAAGAAGGCGTCTTATTATTGCGCTAAGTGCTCTGACGTCGCTCAAGACATCTTCTTCGGCATTTGTGGGCCTCGATCCGACCGAGCATGCTACAGTGCACATCTTTCGTCATCTTCAATATGACTTTTTCTACTAAGCATATGACTTTCAATACAAACTTCTATAGATAACAAACTAACCTCCAGCCTACGGGTAGGCTCTCTCCCTTGCTACCGGTAGGCTTTTGACCTGGGGGATAAAGATTAATCCTTTCCCGAAGCACTTTGGGTGGGATATTCGTTTACCCCAAAACCCAATATCCCACTGATCTACCCTGCGAACGCTGAGAAGCAGGGGACGCAAGCAGCGCGTGTGCTGACTGTTAGCTAGTTACGCCGCATTCGTGGCTGATATCCTTCCCGTACCTCTTCTCCATATGTCTGCAGCGACCTTGGGTACAGCCCAAGTGCAAGGGACCACATCCACTATCGCCGCAGATTGCTACTAAGACTACAAAGTGAAGTTCACGATGAACCCAGCAGTGGAAATGCAAAGCTCCATGTCTAAAATCGACTTGGACAGAGAAGACAGCAGCAATATTTTGTAATGAGGACTGGAGCAGAGACTGAAGACACGAAGATGCAGTCATCCACCAAGGACGCAAACATGACGCTGGAAGCAGAAGAGAAGGACAGAAATGCTCTGCTGCAGGCCTGTATGGCTGGACGACTGGACGAGGTGCAGGAGCTGCTGGATCGTGGAGTGTCGGTGGAGACCGTCAATGCTGGCGGATTCAGCCTGCTCTTTCTTGCGGCGCTCAAAGGTGATGTGGAACTGGTCAAGACGCTGATCGACAACAAGGCGGACGTCAACGCGGCGAATTCCGACGGCTGGACGCCACTTTTCGGTGCGATTAGTGGTGGGCGGGAGCAAGTGGTGCCTGTGCTCCTTGGTGCAGGTGCAGACGTGCACGTAAAGAGGACGAATGGAGCGACGGCTTTTGGGCTGCTTGCCACGGTGGACATGCAGCTATTGCACAGACTCTTCTCCAGCACGGTGCTTCCGTCAACTCGGCGGATAATGCTGGCGATACGCCACTAGTCGGAGCTTGTCGAGGTGGACATGTTGATATGGTGAACATTCTACTGGAGAACGGGGCTGAGGCCGTGCTCGACACTGCAAACAGTGCTGGGTGGACTCCGCTGATGACTGTGGCCCTGCGTGGTCACGTTGATGTGGTGAAGCTGCTGCTGGATAACGGAGCGAGCATCGACAAGCTGCGTGAAGACGAGTGGACGGCTCTTCATGTCGCCTGTGAAAACGGGAGGCTCAATGTTGTACGCGTGCTGGTTGCCAACGGCGCTTCTGTTGACTTGTCGACTGAAAGCGCTAGATGGACGCCACTCATGAGTGGGGCGAATTCAGGGCATGTCGATGTGGTCGAGTTCCTTCTGGAAGAGGGTGCAGATATCAACACCCGTGGCCCAGGAGATACCACAACGCTTATCATTGCGGCGACCTCTGGCCACGAAGCAGTCGTGCGGTCTCTGCTTGGTCACGGTGCGCCAATCGACTTAGTCGACACGAAAGGAGACACGGCGCTGAAATCGGCTGCGGCCAATGGCCACGTTGCCGTTGTGCGTACGCTGCTTGACGGTGGAGCTTCGATCGACGTTGCCAATGACGAGGGATGGACGCCGTTAACGATTGCCGCACCCAGTGGGCACGTGGATGTGGTGACGACGTTGCTTGAACAAGGTGCCGACGTCAACAAGCGCGGTCCTAGACAATCTACAGCGCTGCAACTAGCATCCCGGCTGGGTCATGCAGATATCGTACGCGCTCTTCTCGACCATGGTGCTTCTGTTGACGAGGTCAATGGCGTAGGAGAGAGTTCTCTCGGTATTGCTGCTGACAGTGGATATGCCAGTATTGCGCGTTTGTTGGTGGACAGCGGGGCTGACGTCAATCTGACGTGCAATGCTGGGTGGACTGCATTGCTGAGAGCAGCGCTGGCTGGTCACGTTGACCTAGTGCAACTTCTGCTCGAGAATGGAGCGGATATTGACAAGCAATTGGGTAACGGGTCGACGGCGCTCCATATTGCCAGTGAGCATGGGCATCTAGCCGTTGTCCGCGTCCTCGTTGAGAATGGTGCTTCTGTTGACGTGGTGGATCGCAATGACAACACGCCGTATGATGCTGCTCGCGCCAACTTCCATGGGGAAGTGGCCGAGTACATCACGCAGATGTTGACGAACAGTTGATAGTGCCATGTAGAGCCTCTCATTTGAAGGATTTCAACACGTGATGATAACCCAAGACGCAGTGGCTAATTTCTTTGTTGAGATTCCGTCAGGATCAAATCCTGAAGTTGAAGATTTGTGTGTCAATCTTGTAGGTATCTTTCCACATTGTCGGATCCGATCGGTCGTTGTTCATTCATCGACTCTCTCGCCAAGACCACATCGATGCAGTTCTTCGCGTCTCAAGCCAAGGAAAGTCTGGGCCCAGCGGCGCTGGAGGCGTCCATGCGGTCGGTCAAGTTGTGCAGCACCAATGCCCAGAGTTTCGACATGGAGGAACACCAGGTATATACATGTAGCAACATCCATAGCATACTGCAACGACGCACTAATATTTAAATCCTGCTGCTAGCGCTGGTGTACCGACGCTGTTCGAGAGCGTGTAGTGTTGAAGGTCAGCAGTCCGGAAGCTCGTGGGGCTTATCTGCAAAAGCACACGACGTTTCTAGTAACCCAGGAACCACATCAGGAAGGGGTTCGTCGTCGGTTCCGTGACTTTGAGTGGCTGCATGCTGTGCTACATGCTCGCTACATCGGGCTGTTGGTGCCATCACTGCCGGACAAGACCACGACGGTGCTCAAAGGAGATGCCTTTTTGCAAAGTCGAATGCGGGGACTGCAGAGATTCTTGAATGCAGTTATGGCGTCTCCGTATCTGCGATTTGATGCAGCTGTCGAGAGCTTCTTGGGGAACCAGGAAATGAAGCAGCGTGGGAAGCTGCCAGGAAGGCCACCGCGGTGATGGATAATGCTGGTTTGGGGCACATGCGCTGGCTGCAGCGAATTCTATGCGAACACATCGAGAGCTCACCAGAGAGGTAAACTTGTCCCTCTAATTACTGTATATTGGTAAAGCTTACTTACGCTCGTGTGCAGTGAGATTTCAGTGTTCAAGCGGCACGTTGAACAGCGCGAGAGGCTGCTCACCGAACTATCTGCATGTGCCAAACGTCTCGCAGACAAAAGTGTAGCGATGGGCAAAGACGTCACCACACTGCATGCGATTTTCGCCGGTTGGCAACTTGCGGAGTCTGGAACGGAATCCTTCGAGACTCGGAATGACGCTCCTCTTGTGGCTATCCTCGACAAGTCCAGTAAGTCTTTTTGGCGTTTGTTCGGCTGAATACGTTGTCTGACGATGAGGCTGGACGATTGTAGCGGCTACTTTCAAAGGCTGGAGTCAAGTGGAGCACTACCAGCCTGCGATCTACGAGCTGATTTTGCTGGTAAACGTCAAGTACATGCTGCACCAAGCGACAGGGATGAAACAAGTGCTGCTTGAACGAGAAAGAGCTCTGGCACTCGAGGCATCGCCAGATCCCAAGCCGACGCCACCACCGTCCGAGACTCCGGCGTCAGAAACCAATTTAACTTTTTCTGTGGCGTCGTTCACGTCAGCAGCATCTTCTGCGGCGTCCAGATTCATGAGCGCGGTTGAACCACCAACGTTAAGTATCGAGGAGCAACGGCGTCGTGGTCGTCACACCAGCGAACTCATCACTCGAGCTTTGGTAGCTGAAGAGATGCAACGCTTTCGGTACAACACGGACAGCAAGGAAAAAACTATTGACCTCCACTAACTTGTCTTTTGATGCTGCAGCTCCGAAACAACGAAGGCTTTAGAGAATATTATGAACCACTTTGCATGTGCCGAGGCGCAGATAATGAAGCGGGTATGCTTTCTCCAGTGTGTGTAGGCGTTGAAATTGTTAACACCTGTCCGATGTGTGCAGTCAGGAGGATTTGGCGCGAATATCTCAAGACTTCATCGATCGATGCTCAGGTAACAACGTCTTGTAATTTGAACTTTAGTTTGCATGTCGTGACGATGAATTTTCCGCAGGCGTTGGCTCAAAGAACCAAGGAGCTGTTGGACTCGTCGTCGACTGGCTACACGTCACCACCGTCAGCAGACGCATTCTAACCCGCAACAACATAAGTTCAAAGCTGTGCGGCCATTTCTCTCTTTACGCAAGCTTACCTTACTTCATCTATCTACGCAATACCAACTACCAGTAATGAAGTTTTTTCTTTCTTTCTTGTTCTTGATGTGTTCTCCAATTCCTATCTTCTCCACTAAACTGCCGCTGGGAATGCCATCATGAAGCTGCAGAAGTCGATAAAAATGTACTCCGTCAGGAAGTAGAAAATCGTGGCCAGGAAGATCGAGATAGGCAGCGCCGGTAATGCCTTGTGCAGCACCGACAGCAAAAACAGAGTGCCTCCGAGGCCCTACAACATAAAAAAATGATTAGGATAAACAGCAGATACTCGAAGGATAAATGAAACTTCACGTACCATGACGATGCACACGAAGGTGACAGCAAACGTAGAAAAGTCCTTGATGGCAGCGCGACCCACGAGCACGCTGTAGAAGATAAAGTCACCCAGTCCCAGCTTAATGGTCTTGTCGTCTTCGTCCTCATCTTCCTGCTGACGTTGGCGACGGTCACGACGAGCCTGAACGGGGCAGGGAATGTCCATCGAGCATGAACACACGTAGTACTTGTGGAAGATGAGCAGCCACAGGCGGTCTTGTGTGGGAAAAACTTCTCCGCCACTTGCTCGGCCTTCCACTTGTCATCGCGGCTGAACGTATCGTAGAACGTTTCCAGCAGACTGACGAGCGCTTCCTTTGTCTCGCATTCGTGGGTAGTGAAGTTGGACTCGGCCACATTGCGAGGTCGGCCAATGGACATCACTGGGATCGGAGACGAATCAACATGGCTACGTCCAGGCGGAGGGGGCGGCATGGACGCTGCCGAATCGGCTACTGGAGGCGGCGCACGCGTGCTGTTTGTGACGGACGTCGTGCCGTTCGAGTTGCTGTTGCTAGACGTGTGCGACGTAGCCGACGACGATTGACGCTGGGCTGCCCTAACTTCGTCCGTCGCTGTCGTTTTCGGTCGACGTTGCTGCTGCTGACGGTGGTGGTCGTGCGAAACGCCGTCTCGAACATCAGCCTCGTACAGCAAACCAGGCAGCGGCGCCTGCTTCTCCTGAATGAGTCCGATGAGATATTTGAGCGGTCCGCACGGCGTGAGCACGGCACACAGATCGTAGCACGCGAACATGACACAGAAGGTGATGGTGGTCCACTCGGGCCACATGGAGAACTCCCAGGCCAAAATGACACTCACCATGACCAGATAGCCGTTCTGTATGAACTTGGGCGTTCCTTTCTGGTAGAAAATGGAGATGACTCCGACAAACCCAAAGTTAATCATCACGAACAGGAACGACGGCCAGTCCACGGCCCAGCCGAACTGGTCGTTGACGATCTCGTCCACTAGCTGCCCGCCCACGAAGCTCAGGATGGCGGTCGAAGCGAACATGATGTAGCCGCCCAGGAACTTCATGCAGTTGTACTTGTAGAGCAGCGCCATGCCGAACGTCAGCAGTGCGATGGCGCCGATAATCACCAGCGCGTTCACCAGCGACATGCCAATGTTGGACGCGTTGCTGTTGCTGTTAGAGCTGGAGTCTCCGTAGACCAGGTACGACCTAAAACGCACACAATAACTTCAGTCCTACACTATCCTCCTGAATAATAACATTTTCTACGTACGACATGGAAGCTTCGATGCTGTCACTGCGGTAGTTGACCACCACGAGACTGGCCAGGATCATCGTCACGCACACGGGGAAGACAATGGCCCAGAACGAGTTGATGCCGTGCATGAGGTCATCGTAGCTCTCACCCTGCTCGGGTGGCGTCTCCTGCTCTTGGTCCTGGGCTGGTCGCTGCCTCGCGGCCTGCTGCTGCTGCCGCTGGTTCACGGGTGTGTCTCCACTGTTGGGCGTCGTGAGCTTGTCGTAGTTGGCGCCGGCCATGAGCGGCGCCTGGTCCATCGGGCCGGCCGCGACGTCTCCGCGGGGCGTCGGCATCGGTGTCCGTCCTGCACTAGTCCCGGTCTCACTTCTACGCGACGATCGCACCAGAAGCTGGAAGACAGTTCGGATTGGCCAGATGGTGCCGAGTCAATTGTGAGACAAAGCGAGAGAAACACCATTGCGGGTGGGGCAGTGGATTTTCTAACGTTAACGAGCGGAACCTTCACGGCTTCCCATACAAATAGTGCATGACATATATGTTGGTACTATTCGTTAAATGGGGTAAATGGCTTCAGCAACGCCACTGAGATTTTCTTTCGGTGCCCACTGACAAGGTTTCACATCGTGCAGATGTGGTGGCAATACTGGTGAAGAAACAGATTGGCCATACCACTTACTTGTGGCAGGCAAACATCAACTTTGACAGCTCTGCACACTTGAGTCCGACAAGTTGGTTCTATTTCGATGCGCGTTCACAGTGTCGTGAAGGTCCAGTAGTCGAAGCACAGCAAGTCGAGCGAAGCGTCGGTCGCTATAAGAACGGGACGATAAGGCGGCTTTCAAAGTCCGTGGACTGGACCACCTGGCAATTGGAAGTGAGTCGTTGGCAAAGGTATACTAGTAAATAATCAGAGGCAGACTCGCCTTGACAAAGTCGTCGTAGATGAGAAAGTCTCTGGACGGCGCCGACGAAGCCTCTTCCATGACATGCTCGACCAGCGTCTCTAAAAGCTGTCGTCGACACAGTGTCAATACATTGAATCAATCTTAAATTCGATCACACCTCTTGTTGCGACTGTGCTTCACTGTCTGCTGTCGCCGGAAACACGAGCTGGCAATATGCACGCAAGTCCTCGCGCGAGATCTTGCCGTCGCCATCGAAATCGTGGATCTTGAAAGCTTCTGTGAGGAGAAAGAAAGTGTATGAGCACATCTTGGCATCGGCAACCAAATGGATTGTACAAACCTTTGAGCTTGGCATCGTGGGAGCTGCTGAAGCTGAAGACGTGAATGAACTTGGCGAACTCCTGCACGAAGGCAAACTAAATACACGCACCAGCACAAAGTTGTTTAAGAAGCTACCGCAAAAGGAATCGTGCCTGCCGCTGAAAGCTCCAGCGACTTGAACAACCGATCTCTCAGCGGATTCACAAAGATGACCGGCAGGGCGTAGAACTCATCTCTTGTCATTTCCTCGCTCTTGACCAGCGTTTTGTACTTGCGTCGAATGCGGTGGATCTCCTGCGGGGCAACTACTGCCACAAGTTACAATCAAGCCACTGCTTCCTACCAAACTGATCCTCACGTGAAGTGATCATGCGGACTTCTTCGAGCTGCTCCTCGCTCAAGTCGCTGCCTTCACGTAGGGACGAGGTCGCTTGGCCCATGGGGTCGGCGTCGTTTCACGGTTAATAGGTTTTCAGAGCAAAGACTGCAACCAGAATTCACAGTTCGTAAGAACTGTGTATTATTGTGTTCAGCTTTGACGTAACAGTCACAAAACGGACATAACGTAACGCTCTATATAAAGCTTTGACGTACCGGTATACCGGTATAAATACCGATACAAATAATGGAACAGACTTTTTTATTTATGGGCCGACGAGCGCAATTTGCGGAGGAGGCGGGACAGTAGTGGAGGAGTGGAGAAGGCTCCTGCTACAGCTAGAAGACATCTGCCGATGCTAGTCTGTTGCTGTTGGCAAACATGGTTGGTCACTCTTGCGTTGAGATCGCTCGCAATATGTATGGAATGCATGCACGAAGTGCAGTAATTAACAATACGAGCACCCGGTTTTTATAATTAACAGGACGACATCATCATTCCTTCGAAGCCACGTTTCCTATTGCGCGAAGCAATCGAGTGGGATGCGCACGTCCTCTTTTATATTAACGCGCTCGTGGGTACCTGCTGCTTGGATTCATGAGAAGCTCATTTGCGAATCTACCGTGTTGCTGGCGAGTGATGGACACAACGAAGCGAAAGCGAGCAGTAGGTGACAGGTCAGATGATGATGACAGTGAAAGTGACCTCTTAGAGCATCTGGACGAAAACCGACAGCAACAGGTTGAAGCATGGAGAGGCGAACAACAGCGAGTATATCTGCAGGGTGCTTGTGGGGATAATGTTGAGAACGTGCTGAGTGGGAATCTATTTTGCTCTCGCTACATTTCTGGAGGTTTGGCTTCTGCTGTGGAGACTGCTCAAGTGATGACAATAGAGGACGATGTCGATGCCACACGGATCGATCAATTGGTGGAGGAGAGACGGAAGGAGATGAACCGCATTCGACAGCGTCGGTTCCGGCTCAAGAAGCGAGCCAAGTTGGCTAGCGCAGCAGTCACCGGCGTTGGCGGTGAAGGTGGTGGTGAAGGTGGTGGTGATGGTGATGGAGTTGTGGCCGCTGCTGCGGAAGATGACCAAGGGATGACAACGGTGGAGGGCGTCGACGAGGGTGCTGATGAGAGAAAGAAAAGTCGAATCGTATTCGACAACAACAGTTTCGATATAAGCGCGATAGAGATATCAAGAACGAGGCTTGCAGATTTGACAACGAACTTAGCTCTGGCGAGCGAGCACACTGTATGAAGGAACTGCAGCGGGCTCTCGGACCAGAAGGTCTAGATGAATGCGTGTGTGCTTCATGTGACCGCCTGGTACTTCGTTGCGTATCGCGCAGAGTGAATGACACTGACCTTAATTATCTCAAGATGATGACGAAAGCTCTGCACGTAGACACATCCAAACTACCTGAAGCGCTCATTAATCAGTATCGTCCTCCAGATCATCTAACTACGCTTCCTGGCGCTATGGTCTCCCCGAGCGATACAGACCTACACTAATGAGCATACTTTTCTACGCTCGTGGTTTTGGTGTGCAACGAGTGTGACAACGCTATTCAGCATGGAAAACTACCAAAATTTGCGATAGCGAATGGATTCTTCATTGGGAGACTTCCAGAGCATCTACGAGACTTAACACTGCCAGAACGTTTCATGACACAGCTGGCGAATGTTGTCGCCCTGACTCGAGTGATGCGGGGTGGCCGCCACCGATGCATACGGTCGCATTGCATTGCGTTTGACTGTACACCGGGGCCACCAATTTCGGTGCTACCGCGATCACTAGCTGGCGTGACTTCGTATCGCGTTGTGATGGTTGGCGAGTTTACCGCGGGACAAGTTGACCAAGTTCGCAAGTTGCATCGAATCAGAAACAAATCTATTCGAGATGTGTTTGGGTTTTACAAGTTACGCAATCATTTGTACGCAGATATATCGGAAGATGGATATGTGATGAAGAGTGTATTTACTGATGATCGTGTCGAGCGAGTGTTTATGGAACACATTCCCGATCCTGATGGTAACTTAGATGATGAAATGAATGGAGAGCAACAAAGTGTTCGTGGTGAATCTGACGCTTGGCGTGTGGTGGGCGAAGAAAACGAGTGCAGGGTGATTGAGCGGCGCATAGGTTTAGCTGATGATGGTACACCCGCTGTAGAGCACGCTAATCCGACTGCGACTAAAGCGAATGAAAGTGGAGAACGTGAATTTGAGATCCGCAGATCTAATCACATTGCAAAAGACATTTCTGGAGATCTGCTAGCTCGAATGTTTCCTCATCTGTTCCCTTTTGGCCGAGGAGGTCCTGGAGAGCACCGACGGATTAGTGTTTCGGTGCAAGAATGCGCTAAATACTATACCATGCTGAGCGGACGTCAATTTGCTGAAGATGAGCTTTTCTTACTGGTTGCGTTCGATCGAATCTCGTTGAGCAACATGTACATCCAAAATCACATACGCTGTCAACGCTTTCCACATCTTCTGGAAGGCTACGAAAACCTCAGTTCGGAACAGTTGGGCCAGGCCTTACTCGAAAATGAGAGGCGGCGCCACGGGTGCTTACCATGGAAATCTTCGGAGGATACTGTTGCCCAACGATTTCTTAAGACAGTCGAAATAGGCACTCGCTCCGTCTGGGAAGTAATGCTGAGCGAGCTCAGTGTCGTCACAAAGCTTTTGCCTATCAGGCTAGATTCGGACAGCCGGCCCTCTTCGTTACGTTGACCCCCAACACCGATAACTCTTTGGTGTTGGCGCAGTATACGGGAATTTCATCCCTTGATACACTTTTTGACATCCTGGAGGCTCGTCTACCCAGTAAATCAGAACTACGAGAGGTGAGCAGAGGGAACGATTCTGCTTCGGTACGCCTCTTCATTCGGCAAGTTGATGCATTTATCCGATATGCATTAGGTATGGATCATGCCACTCACAAACGACTACCATTCCGCGGCCTCTTTGGGGACGTCAAGGCTTTCTTTGGTATGGTAGAAACTCAGGGCCGGGGTACTCTACACATTCATTTTCTTATCTGGCTAGACAACTGCCCTCAAAACTCAGTTGCTACCGAAAAGCTATTGGATTCTCACCTGGGCAAAGACTTTTGCCAGCTCGTGACATTATACGCCGAAAGTGTGGTTCGAAATGATCTGCCTATTCCGCTTGACGAATGCGGCTATTCTAAGTGTGGTGCTAGCTTTGACAACCTCGTTGCCCTACCAATTCCAGACCAAGCCCGAAAGAAGGTACAAACTCGTCATTTGCAAGCTCGGTTTAGGCGCAATGTAGTGGAGCCAATGTTAGCGGAGTGTCGATGCTGCAGTGTGCAATTCAGTTCGCAGCATCTCATCCGTAATGCTCCGCTAAAGGCTCGACCAAAGTTTTGGCCAGCATGGGAGCGCCACCTATCTGCTCACGAAATCGAGGATCAGGCTCGCCTGGAGATAAAATGCCGGCACTCAAAGCAGCACGCTGTCAATAAAGTTTGTGATCGCGAGTCAGTTCATGCAAGTTTTGCAGTGAGACATGGTATCGCGACGGGACCTCGGAGCTGCTGGAGCAGTCCAACCACGCGCAGATGGCTCTATGCAAAGCCGATGATGATCCGTTCCGCAATGATGCATTGACAAGATTAATTGAAGCACTGCCACCGTTTACCACCGATGCTCGATTGTCGAAGCAATCTCTTGACTACATGGTTTCCGTTCTGGTTGTGTTGGTCAATCAGCATCTTTGGTGCCACACGACGAGCTGCTTTAAGCAATCTGTGGCAACAGCGAATGATTCTTTCTGTCGCTACCGATTTCCTCGCCCGCGCTTTGACGCCACCTCGTTTAAATCGTCTGGTGTAGAGCTAAAGAGAACTCTCGGACATGAATTTGTGAATGGATTCAATTACGAGATAATGACTACATTTAAATGTAATCACGACGTCCAGATCCTGCTAGGCGGCAGCGATGCTACCGAGCGGATACACTACTGCTGTCAATATGTAACAAAGCAGCAAAAACGATTAGATTCGCAAGTGGCTGTTGTTGTGGCCGCGTTGAAGAGACGACAGATACGCGAAAGTATCGAAGCGACTCCTGCTGATTCATTTGTTCCTAATCAACACATTGTGGCTCAAAAGCGCGTCGCTGCGCTAATTTATAATTTGACCAACCGCCAGGAAATAGCAGGACCTCTGGCAGCTCTCTACCTTTACCGTGGATCGTGCTGCTACTCGAGCGCAAAGTGTACGATATTGCCTCTTGGAGATGTGATTCGACAGCTAATGAGATCAGATGAGTATTCCTGCAACCTTGTCAATGATGCTGATGACGCACAAAAACAAATTTTCATGCAGTATCATATCTTGACGACTACATTTTTCGACCCAAGAAGCTTGAGGAGGTGAACCTGTACGAGTTTTCTATGTGGTACTTCAGAAAAAGTACGAGCAAGCCTCGAGTAGTAGGCTAAGCTTTGCTTGCGGCCACCCTCTAAGCAAAACACACTGTTTAGGGAAGCGATACAAAAAGGTTGTCCCTGTCGTACAAAACTTTCGGATGCCCAACACGGTAGGGGAAGCATCAACAGAAAAGAAATGCAAGTATGCGGTACTTGCCTTGGTACTCTTTAAGCCATTTCGTGGCCTGGACGGTCTCATTGGTTGTGCAGATGACTTAGATGAACAAAGGTAGATCGATACCTATGAGCAGTGGAGACCTCAGTGTAGTGAATTTGCTCAAACCATTTTAGACAACATGGCCGATTATTATAGCGGGTTCGAGAGGGCAAAACTACGAAGAGAAGCAGCAGCTGCGGCTGAACAGGGTGCATTTGATGTCGATTCTGACGATGACTCAAATGACGATAACGATGATCTGTTTGTTGCCGACGATCTAGATGATGTCGACATGCTAGAAGAGGATGAGGACAATAGAGGGCTACTCCAGATGTGAAAGCTAGAAGGTGATCCTGACGCCATCTTAGAGAGCTCGTCAGTGCATCCGGCTGCTTGCCCAACGTCACCAAACCCTGACAGGAAAATTGCATACATGATGGACCTTTTTAGGGTCGAGAAATGTTACGGGGCGTTGCTGAAAAATTGCCTCAGGGGCCGGTTGCTGCATGGCCAACTTCAGAACTACCGCCCATCCATTCTATGAGGAAGTGGGTAAAAGATGCTGACACTGACAATGCATTGACTTTGAGCCTTGCCCCAACAACAATGCCAGACCACTGTACAGAGGTGGTGGAGCTCCTGGATAGCTCTCTACTTGGGTCTAGCATGGCCTGGCAGCCTTCGACAGCTATATCGCATGCTCCTAAGGTGGTAAAGAACTTTGCTAGTGTTTCAGATACTTCCGCAGCATTCACCCTCAACGAGAGACAACACTGGGCTTTTCAAGTGATAGGAAAGGCTTTATTGATGAGATGGAGACTTGCGGAGGAGTCGTATGATTCAGGCGAGACACTAATTTCGGCACTGCGTGACAGCCAACTTCTTATGTTCCTGGGGGTGAAGGAGGCACAGGAAAGAGTCGAATTGTAAAGTCAGTTCAGGCACTTTGCAAAAGCTGGGGTCGTGCCGAGTGTGTTGTTAAGACGGCGCTGACTGGCAAAGCGGCAACACTCATTAGGAACTCTAGCAGGGTTTCTATTGCAAATTCGAAAGAAGGGCGCAAGCGATGCAATCGCAAATCTCGATCTGATTATCATCGATGAGGTTTCTATGATGAAGAAGTTCCAGCTTTCGCAACTTGACAAGCGCCTACGCATTGCGAAGAGAGTTTTTGATGTTCCGTTTGGGGGTGTTCACGTCGTTCTAGTTGGAGACTTTTTGCAGTTGCCTCCGGTGGGGAGAACCACTGTATAAAAACCCTTCCACGAAGGCAAATATGTCTACAGACGAGCTCGCCGGCTACCAGCTTTGGTGCGAATTTAAGGATGTCGTGATTTTGAAAGACTCTGTTCGATTTAAGGAGGACCCAGAATAGGGTCGCGGGTGCCAGCAGGCGCGCCTCGGAGTCTGGACTCCTGAATTTGTACAGATAATTAATTCGCGGGTCCTGAAATCTGAGGATGCTATGCAGGAAGTAGCTACTCAACAAATTTATGACACTTTCGTGACTCCAGACAACTCAACAAGAACGTCAATCAACAACCTATACATTTCAACAGCAGCGAAGATACTACCGAAAGGTGGGTATCCAGTTCGTGTTGTAGCAAACTCAAGGGCAAGCTATCTGGGCTCCGCACGGCCGAAGTGCGAGACATTATGGCGCTTCCGGACTCAAAATTTGGTCGTATGGCTCCGTACCTGAACTTGATCGTGGGCATGCCCATACAAATCACGCAAAACATTCGACCAGCAAAAATGGTAGCGAACGGGACTCTTGGTCGTTTAGAAGCTATTTGCTTTCAACCTGGCACGACATTTCGATTAGTTCATGACAGTGTTGCGGACATGACGGTGAAAGTTCCCAGTTTGCCCCCTCCTGCAGTGCTTGTTCGACTTGATCGCGGTCCGGGCGCCAGCCCAATGTTAGGTAGTGTTGATCGAAACATATTCCCCTGTTCTTCGACAGCGAAGGCTACAGCGCGTGCAATATCATCCTTGCTGGGGTTGTAGGCGGTGTACCGCGTTTCCTGTCCACTCGGATTCAGCAGTTCCCGCTAGTGTGCGCTGTGTCTTCCACTGTGTACAAGGTGCAGGGGAGACTTTGAATAGCATGGTGGTAACAGAGTGGCGGTCTAGCAACTCTTTCGCGAACAAGAAGGAACAGCCCTACCTATTGGTGTCACGTGTAACAAGCAGAGCTGCTTTTGCTGCACTCTCTTCACTGACGAGCGATATAATTGCTTGGGCTCAACCCCCACAAGCTGCAATCGACGAAGAGGCTCGTCTCGAATGCCTCAGCTGTGAAACTATTGCACGACTACGAAATTCATAACCGCGTTCGTTCGGTGCAAGTGGAAGCTGAATGCGCAAATGGTAAAACAAAATCTGACTGAGAAGGTTTTAAGCGGCGCAAGCAGGCGTGCTAAACACCAACAACCAGGTCCAACGGCAAGATGGTAATCGCGACAGCGCTTTCAAGTTCAGCGTGTGCGTGTATCAATATCTCCAGTTATTATTTATATGTAGCGAGAATTTGTCTGCGTTTGTTCTGCTCGTACTTAATTGAGTGGACTTTGACGGTCGATGACTTTTGAAGATCAAACAGAAGAAGCGCCACCCATTGCTTGTAGCGGTGCTGTTCACGGCGACCTGGTACCCGGCTCCGACGGTGAGCAGCAAGATGATGGCGAAATGAATGACGACAGCGGCGACGAAGTACCCTGGAACGACGGTGACCACGTTGGCGACGACCTTGATGATCAAATGCACGAAGTGAAAAACAATTTTATCGTAGCAAAGACAGTGGACATGTACTGGCGAGGAATCAGCCGCTACTTGTCGTGGCTGTATCAAAACAAACGAAATGTGCATAGCGATGCATTTCTTGCTTTGGTGCCAACTAGTAACCTGCAAAACGACGGAAACGTGGTGTCCCTGTCAAGCGACAGCATTTATCGTATCATCACTGGCAACCCATTGCTACCGCCCATTACATACGATTTGCATCGTGCTGAGGACTTTGAACAACTTCTCGTGTCGTTGAGAAACCAGAAAGGTGGAAAACCTGGAATGTCAGTGTACGATTCTTTGCGATCAAGTCTATTTCACTTATATCGTGGCTATGGACGCACAATGCCCGAAGATTTTGCTGCTGACTTAACACTGTTCTTCAAAGGCTTGAAACGCACCGTAGCTCGTCGAAGTCACGCATCTGGTCAGAAACTTACCGAAGGAAAGGAGCCGTTGTCATTTTCCGTGTTGAGATTGTTGTGCTTGGCAATGATGAAGCGTCATACCGACGAGTATACATTCGCTCATACTTTCCTACTTATTAGCTGGAATTTAATGTGTCGAGCTGGCAGTACTGTTGGAATTCACGCTGGCCACATGAGGTGGGATGGTGACGCTATTGCTATTGTATTCGGTCACATGAAAAATGATCAGGAAGGGACGCGACCTCGAGACGCTCGGCATGTATATGCCAATCCGTTCATGCCGGAAATTTGCCCTGTGCTGTCGCTAGCAGTGTACGCAGCGGTATGTGGTTTGTCAAACTCGTTGCTGTTCCCTGGTCAAAACCAATACAATCGATTTTCCAAGATATTAAAGCGTATCATGGTTGAACGAGACGTGAAAGTTTTGCTAGAGAGTGAAGGCTTAAGGCCTGACGAGATTGGGACCCATTCAGCTCGCAAAGGTTCTGCTACATACGTTTCCTCATGCTCAGACGGCGGTCCATCCGCTGCTGCGATTTGTATCCGAGCGGGATGGACGCTTCCTGGAGTACAAAATACATATATTCGCTACGAAGCCGCTGGAGATAGAATTGTGGGTCGGTATGCAGCGGGCTTACCATTTGGGCAAGCCGGCTTTGCTAGTTTACCTCCTTTTTCGAGGATTGCGACGATGAAATACGTCGAGGTATTGAATTGTGTTTTCCAAAGATGCCGAGTCATTTGATTCCTGCCGGGAGTTTTTCTTGCATCGCTGGTGTATCATCACAATTTTCTTACTGCAACACTTCCTGGCAAGCACTCACTGTATCAAAATGAATTGTTCGGAAACACGAGACTTGTAAATCGGTTGAAAGCCCGGGTAAAATGTCGAATTGCTACACCGACCGATCGTATTAGACCCACGGGTGTTCCTCCACATGTACATTTGTTGGTGGCGCTGCAGCATCAAGCTGATCAATTAGAAAAATTGACAATTTCAGTGAATGCATTGGCCCCTACTGTTGTTGCCTTGATGCAAACAGACCTGGCGGCTTATCACGGCTCAATTTCGCCTGCAACGCTGGATGCTAGTATATCCCGCGCACTTCGTAACGCTGGGATCACCGCGCTGATACAGCACGTTCAAGGAGTCTCGTTGCCGCAAGAACATGTCAATCACCAGGAACAACAACAACCCGACCACTCCAATGATCGGCAAAATGCTGATCCTAATGCGTCCTTAGTCACGAGTCTGAATCTGAACAATTCGCGTCTTACTCGCGTGCCAGCCGACTTCGAGATCCCAATCATGACCTTGGAGTGCGCTTGGGAGCACTGGTGCTGCGGAGACCCGAATCAGCGCTTTGGTCCGTACCGATTTTTACAATGGCAAGATCTATCTAACAGCAAAAAGCGCAAGCAATTGTCCCATTATCGCTGCATGATGATGGAAATCCAATGCAAAATCGCGAAGACTAGCTGGATCGAGCGGCCTACCATCACCGAGGCTCGCAATATGCTGATGATAGCCCTGCTTCAACTTCCTATCAGTGCTGTTACGGCCAAACATCGAGAGCGCCGCACGAGTCTGCTCAAATGGTCTACAGCCCTGCAAGAAATACGACGCAATCGTCGCCAAACAAGCGTTAGTGTAGGTGTAGCTAGCGGCATGCCACGCCTGCAAACAGTTGCTAATCATTGAGTGCTTTGATTTACCTCCTACCTTCGTCTTCTTGTCAGCAACACTCGTCGTGGACTACAACACGCTAACAAGTATGGTGTTGACTTGTGTAGGTGGCGGTAGTTTTTGTCTGCGTCAGACGCAGACAAATTCACAAAGAGGCCGGGCAGTCGCCGGGAATAGCAGCAGTTGTATCGGAAAGCCACCAGCCGACTTGTGATTTTGTCTGCGCCAAACGCAGAAGATAACGCAGAAGTTTTGATACAAAAGCCGACTGCGGCGCATACATATTCAAGAGAATTATATATTTTTCGTTTTGTGTAAGTTGTTTCGGGTAAGTAACCCAGTGACAAGTACGACAGGAACATGAACACAACGTACATCGCCGCCGTGTAGATGACACCGTACACAATCCACTCCATCTCCGTGTCTACGCGGCCAACGACCTGGTCATCCGTTGATGCGCGGGCTACTGTGAGCAGCTGGACGTGCACTAAGAGGCTGCTACCATTCGCGAGGCGTTGGCCTTCAGCTCGTTCCTCGGTCAGGATGCGTCGATCCCCGGCTCCAAGAAGTACGACTCGGTTGACGAGTTCATTGAGCTGCTCGGTCTGGAGGATATCGCCGACGAGATCATCCGCGGCAGCTCCGTGAAGCAGATGCAGCGTCTGACGATCGGTGTGGAGCTGGCAGCTCAGCGACGAGTGGGTTGGATGCTCGCTTGGCTAAGCTGATCATGGACGGCATCCGGAAAGTGGCCGATTCCGGTCGTATAATTATTTGCACGATCCGCCAGCAGTCGTCGGAGTTTTTTTACCTGTTCGACAGTTTGCTGCTGCTCAAGCGTGATGTGGCGCCGCTGCCGAAGGGCTACAACCCCGCCGCTTGAATGCTCGATTGCATCGGTGCTGTCGTGAACAGTGGCGCCGCTCAGACTACTTCTACAAGAGCTCGTACCGCCAGGTGCTGGATGCCGATATGGCCAAAGAGGGTGTGACGGTGCCGTCGCGCAACCTCCCGAGATAGATTTCGCCAAGAAGCGTGTTGTTACCTCTCTGACGCAGATGCTGTTCGTGGTGGGCCGCTTCTTCATGATGTTCTGGGGCACGCTGACGTACAACTTGGTCATGGCCGTGTTCCTGACACTGCTCTTCGGCATCGTGTCCATTGACGCCGGCTACGACTCGTACTCGGGACTGAACTCGGACGTCGGTATGGTGTACATCGCCTCGGTCTTCTTGGCGATGACGGCGTTCCAGAGCGTGCTGCCGCTCTCATCGTCGGAGCGGGCCTCGTACTACCGCGAGCGCGCCTCGCAGACGTACAACACGTTCTGGCGAGACTCGGTCCCCATCCTCATCGCTTTGACACAAATGATGCAGCGCTCTCTGACAAAATCGCAGCCAAGCAGCACGCGCCCCTGATCGCCCAGCGTCGATGTCGCCATCGGGTAGTCTCGGCACGCCGAACAACCAGTCCGAGCAAGAGAATACCCGCGAGCATGCGCGGTTGTTGGCTGTAACCCGAAGCCCAATGTGCTGGACTTGCGATGGCAATGTCCGAGAGCGGTCGCGCTGCATTCTTGGAAGATGGGACGCACTTCACGGAGAAGGTCGGTCAAACAACCTCATCTGCGACGGCAGCGACTCGAAGCGCGTCGGGAGGTTGAACAAAATGCCGTCCGCCCCTCAGCGTGTCCGCCATGGCGATCGGGTAGTCCTTCTTGGGCGCGGCGTGGATGGTCGTCAGCAGGTCCTCGGGCAGCGTCTCCTGCACCTGGTAGATGGAATCACGCCGGGAATGGACTCGACGCCTTACTTCACGGACTCGGCCAGCGTGGCGATGTGGTTGTAGCACGAGTTCAATATTTGCCATGGTGGTGCTTGATGGTGGCTGGGTGTTGCTGGACTTGAGTCGGAGACGGAAGATTCAGGAATGATGTCGGCTCTGGGGTGAGTGCACAGTGAATCCATTCCAGAAGCGGCCTCGAAAGTGGGGCTGTCGAGATCCGGACGAGTTTGCGGAGCTCAAAGCATGGTGGCTCTGGGACGTCCTCATTTGAATCGGTCTGAAAAAACAAGTGTTTGACCTAGACCAATGGCGATTTTGACACGTTATCGACTGCTGCGAAGATCATTTCGCGGATTGATGGCTGGCGGTGGAGGGAAGTTGACTGCGGCATTGGTTTGATAGAACACCCCGCTTCATCCACACATTCACTTACGGATTGGCTTTTACTATGAGCTCAACAAATAATTTTCACTTAGCGGCCATCGCAGAAGAAGAGGCGGCGTTCGAGGCGGTGCTGCAACGGATTCGCGAGGTCTACGATGAGCGGTTATGGCACCCCGGTAACCACGTCGAAGTAGTTGGTCGCGGCGGTCGTTTCCGCGACGCTCGTCTCCGTCTTGACGCGGCCAGAGGCGTCTCTGTCGAAGTGGATAGGGCTCACGGAGATACATTCGCGGGCGCTCGTATCACCCGATGGAATAGGCAAAACTATACGATGATGCAAGTAGCGGAGGAAGAAAGAGCACGACTTCGCCAACACCAAGATGATTTGCGGGCGAGGCGTGGCGTCCCTGAACCTTTAGGTTTGCTGGCACGACAAGCTGCTAATCTTTCCCCACCAAGGAGAGGACGAAGAGCTGCGTCGGCTTCGATACGAGCTGCTGCGCGACAGCAATCCTCGCAACGACCTCCACCACCACCACACCGGTATGCGAGGAAATTCGCTCCTGTGGGAGGTGAGCGTGGCTACTACACGGGCCCTTCGGGTCGTATACCACCGGTGCGTCGTCCCGCCTCATCCAGCAGTAATAGTGATAGTGATGGAGCGGGAAGTCCTGGAGATGGAAGTCCGGGAGGAAGTACGACGGCTCCCATCATGCAAACGCGCAGCGTCGTCGATCTCACCAGAAGTGACAGTTCCTCTGAGAAAGAGGAATACGCGGATATTAACTTGTTTGGTTCTGGTTCCAGCCCCAGTTCAAGCAGCTCCTTCAATCCTGGCTCATCCAGTGACGACAGCGCGGACAGATGATAATGCGGGTGAACGCTGGTGTGCTTCTTTAGCTAGAAGGTTTTTACAGTAATGAAGAGTCCAAATGCCCCCTATTCCGAACTCGGTCTATCAATTAATACCTCTGTGCAGAAAATAATGAGCACTTAAAACATTTTGCGCAGCGCTCCGCCTCGTTTTGGTTTTAGTTACAAGCTTTGCGGAGGTGCTAGCGTTTTGCGTTTGAGCTACAGACAAATCTAACATACGTGGGCGTACATCCTCCGCCACATCAGAAGTAGTATACAATAGAAGTAGTACACGTATCAAACTTGGACGTCATGGGCTTCTCACGAGCTATTGACACTCCGTCGCAGCTTAATGTTTGTCTCCGTAACCGGTCAAATCCCGACTTTGCCTCCCGTATACCACATCGACGCGCGACAGCACAGAGAAACATGACTTTAGAAATGTAGCGCTTACTTTGATCAGCCTGGACCGGAGGGTATCCATCTTTCCCCGCGAGCACGCACACGTGCTACCCGACCTTCTTCCTTCACGTGATTGCTGTTATCGACACCATTTGTAGGGCGAAGGGCTAGTTATACGGCGGTTCAGCATTTGTAGAGCACTCATGCACACCTTCAACTTGCATCCGTGCATGCGAACACGGCAGGTAAAATGCGCTTTACATGAAGCGGAGCTTCAACCTCCGATCACCGTCGAACAACGCTGAGCTGGACATCTTCGGGCTATGAGGCTCCGTGACGATCTACTAAGTGTACATACGTTTTGAAGGGAGATGCTGGTCATTGGTCTCTACTCACTCGCTGTCGTTTTCTCTTCATAGGCGCTGTCTTGTGCTGCTACACCTGTCCACTCCTGCAGGTTCTTCAATACAACACCTTCAACACAATTGCTGGGGGTTCGAAAGTTGTATTTCAAGAGCAAAGATCGCTGGTAGTGCGGCGATTTTTCACATGATTCAGTAGCGCAGCGTGCTGGTCGTGGCGGTCGTCTCCGTCTCCACCGTTGTGCTCTTCGCACCGCTTGCTGGTCTTGATGGTGGACTTAAGTCATGGCTCCTGTAATTATATCACTTGGCTTAGTTTGCGCTGGTGAAGAAATAAAATAACATGTATTAATGGGATTGACAATCCTGCAAGCTAGCTTCCGTACTACACGCATCACAGCTGCATGAAAAGTTAAAGGAAACACTAAGAAGAAGCAACAAGGTTTGTAGACCTCTTCTGCTCACCGATAGTCGAGTGTCGGGCGGCCGGAGTTGAAAAACATTCCATGGTACCGGTTCAGGTGCTTCCGCAGCGAGTCCGCCCCGCTGCTCTTGAACTGACAGTTCCAAACGAAGCAGAACATCTCGCCAGTAGGGTGAGTGTCGTTCACCACCGCGACAAAATCAGGAAGACGAGTCACGGGTCGAGCGTAGCGCGGAGTGTCCAGGATCCCGTGAACGCACACGTGATTGCGTTGATACCCCACCAGTGAAAACATGAAGTCGCCTCGGAATAGAACAAGATCACCCTTGTTCAGCCGGATAAGCTTCCGGTGTGACTGCATGGCAACATGGTGATTCCACCCATAGCCGTACAAAAGGTGTTGTCCTCCAGAGCAATAAGGACCAACCCAGGAAGAGAGCTCACATTCACAGTCCTTTCGCCAGACCCCACAGGCGCATACTCACGCCGCACGAGCTGGCCCTGAGCTCTAATCTTGTCTTTACGAATTCCCACTCCCCGCAGTAGCCTCAGGAAAAAGGTCTTGATGTGTCGCTCAAGATCAACCGTGAGCTCGCGAGTGGTATCGTCCGGAACTGCTGCACGACTTCGATGCTCGTCGATGAGGACACCGTCCCAAGTATCCGGGAGCCAGAAATCTTCGGTTCGAGCGATGGACCGCAAACGGTTTGATTCAATCGCTGACAGGGCTCGGTGAAGCTCAACGTGATCTCTGACCTTCAGGTTGCGTGGTGCAAACATTGTAGGACTTGATCGCTGGATGCTCGTAGTTGTTGGCAAAATGAAATATGAGCTGCCAAAAACGCTGCTTTGTCGAACTTGGTGCTATCACCACAGCACAGCATAACGACGGCCTCTCGAAACGTATTGAACGCTTCTGACACTGCTGGCCATAGTACGGATACAATTGCGTGCATCACTAGCGATGAGCAAACATGGTTCTTGCGCAAGCTTCGTCAATGGAGGTGGATATGGTATCCCTGGCAGTGCCACCCACCAATAAGCGGGCAGTCTGTGGAACAATATGACTCGATCCTCAATCGAATACTCCGGTTGATGGAGGAAACCACGATGTCGTCGAGCAGCATCGATACGTTCGTAGCTCTGGGTATACTTAGGTCCTTTAACCAGACGTTGCGCTATGGCTGGCGGTTGTCAGAAGCATTGAATATGTATGAGCAACAAGTGCCCAGTGAGCTAGAGCGATATGCGGGGTTGGCGGTGAGCTTAGCTCATAGATAAAACTGGAGATCAGCGACGTTGAAGTGCCACTGAAGCCACAGCTTTGCCTAATTTGCTGTCCATCCCCTGGCATATAGTTTTATGAAGGGGACATTCCCGCCCCAGCAATGACGGCAAAATGCAGCAGCTTCCGGATATGATCTCTGCAATCACAGTGCCTCGTGCGCTTTGGAAGGTAAACCGTACAGAAACTTCAACTCCAGCGGCGTTGAAGTCGCCCTTCTGAATGTCGTGGCACTTAAGGGCCATTCATGATCATAGCAGCACAGTGCTCATGCTCGCATCGACCTCGGAGGCACTAATCAAGTCTCTGTGGACAGTCTTTAAACGTGGCGTAGTGATTACATGTATTAGTAGGGTTGCATGATGCTTGCTGTGTCCAAGCATGTTCAAATGGCTGGCTGTGCGCTTCATGTTGAAGTTTCGGATGACCGCTCCCGCCACCAGTGGTATGTGGTATGTGTTTTTAAAAACGTACGGTGGCGGAACCTTATGCTCTTGATCGCTTGCGAATCGCGTTCGAAAAACGTGGACGCCCAGCATTTAATATTGTCTACAGCACAGCAATACAGGTCTTCACCCTTAGACAGCGAAGCTTCAACGCTGTGCCATTGCGAATATCCTCATGACTGCGAAAGGGAAACCTGCAAACCCGACCGCCTCTGTTCCTACCAGCAGCGGAAACAAAGGTGTGAAGGCGAAGCCAGCGAACCAGGTGGTAACAGTTGTTGTTCCACGAACTGCTCCACGTACCAGACTGAACCGTGAGGTCTCGGAAGACCCCAGCGAAACCCAAGCTTCGCCACCGCCCCGGCAGACCCCGTACGAGCGGCTACGTGAGCTTCTTGAAACACCGGGTGGCGGCCGACGTATCATATCTGCTGTTGAAAGTATGCTAAGTGTCGTGGGTTTAAGGCTAAGCTGAACATTGTATTGTATTGAACATAGATCTCCAAGATCATCTGAGAGGAGAGACTCGAGAGAAGGTCACGCTGCGAATGAAGCTCTTGTGGGTGTCCGATCATACCTACAGAGACCTGAAGCTTGTCCGATTTCACTTTATCGACGCAGACTCGCCGGAGCCGCTCCAAGACCAGATCACGGTGCGAATATGACGTTGAAAGGGTATGTGGCCAAAACACTAACTACTCTGGTCTCTTGTGATCGAGCAGCTTTTCCGTGAACGCTACGACACAGACCGGGACGCTGTCAACTCGCTGCTTCTGACAGGTACCATGTGGAACACGACGTCGGAATCGGAGGACCTTCCTATTCCTGGTACCGTCGTCACTATCAACGACTACTCCAACTTGAAGCTGTTTTGCGACGCGGACTGCCAAGCTACCATCAAACTGAGAGATCTAACGTGGGATCCGTAGTAACGTGGGATCCGTAGCAACTTGCGTTGGAATGAGGCACGGTTGTCTGCGTTTGCATCAAATATGTTTTCACTGCATACTAGTTAGTACCATGCATATTGTTATAATGCAATCCAGTTAATGCATGTTGCGCCGTCGGCAGTCCGCCGTGCTTCAACAGTTGGGTGATGAGCGAAATGAAAAAAGATGGAACTCTCCAGAACAGCGGACGTCATCCCACCACGGATAATTGGTCATTTTGCAAGAAGCCACGCACGAGGAGGAAGCGCCAAGGTGGTCAACGTGCTTATTGTTGCTGCCCTTTAGAGACGTCACTCACTCTCGCTCCGCGTGAAGATGACGAAGAAGCTGGGATCCCGAAATTACAACCAGGCCGAACAACAGCACTTGCTGTCGATCATAGATGGCAATCTACCGCTGTGTAAAGCTGATTGGGAGGCTGTATCCACGCGGTACAACCGCAGCAAGGGCTTACAGTGGGCGGAGTGCAGTGCAGCGAGTTTGAAGCGCAAATTCATGGGGTTGTGTTCGACGAAGACTTGTGAAGGTAACAGGATCCAGAACGAAGCGTTGGAGCTAAAGCGGAAAATCATGAAGCGCGCTAAGGCCACCAGCCGTCAAGATGTGCATGTGCTCTTGATGGGGCCTCGCAAAGACGCACTCCCCGGCGAGAGGCGCGTGGATCAAGGTACAGAGAGTCACGAAGAGGTAGAATTCGTTGAGGATACGTCGCTATCGAGGACATTTGCGACTTCCGTTGCAGACAGCACTGCCACCCAAACCACTCCACGAAGCACAAGTGTGTGGTTACCCGAAAGTCAGCGAGCTGCGCTACCTGCTCTTTCCGAGATCGACAACGACGCCACGCCCCAGTACGGCGGCGCATCTAGCCCACGACGGGCACCACCCACCCACAAACACATTCACTGCGATGTAATTCAGCTCTTCTTGTGGTTTCAACGCCGAGATGAGCAGCAACTAAATCGCTGGAACGATATTGAACGACAACACAAGCAGGATATCCGCGCCGCTAACCGCAGACACAGAGAATTACTGAAGTGCATTGCGTCGCTTAAAGCAACGTCGACAAGCTAGAGGCAATTCCAAACCAGGCCAGTCTAACAGCTTGCTAGAGCATATACCAGCCAACTACACTGACATTTCGCCCACATTTCACGTTCCTGTACACGAACCGATGATCGACGAGAGCGTGGTTCTGCCGGAGTTTGGCGTGTAGAGTAACGTGTACGGAGCTTGCCTGGATGGAGCCAAACGCGACGGATACATCTGGCTCGGCGACTTCTACCACACGACCCGCATCATGGGCGTCGCCAACTCCAAGCATGAGCAGCTTA
This sequence comes from Phytophthora quininea, assembly GCA_011947345.1. Taxonomy (NCBI): domain Eukaryota; phylum Oomycota; class Peronosporomycetes; order Peronosporales; family Peronosporaceae; genus Phytophthora; species Phytophthora quininea. The sequence goes on along the minus strand of JAAVTG010000586.1, from coordinate 650,977 downwards.
CCGGAACGTTAAACTTCCTGTTCGAATACTAAGGAGACAACGACCAATTCCCTGGCTTCACGTCGATCTCGTATCAAACGCCGATGCCCACGCCCACGGTTTTCCTCTACGATGCCGGCACCGTTGACACGTACTACAACTTCGCCGACTACGTCATTCTTGGGCTCATCGGACAGGTCTTCTACATGAACTACTTCGACGACGTGTCCTTCGTTAAGGCCAACTGGGAGGCGTTCACGCAAGTCATGACGTGGCCCGTTAGCAACCAAGGCGACGACGGTCTCAGCGACCTCACCAAGTATGTGATCAACTTCCTTGGGTCCGGGTCTGCCATGGCTGTCAACGCTGCTGCTGTTCAGTATCTTGATGGTATGGATGGCGTGGCCCGCGCTGTGGGGGACTGGGAGTCTGCAACCGCATGGATCGAGACTGCTGGCAGTGTCAAGATAGCGATCAACACCATACTCTAGGACGATACCCTCGGCAACTACATGGTGGAGGCCGCCGATTCGGAAGTCTACGGCGTGTCGGGTATCGACTTTCCCATCACGTCCGGAGTAGCCAACGAAACTCAGATCAAGTTGTGTGTGGAGAGCCTGGAAGGTCTTCGCTAAGGACCCGGAAACCTCGACACTAGTGATACCGCCAACGCGAACAAGATTTCGCCAAACACGAACGGGCTCCTGCTGGATGCGCTGCTGCAGTACGGCTACACGGACCAGGCTGCGTTCTTGCTGGACTCCTCTGGGACGCCATGATCCCGAAAGAGAACTACCGCACTGGTGCTAGTTGGGAGCACGTGGCTCAATCGTTGGAACCCGGTGACGATACGTTCACGTTGCTGAGCCATCCGTGGGGCTGAGCCCCAACGTACGCGCTCACCAACTGCGTGGCGGGTATTCGCCCCATGGAGTTTGGATTCCACCTCTGGATCGTCAATCCGCTGGTGACGAGGGTGAATCTCACGTGTGCTACCGCTACGGTGAGCATCCTGTACGAATCCCTGACTGCTTCCTGGGAGCTTGTTGACAGCCAGTTCAGCGTCACCATCACTGTGCCAGTCGGAACCGACGGCATCTTCGAGGTGGCACAGCCTAGCTCGGACTCTGGCATCTACCAGCAGCACCATGTTGGCAGCGGTGAGGCCGCGTCGATTGGCGTTCAGCTGTAGAGCTCTGCATGTTCATAACAATACAGCTCGATGTTTTTCTGCGGCAGCGCGTAAAGGAAGGCACGTCTTTTGCATCGGTTGAAGAAATCCCAATCGCGCCGGAATGGGATGTTTTTTTATTAATGCTACACCCTCTTGAAGCTACCAAAACTCGTTCTCTCCGTCTCGCTTTCGATTCTGCTCCACGGCCCTAGCCAGCGCGGTGTTACTATAAGCCAGAAGTACTTCCAAGGTTCCATGGCTGGGCGCGGAAAGGGTCCCAGGCGTCATCGACACGTGCTGCGCGATAACATCCATGGCATATCAAGAAATGATATACGCAGACTTGCGCGTCGTGCCGGAGTCATTCGAATGTCGAAGTTGGTGATTGAAGAGACCCATGCAGTTCTCAGGGTCTTCGTTGGCAACCTCGTGCGCGACGCTGTCGTCTACACACAACACGCCAGGCGAAAAACAGTCACCACAATGGATGTTGTCTACGCGCTAAAGCGCCAAGGCCGTACCCTGTACGGGTTTAGCTCGTGAACGTCTATCATTTCGCCGATTGAGTTGTACATCAACAGAAGCAGCAAGGGCAGCAGTGTCAGCAGAAGCAGTGAGGACAAGGACGATAGCGCTTAAAAGGCTAAAACTCCAAAATATAATCTGCCATTTGGTACAGAACACTTCAGCAGCTCTCCTTCCAGGTTCAGCTGAGCTAGTGCACACGGCCCTGCGAGCATGACAATAAGCAGCGCTACTCTGCGTCTCAGCGCTAAAACCATCCAGACTGGACTAAAACCATCCAGACTGGATTCCATTCCAGTCAGACTGTCAGGTACAATCTTTTCCTTACGAACTGTGACATTCCCCGGGACTCACAGGCCCGGGCTAGCAGTTCACACTTCGTTAGAACTGTGTATTGTGTAGCAGATTCACACTCCGTAACGGGTAACGCGAGTAGTAGTAACGCTGAGGTATTTTACTGGGATCACGAGGGCTGCCGGCGCAGTTTGGTACAGCATTCCAAGGACAACAGACCACCCCGAGGGTTTTTAAATTAAATGAGCGCTGATGCCCCATAGCAAGCTCGGCTTTGTGATGCTCAAGCTTGCTATGCCTCCATTCACGAATTCACTGGATTGTTGACTCTGAAAGATGCCCCACCAAAATTCAGGCAAGGAAAGCAGCAAGTGAATTTCGCAGTGACAACTTGGCATGTGACCATGAACGATGGAATGGAAGTATGCTGGAAACCTGCCGAGTTTTACTGAAGGCCCGATATCAATTCTCAACGAACTGCCCGAGTCCTACAAACCCGGGCTTGCAATTGGCGTGCAAGGCCTATTGAGGAGGTGAGCAAACATACAGCACTGTCACTTCAAGAATCCTGGTGCTTTACAGTATTTTTAGTGCGCCTACGGCTGTTGAATGGTATTGTTGGGATGACAACTTGCTGGGGGAAAGGACTTGTGCCACTGGTCTCTTTGTCACATTAAGCCGCCCATAGTACTGTCGGAGCGACAACTTTCGTCCGAGTATCGTCCTGACGAGCCGTACACGCTCGACGTCACCTGCGTTTTGTACACGAACTGCACCCGGGCTGCTTCCTCCGTGTCCATCCGAGTTGCCTCCATCAAACAGCGGGCGCAGAGCGCCACTTTGCGCTCGCGTTCTTCCGTGAAAGAATTTGCGTCGTGTTTGAATCGAAGAACCGCCTGACACAGGCATCGGGCAATATCCATTGCATATGGATTGTTGTCGAGACGCTCGACACAATCAATATTGGAACAATGTCAATTTCTTGGGACAACAATTGCAATGCATCGATCTAATTGTGTATCTTCTCGTTGAAGTGTCTGTGAGGTCTTGTTCGACGAGTTGGCAGAGACAAATAACCACGTCTGCGGTCTCGAGGTACGAGGAAGTGGGAGAGCACGAGCGAGGTATTTTGCTAGACGACGGTGCGTTCCAGCTCACACTTTTGAATCCACATTACCGCCGCTCAACCTCCACGGCAGCCCCGCATCGAACCCCTCCGCTAACCACGCTACTATCGTAAGCAGCCTCGTCTCGAATCACTCCGCGCAAGCCTATTCCACCACCGATGGTGATCAGCTCGGCGTTTGCTCCCCAAGCCTACAGAAGAAACCAGCACTATCCATGGGCTTTTGCGCTCCACAGAAGAGGAATCGATTAATTCTGGTAGCGCTTGTGTCTCCTCAGAGCCCAGCATCAAGCGCAAACACAGAAAATCTAAATCGACCCGCCCAGGCACTTCAAAGAAGAAGCGCACCAAAGCCTCTAGTGTTCGTTCACCATGGCCTGCAAGTCTGAGTGGTGTACGGCGAAACGAGAGTAGTCGCGCCTACCATCAGATGCCGCAGATCACCTGGGGAAGTCAAAGCAGCTATCGAAGAGAGATCCAAGTCCAGAGAGGAAGACCGCTCGAAGTACATTGATTTGTCTTGACTTCCTGCTACCTCCGTCGAGGTGGAACGACTGTTCTCGGCAGTGAAGGCTTGCTTGGAGGATAATATATGAGGAAGCGAATGAGTGCGGAGACGCTCGAGTCAATCCTCTCCTTGAGGATTAACTGGGATCTTGTTGCGAAAGAAATCACTTCGTAGGCAGAGAGGGTAGCATGAGAAGATGGCGAAGTAGAGACCGAAGAGTACGAGTAGTTACGAGTAGAAGTTGCTAGCTGCCATTACGATCCTGGCAATATTGGACGAGGTCGCCACAATCAATATTGTGGAGAACAATTTTTGCAATGTAACAATGCCAATGTTTTTTTCGATCCCTGGTCCTGACACTCTTTAAATTTCGCCAGCACAAGTTTGTTACCGACGTCGATCATTCGGTGCGATCTTCGTCGGTGAGCACCAAGTCCGGGAACGAGTTGACCGTGAAGCGAACACCACAAGTTTCCGCTTCATGTCTTCCAGGCACCACTTCAATTGGGGAAAAACAATGGACATCGAGGTTACGGAGATCGAGGCAACATAAAATGTGTCCAATTGGGGAATGTGATCAATGGCGAGGACGGAGACCAGGTCGTTGTCTCGGCAGACGTTAAGATGCGTTAGCTTGCGCATGTTATTAATAAGCGGGCACAGGATTCAAGCACAACCGAACGAACAGCATGAAAGCCCACGAGTTTTGTCGATCAATTGGCATTGCAAGATTGTTTATGTGGGGTCTTTTGGACAGGAAGTGATTCTCGGGCGACAGCGACGACAAGGAAGTTAAATCGTAAGTTTCGCTGTAGCTCGAGCGATCTTGTTAGGAAGAACCACGCGCTGGCCATTAAAATCTGTTGAGACGATGATCCTGACTCGAAGATTGTTTATCGATCTTGAAAGTTACTACAACATCCTGTTCATGGTACTTCCAATGCACTTGAACAAAATGTTAAACTACTTACACAAATCTCGATCGCAGCGTTCTTGCAGGCAAACAATCTCGGACTTCAAGTTCGAGTGGACAAGTAGTGTTTGGGGAGTTTTATACGTACACGAACTCGGGGCATCGATGTTTCAGCGAGAGAGATAGTAATCGTTAGCTGAAAATTCGATCAGATTTGATAGCGAGAGCTGAACCGTCCTAGTCAAAAACAAATTATGATAACGACGAAGAACTTGCAATCTAAAACATCCTGTTCGACGATAGCAAGCTAAGTTCACGTTGGCCACGAGCGATTTCACCACCGCCGCTTCGAATTGATCCCTACGACCTGCCAATCTCGGCTGAAAAAGCGCTTCAACAAGTCGTCCTCGTTTGCCACGTCAGTCACCGAAATCAAGTGCTTCAAGCGCTTCAAGTGCTGGCAGCTCTCTGCAAAGGTTTACAGAGTTCTCTCCGGGAATCGCGTCAGCGGACAGTCTAATTTCCGATCGAATCGCCGATCTGTCGTTCTGACACGGTGCGTCCTAGTTTGCCGCCGAAAATTGGTCTTGTCCTTCGTGACCAAAATCAACAGCTCAAACTCGACCCGAGCAATGCCACGAGTGCAGCGTTGGTGACCGTCGAAGTGTGCTGCGCTGTGACTGGGCAACCTTCGGTCGGTGCTCTGCCCGTGAGACCTGGTTTTGCTAGGCAGATGGCCCCGCAGTAGCGTTTCTGCTGGGGTCGTGCGACTGGCATCGCCTCGCTTTGCTGCACTCCACGTAATTGACAGGTTTTGGTTATGACTCGGCGTCTCGACACTGGTGCCTCGTAGAAGTGGACAAATCGGCTGGCGTTCGGCCCGCGTGGACCTCCTCGCTGCTGAACTGGTCTCCGTTATTGGGTCACGTTTCGCTTCGTTGCTGTGAATGCGTTGGTGCTCAGAAAAGCTCGTCAGTGCGCATTTTGCCGCTTCGACGGTCGACAGACAGTAGTGCAGCCAGCCAGCCATGGGGAAAGTTGCGGGCGGCAACCGCTTCACGGTCAACCCGTTCCCGGACTTGGTGCTCACCGTTGACGACCGTAACGAACTCGTGGAAATCGCCAACTCGCTTGTCGTCACCAAATTCCAAGAGTACCAAGAACATCTCAACAACCAAAAGTACGTGGACCCGGAGCAATGGAAAAAGTATTCGCGGGATGGCAACACCACTATGTTCTTGTCACGGAAGAACGCCAACCCGGATTCCAAGATGCCAGCGCTACTCATGGTGGGGCCGCTGCCAGGATCACTTAACGACAACATGTTCGGTTGCGTCAGTCCTTCCTTGGAATCGATGCGGATCAAATCGTCGTATCTGAAAGACTTTAACGCTGCCGCAGTCCTCGCCACTATCGTCGAACCGACCGTCGAGGAGCCATTCCGGTCGGTGGTGGTGAAATGGATGGAGATTGATATCCCCATGGCGTCCATCGGTATCGTCCGCAACCGCGACTACATTTATCTGGAGAGTACGGGCATTCTGCGGCTTAACAATGGCGAACGCGTTGGATATCATCTGCTACACTCGGTGAGTTTCCCACAGACTCACGAACTGCCGAACCGGGTGCGTGGTAACATGTCGTTCTGCGGTATGTTCCACCAAGAAGGACCCGACAAAACAGACTGCCGCGGCACCGGCATCATGGACCCAGGAGGTGATATGATCCGCGTGTTGGGAGTCATGGGGATGGCACAGGCGACGATGGCTGGACTCAAGTACTCGTACGTCGGACAAATGAAAAATTGGCTTGGTTACTGGAGCAGAAGCACGCAGAAGCTCGAGAGCACGGCACCCCAGTATTTAAACCGGAGTGCGTGACATGCTCGAAAGTGGTCAAAGGTCGCAAATTCGGTGAGTTTGGGCGGTCCAGCAGTACTTGTAAACTGTGTTTCGGGGCCCTGTGCCCGTCATGCAAGATTGTCAAGAAGCTGAGCTTCATTGCGCCTGACCTGGAGATGGTGCAGCGAAAAGTGACGTTCTGCGCTCGCTGTTTGATGGAGGCAACTCGCATGGACACGGAGGAAGCAGCCCGGGTGCAGTTCGTGTACAAAACGCAGGTGACGTCGAGCGTGTACGGCTCGTCAGGACGATACTCGGACGAAAGCTGTCGCTCCGACAGTACTATGGGCGGCTTAATGTGACAAAGAGACCAGTGGCACAAGTCAAGTTTATTTCTTTTCTTTCAGCAAGTTGTCATTCCGCTCTTGCTTTTAAGGCAATTTAATACAAGCAAACAATGGTCCTCCTGTCCATGCTGTTTTACATTTGCTAGCCTTTGAGCTCGAATTTTCGTCACAGCTACAATAACCGGTGGCACCTAGTTAGTTTATGCCGCAACTCCGCTCTCGAACCAACGTGAGCGTCGATTTCTGCCGCATTCAGAATCCCATCCAACCAATTGGCATCGCTCCAGTACGACCGTATCTGGTACAGAGTTTCCGTCGGTATCGACTACGGTAGTCAACGCGCATGACACTGTCACCAACCCCAACGAATTGATGTACCAGTAGGTGATATCTCCACACCACTAGTCAGCATCCACGTCTTCAGCACGGAATAACAAAACTTGATGAACTTACCCTCGCCTCTTCAATCGAGGCAGTCTCGAACTCACGGCCAATCTCATCCAGCACAATGAACAGAGGTGTCTTCAGTTTTTTTTTCACTACACGTTCCGCAAAAGGCCAGGCACCGGTGTCTTCATAGGGAGGCAGCAGCACCTCCGGCTCGGTTCCGGGCTCAAGCTGCTCAACAATCACTTTCGCCAAATGCTGGTTCACGGCATCCGACAATGATTCCACCCTGACAAAATCCCCCGACTTCACCTCGATTCTGATCGTACGAGCCTCACACAGTGTCGCCAGAAGTTCTTGTTTGGCAGGCCAAAGTCATGACAACCTTCTCGAAGATCTCCTTGCACTTTGATTATAGTGCAGGGCACCCCATGCACTTCTGGGTTTCCATTCCTGGTCAGCGCAAAATTGTACTTGGAGACACTTTCCGCTGGGTTCATGTATTGATCGTCCGTCAAGAGTCCCGGGAGATACTCGACTGGTTCTTATGGCCGCAAGCGCATCATGTCCCCGTAGGTCACGTTTCACCACGCTTCTTGGCTCCCAATCTTTCGCGTCGTATACACATTGTAGATCGAACCCCGAGCATTTTCCGAGATCTCGACGACGAATGTCGTGCCTTTGCTAACGGTCACGAAGTGAACCTAGGGCATGCTTTGCGTGTGCCTCAGCGCTGCAAAAAATCAGTTCTCAAACTGACGTGGCGTTGGACAAACAATCGTAGTTGTAGCAGTGTTGATCCGAAAAACATCATTGTTTCCATGTAGTGGCGGGATACCTACCTCTCGATACTGCTTCCACCTTGCTCTTCCGACTGTCTATCCATCCTAGCTCTCCAATTCTCGTCCGCTTGTCCGATTAGTCCACTCAGCCCCTAAAACTCGCGAAGATTCTCCACCTTTCGCAGACCATTGAGAGCAGCCACGCGGTAGGCTTCTGCTAGTGTCGGGTAGTTGAACACAGCGTTGCGGAAGTACTCGAGCGTGCCGCCAGTGGACATGACTACCTGTCCAATGTGGATGATCTCCGTCGCACCTTCTCCAATGGCGTGAACGCCCAAGATCTCCAGTGTGTCTGGGCTGAAGATGATCTTCAGGAAGCCAGGCACTCCGCCCAGCATCTGTCCCCTTGCCAGCTCCTCGTAGCGAGCTTTACCCACTTCGTACGGAATTCCTTCCTGCGTCAGCTGCTGCTCGTTCTTGCCAACCATCGAGATCTCTGGCACCGTGTAAATCCCGAACGGGAACACTTCGCCAGAGCGCATACGAGTACGCAGACGATCGGGGTCGTCCATGAGCTTATCATCGGACAGCTCCTTCGGTCCGTTCTTGTTGACAGGATCCTCCGTTCGCATGTGGACAGAAGCGAGTCGTCCTTGCTCCATGGAAGTCGAAGCAAGGCCTGGGAAGCCAATGATATCGCCTGCAGCATAACTATTCCAAACCAAACTGTTAGTTGTGTTCGCAACACTCAGGATTCAGCTGCGAAATTTACGTACACATGCGGAACATTGGTCTGGAAGTTGTTGTCCACCTTGAGACGTCCACGTTTGTCCGGCACAATGCCCAGAGCCTCCAAATTCAGTCCCTCGACGTTACCTTGGCGTCCGACAGCGTACATCAAACCATCACCGACAACCGTCTTGCCGCTGTCCAGGTGCACCAGGACTTCGCCCTTCGAGTTCTTCTCCACCTTTTGATGTTCTCCCCAACAAGGAACCGCGTGCCAGTCTGCGCCATCGAGTAGCACAGCGCCTCAGACACTTCCTTGTCGGCCATGTTGAGGATCTCCTTGCGACCGTCAATCACCGTCACGTCCGTGCCCGGGATGATGGTCAGCATCGACGCGTACTCCATGCCGACAACACCGCCACCGACAATAATCAAACGACGCGGTACCGACTTGACTCTGCCCCAGAGCAACTGGTCGCTGTCGAAGATCGTCTCTCCGTCGAACGGGATGTCCGGACGACGCGCAGGGCGCGTGCCCACACACACCAAGAACTTGTCCGCCGTCAAAACACTACAAAAATTAAAGTCAGCACCTTTTAATTGAATCGGGATCTCAAAATCTTTTCGTACCGCTTGCAGATGTCGGCGCTCGTGTGTCTCTGGGCGTCCGTGGGGGTGTCGTACGACTCGTTGGACAGCACGGCCACCATGTGCTTGTTGCCCGGTAGGAACCTCGCCGTGCCGTTGATGAGGTGCACGCCGTTGCGCATCAGCTGGTGGCGCGTGATGTCGGTCTCGGCGTTCTCCACCTTCTTGACGCGCTGCAGAATGTCTTCAATGCCGAAGCGTTTGCCGCCACCGGCCTGGCCATTGTAAAACGCTCGATGGCGATACCCCGTTAGGTGCATCGCCGCCTCTCGGAACGTCTGGAATCGTATCATTAATTAAAAAAGCATTAGATGCATCATAATTTAGCGTTTGGATCTCTCCAGCGCGCACCTTGGACGGGACCGTGCCTGTGTGCACGCAGACGCCGCCCAGCATGTCGCGCTTGTCGATCACAGCTACCGACTTGCCGTGCTTGGCGCTGTCGATGGCGCACTTTTGGCCGGCGGGACCGCTGCCGATCACGATTAGATCGAAGTGCTCGCTGGCGCGCAGCTCGCGCAGTGTGTCGGTCAGCACCGTCTTGTCGGCGGCAGAATAGGAGCTGAAGAACGCGCTGAGCGAGGTGCGAGACGGCCGCGCGGCCCTGGTAGCTAGGGACGGCGCGGAGCGGCGCAGCAGCAGCGGAGACAGCATCGTTAGCAGAGATCGCCTGTTAAACCACCACCTCAAAAATCGCACTTAAGACTGCGTACTTTAACAAGTTCCAGGTTCAACGTTCCTGGAAGTTCTGAGATCTGGAACGTTCTATAGCCAATTGAGGGTAATATGTTTCAGCTGAAAATACTGGAACTTTTAACGGGTCTCGCAAGCACGTTTTGCGTGCCGAAGAGCGCAGTTCGCGCCGGTGAGATCAGCTCGCGTCGGCGATATGGCTGTAGAAGCAGCGAAGATTCACGGCTTGCATCGTGAGATCGGCCGTTGTCCGAGGTGGCGCTCTCTGCTTTGCTGGGTGCGGCCAATCCTGCCTACGTCAGTCGGTCTGTCTCTGACTCACTGACAGCGCCAGATCAAGTGAGTGAAGTTTCGATCAGATCACAGTAGCACGGCCGGGATTCACGCGCCTCCAGGTCGCGCTGGCATCAATCGCGTCGAGAGCAATACATGTAGTCCTTCGTGGCGAGCACGTCGTGGGTCGACAGCACGATGGACAAGTTCGTCCAAGTTCAGATTCAGGCTTTTTACAATTTTTAACGGGCCTTGTCTACCCTCACGTTTGCTACGTAATCATAGTTTCTGAAAGTACAGCACTTTTCGGCGAATAAATAGAGACCAGAAGCAAATGCACTGGTCATTTGAATATTGTCATTGATAGGTATCGTGCCGTCATCAAGAAACGCTGGGCTCCACAGTATCATATCAACGAGCACTTGCCGTATGGAAAGCAGCAGCGCACGATCTACATCATATGTTGAATTCCGAAGGTGTTGATTGACACGTTGTGGCTGGTCTAGCAAATATCGACGTTCTTGCCCAGCAACAAGTAGCAGCCTTCCTTACCAACCGCAGTGCAGGTTCGCCACACTACGAAGACCTTCCGAATCACCAGGGTGTTTCTTTTCCTGTATGCAAAGCGCCATACCCAACATTTTAGCTTTTGAAGCACCTTGTTTAGAGCAAAATCCGTAACAAGTCAGCGTCGTGCATACGACGGGACAAAACCAACACGCTGCGAAAGGAGAAGTCCCCGACCGAACGACATCCAAAGCGAGCTCAAAAGCTTCTCGCGCTTCCTCGCCTCGATACGCTCGCAGGCCGTGGACTCTCCGCCCAAGCACCGACCGGTCCACACGCAACGCCCCGCCCTGCGCGCCATCTTCTGAGAGTCTCAGAGGATCCCCAGGAGCGGCGGAGGGAGAGATTCCGACAGCCAGACTTTTAGAACACACTCAGATACAGAGACGACTGTCCTACGGACTGCAGCATTAGAAGACCGAGATGGCCGACACAACCAAGTTAGGGTGAGGCTGCGACGACGTAGACTGGGGCTCTAGCAGCTTGAGGACTGACGCGTGTGTCGTTGTGGCAGGAAAATCTTCATCGGCGGACTCTCATACGAGACGACGGACGGTACGCTCACAGTCTTTTAGTATTAACAGGGGCTTCTTCAGAGCTGACGGTGTGTTGTCTGTGGCTCTGCAGAGAAACTCCGGGCGTATTTCGGAGCGTACGGTACCGTGACGGACGCCGTCGTGATGAAGGATCCGATTTCCAGGCGGTCCCGCGGCTTTGGCTTTATTACGTATGCCGACCCCGCCTGCGTCGATAGAGCACTGGCGCAGCCCAACCACATCCTAGATAGTCGCAGGGTGCGTCTGTGCGGGCGATTGGTGTCCTAAGGAGTAGTTGTTGACTCCACTTTTTATATTGTTTGTAGGTGGAGGCGAAGCGAGCAGTGCCGCGGGCAGAAAGCTTACGAGACATCGGGAACGGGTCGTCGTCCAGTCGCGGCAACGGGACCAGCTCCATTGCCAGCATCAGCGTGAATAGTGCGGTTGGCGCCACGAAGAAAATCTTCGTGGGCGGCCTACACTATGAAACCAAAGATGGTACGGTATTATGTCATATAAATTTTGCTGCATCTGGAGGCTAATGCTATTGTGGCGTATTATTTTCTTGCAGCGGACTTTAAAAAGTATTTTATGCAGTACGGTAAGGTGGTGTCGTCTGAAGTCATGTTCAACCGCGAAACCAACAAGTCTCGCGGCTTTGGCTTTGTGATCTTCGAAAGCGAGGCCAGCGTGGAGTTGGTCCTCCAGGACAAGAACCACATCATTGATGGCAAGTCGGTGGAAGTGAAGCGGGCTGTCCCGCGTACAGACGTGCCACCTCCGCGGTCGGTCTCGTCGCGCGGGAACTCTTTCAGCGGCCCGTCGGCGCCTGGATCCGTTGGGAGTTTGGACGATATCAGCATCTCAACGACGCCCCCAGTGTCTCTTTCCGGCAGTGCCCCGTTGACCAGCGGGCTCATGGCAGCGTTGGGGGCTGACAAGTTGAATCGAGCTTCATCGACGCCGTCCAGTCTCATACAGAACGGGACTTTGGGAGGCTACGCAGCGGCCGTCCGGTTCGGTGGTCGAGCGTTGCCGAAGACGTCGAGCTCTAATACTGTGGGCATTGCTTCGGGCTCATCGGTGACGTCGCCTCGACCGCTCTCTAGTAACGGGGACGCCAGCAGTCTTTCCAACGGTATTAGCCTGGAGTCTTCGACAATTAGTGGTGTTGCAGATGCGCTCTCGAGCCTTGTTCTTGGCGACGGGGCTCATCGCGTGGTGGAGGCATCCTGGGTGGAAGCAGCGCTGCGTCTCCACCACTTTCCGCGAGTTCTTCGTCCCGCGGGTCGTCGGACCACTTGGTGGATGCATCAAATGTATCCGTCACGACTGGCCGTTTGTCGCCGTTGGATGCGGCTCTGAATCATCTTGATACGGACCCTGTCATTGAGCAATGGAAGCTGTCGCCGAGCTCTGGCCCGCAGCTCTCGACGCCAGAGGTTCCTCTTTCCGAGTCAAGTTACCTCCCGCATGGACTTGTGGACGTCCACTCTGAGCCATCTTCAAAGCTATCGTGGAAAGCAGCGCCATGGGAACAACAGTCGTGGGGTTCTCCACCAATGCCGCCGAGCCAGCAGCAGCAACCTCCGCTACCGCCTGCTCCGACATCATTTTTCTCGATGTTTTCGAACCAGTCCAATGGATCCGCAAGGTCTAGTGCGTGGCATTCCAATGGAGATGATAGCTACGGGAACAACGACGCTGCTGCCACCACTGGTGGCGATGGATTTGGCAATGGAGTGATGGGTATGGGCATGAGTCTCTCCATCGATAGAGGTTTTGGTGGTGGTAATGTGGGCCACGGCGGGTTCGGGATGCCTACTGAGGGCGAGAACAGCGCGTCGTATAGCTCACTGGGTGGGTTTTTGCAGCAGGACTATCTTCCGCCCAATCATTCGTACGAGCAGCCACAAGACACGGCAGTCAGCGACGTGCCACTAGAGTCGGCAGAGTTTGGACGGATAATCGGCAGCGATGATAGACCAGACACAGACAAACGACACAAGGAGCCACCAGCATCTTTGGACTACGACCTGCCAGCGTCAGCAGCAGAGTACCATCGGCAGTACAGATAAGAAGTGGAGCTACTGAATCCCGCGGGGAGAGGCACTGAAAACTCTCCGCTTTGTGCCTAGTACCCAGACCCAATCTCCCGTGAGCATATTCACGCTCTACTGCTGCCCGTCGTATAAGGAAGAGAACGTGATGGTGCTGAAGCCTTGGTGTGGCTGTTTTCTCATGGAGGAAGAACACGACGATAGACCTGAGGGAAGCCTGAAGGAGAGTGTGAGTGTACTTTTGAGACGAATGGAGCGAGAGATCGGATCGAACGAGAGGATTACTAGTCGGTAGCGAAATAGTGGGGTAGGTAGGAGATAGCTAGCACCTAGGGTAGTTTGCAGGAAGAAAGGAACGAGATGAAGACAAGTGAATAACGACGTCATGGACCGTTGAAGGGTTAGCCAAACAACCGAAAGATGCTATGAGTTAGATATATTTTTATCTTTTGCAGGAAAACAATCGCTGATCGATTATTGGATATCTGTAAAAAAACAGGTAATTACGACTATGTAAATAACTGGCAACTGTTGTTGGGCGGTCTTCGCACTTTTGCTGATTTTATATTTTCGCTTAGCCTGCTCAAGCCTTCAACTTTGAGTCCGACGAAGGAGTTGAGCCATGCAGCGCGTCCAGACAGACCTTGTTCACCCAAGCGAGTGGTTTCAACAAGCTGTTGCAGACGCCCTGTGGATACCCGACAGAACTGAGGTCTTCACAAACCTCGCAGACGACGTATCCAAAACTCCCCAGATCTCGACCAAGAAGACGCAAGAAGCGCAAACGCGAGAAGAGAGGCGTGTTTCCGAAGCGCGCAGCAAGGTTCGTCCGCGACCGTGTTTCGGACCACATGAGAGTGGTCGAACCGCTGCTCGCCTCTTGGGTCGACGTGACCAACTTCGCCGACGAGGAATGCACTTCCCGTTGGAGACAGATGCGTCAAAGCACGCCACAGCCTGCACAAGATGATATTATCGAGGATGAGGAGTCAGACGAAGAAGAAGAGGAGACCGTCAACAGTGTGGTAAAGCTTCGACTGTTCCCGACTTCGGACCAGCGCGCTAAGCTGGACCAGATGTTCGCTCCCAACCGCGCGATATACAACAAGCTGGTGGCCCGCTCCCGCGAAGACCGACTCGGAATCGCGTCCGATGAAAAGATGACGCGGACCGAACTCATGAAGAAGTACCGTCCGATCGCGATCCTGAAGAGCATGTTCAAGTACTTCCGGAACAACAAGCGCGCGAGAGCCCGACAGAAGCAGGTTCACGACGAGGTTCGAGACTCCGCGTTCCGTGATTTCAAGATAGCGGTGAAGTCGTCGCTGGCGCTGTTCTTCGCCAAGAAGAGGCGGGACGATAAAACCACGTACCCGGACATGAAGTTCAAGAGCAAGTTCTCGCTGTCCAACACAATTGAGATCATAAAACGCTCGGTGAATGCTGTTGTTGAGAAGGACGGTCAAGATTTTGACCGGTTCCACACTAAGTTCTTCGGGATGAAAGCGGGCGACGGCATTGCTTTGCACGAACGACTCCCAGCGCTAGAGAGATCTGTCCGTCTGCGACGTCTGCGAGAAGGAGAGTACTACCTCATCGTGCCTCGCCTGCGAGAGTTCGACCCGTCCAAGAGCGAGAGAGTGTGCGCGATTGACCCTGGCGTGCACAAGTTCGCGACCGTGTACGACCCCGACGGGCGAACGTTCAGCGTGAAGGACGCGCGCTCCGTGTTGAAGAAGAAGTTCGAGGCCGTGGACGAGATGAAGTCCATGCTCGCCCAGATGACCAACGCGTGCAAGGCGAGACGCTCAACACCACACAACCGAACGAAGACGAGCAGGTCAAGCGAGCATCGATTTCGCTACCGGCTGCGTAGACGGATACGCTTCACGTCTCGAAAGGCGACGCGAGCCGTGAACGACATGCACCAAAAGCTCTCGAGCTGGCTGGCGATGAACTACAGGCAAGTCCTTCTCCCGTCCTTCCACACGTCGGAGATGGTGCGACGGTATTTCGTGGAGGCAGCAGCAGACACTACCCTGGAAACCTCCGCCACCGTCCAGAAGAGGAAGGTTCGCAGCCCTACGGCGAGGGCTATGCTGGCGCAGGCTCACTATCGCTTCAAGATGCTCCTGAAGTACAAGTTGGAGCGCTGGCGGACGGCTGGTCGAGTGCGAGGAGGAGTACACGTCGAAGACCTGCTCAGGCTGCGGAACGATAAAAAAACCTGGGCGGCAGCTGTCTGGCAGTATACGACCGAGACGTGAACGCAGCGCGCAGCATCTTCCACAAGAACATGGGGGTTGCTCTTGTAGAGCGCTCTCATGCACTACCGGCGAAGCCTTCGTCGCGGAGTCCTGTCCACCAGCGGTTTTACTTCTGGTGGGTGCTACAGGCCCACGAGTGCCCAACCTGTCAACTTGTAGTAAAGTTGGCAAAACGAGGTAATTCCCAAGGCGTTGTGGACAATACCAGCAACAGCAACCAACTTCAACTTACTTACACTTGAACAGCACGATTTGTCCTTTACTCAGCACTTTTACACCTTTCCGTCTTTTTGCTGCCACAAGCAGAATGACCGAGTGGGAAGCGTCGGACGAGGAGAACCAGTGGCGCCGTACGTTCTGCCAGCTGCCGTTCAGCGCTATCTACGAGCATGCGGACCAGGGCAAGCGTAGTCTGCAGGGATTGGTGGCCTTCTTTCGGCGCAAGGCGGAGGCGGAGCGCGGCGCCAGCGAGCAGCTGCGACCGCTGCTGCTGGACGAGATCGGGGCGCTAGAGGAGCCGGGGACGGGCGTGAGACGCGCGCTGCTGGAGCTGCGGGGCTTCGTAGACGCTAGTTGTAGACAGCAGCTGCTAATGGCCCAAGTTCTGGACGAGCAGGTTGCAGAGCCGCTCGAGTCGCTGCAGGACGCGTCCGAGAGCTACATCCAGACGCTGCAGGGGGAGATCCAGAACGCCGACAGGGAGTACGAGCAGGCTGCAGCTGCCCACAAGGAGGCAGCAGTCAAGCTGAGCAAAGTTTCGGCGGAGCTGAGAGAAGCTAAGGACCGACAGAGACTGGCACTGCATGTAAGCATTAGAAGAGCTTTGTAGTGAGGTTGATATTTGTTTACTTATTTATTATTGTAGGGGATCGGAGTGCCAGAGTTTGAGCTGCAGAGACTGGCGGCTAGAGTGATGAAGTGCGAGGAAGAGCAGGCGCAAGCGGTGATGACTCGAGCGAGAGCCAAGACGACGCTGTACAACCGGATCATCTCCAGAGACGAGATGACGATGGCTGTGAGTGTGGCGTACCAAAAGGCGGAGGAGGAGAGATTAGACCAGCTGAACGCCAGCTTACGGCGGTTCCTGCATGTAGAAAAGGAGAGATTGCAGGTCTCGCAGCAAATGCTGGCGTCCTTGGAGACCCACGTGCAGAGTTTGAGTCGTGCGGAGGATATCCAGCTGCTGATCCATAACAAACGAGACCCAGACAATATGCACTTCCAAGGAAAGGCACTAGCGCTACTGGACTGGCAATGGAGCAAAATGCAAAGTGAACATACGGCGGCAGGAAGGAGACACTCACTCAGTCTGCTTGAGCGCAGGAGCAGCGTTGAAGACGGATCGTTCGCGTCTCCATCTTCTTCAGCTTCAACAACAGCATCTTCATCACCGACGTCGAGGCGTGTTCCCAATGGCTTCGTCCCTCCTTTGGATTCTGTATCGCCATTGGACAGTCCTCATTCCATGCTGACACAAACTCCGTTGAGTGTCGCGATTCACCAACATTTTGCACAAGAAGTTGGCTCTGAAGATCGAGTCAACGGGACACGTAGCAGCCTCCCGCCTCCACCGTTTAGTGCGGTTGACGAGCTCAACGGATTGTCGCTTTCGAGTTCTGAAGGCCAGCCGAAGTCATCGGTTGTGACGCTTGTTCGTGAAACGTGTAAGACTGCGGATGGTCGTGCGCTGTTTGTCAAATGCCTAAACAGACAGCGGAGTTTAGAGACCAAGATTAAAGACCAAGCCGGGTTTGAGGCGCTTGTCGCGTGCTTCAATGCGTTCCTTGACGAGTGTGTGCGTGAAGACGATATTAAAGCAGCAAAAACTGCAATGATATTGGCCGAGACCTTTTACTATCCAAAGCCCAAGCAACAAGTTGGACAGCAAATCGAATCCCAAAACGCTGATAGAGAAGAGGAGGAGGCAAGGAGGCGAAAGTCGTCGCTGTGTGCAGATTGCCGAGATTACAGCGAGCGCACAAGCGAGGAGTTGCTGCAACACGTTGATGAGGTTCACCCTCTGCTTCACGGTGCAGGGATTGGACGCGGTGCCACGCGGACATACCTCCAGGAAGAGGTGAAGAAACATTCGATTTGGAAGACACCTTCGGTGAGTGCATACGTTTAGTAGTCACGAAGCAATTGTGCTCACTGTATTGTATGGATATGTTTCTAGTTTTGGGAAAAAGCGCTTCTCCTGGCAATCGGTGAAGAGCTTCAGCGGACTCCTCAGCCTTGTCCGTGGGAAAACCTCCCGAGTCGCGTGCCCAAGCATGACGGTACGTTTGTGGCGATTGTTTTGTGGTATATCTGATACCAACAACTCTCTTCTGCCCAGGCCTTCCGTCTCGAGAAGAAGCGGTGTGTCGTGTCCACAACATCGTGTTTGGCCAGCTGGGCTCGTTCACGCTGAGCATGCTGGAGTTCGACGTGCCACTTCCTCAGATCGAGTCGTTTGTCGAAACGATGTGCGATGCTCATGAGTTGACAGAAGACCAACGTTTCTTACTGCGAAAAAACCTGCAGGAGATTTTTGTCACCTTGCGGTAACGAAGGTTTGTAGAAGTTTGCAAAAAGCAATTCACTGTTAAACAAATGTGAAGGAACGCCAGCAACTAATCGTCCATTTAGGTTTCCAAGTTCAAAGGATTTCGTCGCAGCATATCGTCCGTGTCTACTCGAGGCGTTCGATAATCATGGCGCCTGCACCACCGCCGCCGTTGCAAATGGACGCACAGCCGATCGTTGCGTCCTTCTCCTTGAGAATGTGGATCAGCGTGCCCACAATGCGCGTGCCAGACATGCCGATGGGGTGGCCAATGGCCACCGCTCCGCCGTTCACGTTCACGCGGTCGTGCTGGAGGTCCATCAGGCGCATGTTGGCCAGCGCCACCACTGAGAAGGCTTCGTTGATCTCGTGGTAGTCGACGTCGCTCAGCTGCAGGCCAGCGTTGTGCAGCGCGATAGGCACCGCCTTAGAAGGTGCAATGGTGAAGTCAACGGGATCCTGTGCGGCGTCCCCAAAGCCGCGAATACGAGCCAGCGGCTTGACCCCCAGCTCGCGAGCCTTGGCTCCGGTCATGAGCACCATCGCCGCAGCGCCGTCATTCAGCGTCGACGCGTTGGCCGCAGTGATGGTCCCGTCCTTCTTGAAGGCCGTGCGCAGCGTCGGGATCTTGTCCACCTTGATGTTGAACATCTCCTCGTCCTTGTCAAACACCTTGTTGTGGCCATGCCGAGCTTTGATCGTCACGGGCGTGATCTCCGTCTTGAAGAAGCCTCTCTCGCTAGCAGCTTGTGCACGGCGGTAGCTCTCAATGGCGTAGGCATCTTGATCCTCCCTCGAGAAGCCAAAGTCTCCGGCGCACTTCTCCCCGCACATGCCCATGTGCTGGTTGTTGTACGGGTCCCACAGTCCGTCGTGGATGACGCCGTCCACGACAGCTCCATTGCCCAGTCGGTAGCCGGATCTGGCTTTAGGCAGGTAGTGCGGCACGTTGGTCATGCTCTCGAAGCCTCCAGCCAGCATGATCTGCTGGCTGCCGCTCTTGAGACTCTGCGCCGCCAGCGCCAGCGCCTTCATGCCCGAGGCGCAGACTTTGTTGACGGTGGTGCACGGGATGGACTTGGGAAGCCCGCCTTGAGCACGGACTGGCGCGCCGGCGCCTGGCCGATGTTGGCGCTCACCACGTTGCCCAGAAACGCCTCCTGGATCTGCGCCGGCTCGAGGCCCGCGCGCTGGACGGCCTCGGCATTAGCCACAGCGCCCAGCTCCGGTGCGTGCAGAGGCGCGAACGAGCCGTTAAAGGTCGCGATCGGCGTGCGCGCGTAGCTGGCGATGACCACGTCCGAGTCGGCCACGCTCGTGCTGAACAGGCGGCGGGAGGAGGCGGCGGAGCGGCGCAACATGGCGGCGGAGCTTTCGGTAATGAGCAAGATGCAGCAATAACGCCAACAGCCGCACGTCCAAACAAGTGATGGGACGCCAACTTCAAGTTGGAATCGGTTTTGACAAGGACTGTCAAATCTCAAGTGCACCCTACTATAAAGACTATCGTCGACGTGAACAACAACCTGCTCGACAACGGCACCAGGCCGGAAGCAATGCTCTTCTTGGAGCAGACGCAGGGCTTCGCCAACGCCGACGATGTACAGGGCGCGGCGTCTCCATCGCTGTTCGAGCTGCTGATGCAGGAGCGCATGGCTGCGGGCTTCAAGCCGGCCGTCGAGTATCTGGTGCACACGCTGTGCGAGTCCTACCCGCAGCTGGCGTCGACACTGCCCGTGCGTCGCCTGGACGAGAGCTACGCGCTGCTGCGCTACGCCATAGAGAGCTATTTCCTCTCCAAGTACGACAGCTTGGCCACGGAGAAGTTCTACGGCATGAAGCGCGTGATGCTGCACGGCGAAGAGCGCAAGGCGTCGCCATTGAGTCCGAAAGCGAGGAAACTGGCGCTGCTATTCGCTGTACGTGGAATTGGCAAGAGAATTGTTGCTGTCAATTATTGTAGAGTATTCAATGTATTGCTGTGTTGTTTGATGCAGGTGTTGGTGCCATATTTGAAGGCCAAGTTGGACACGTATCACAAGGAGCTGAAGGAGAGATTGCCCAGGACAGACTCGACGAGATCAACAACGCAGGAAGAGACGACACAAAGTATGGGGACGTTTTTGAGACGGTTGAGGCAGTTCAAGTATCTGCGGACGCTGCAGAAGGGCTTTGTGGCGACGTATCCGTTCGCACATTTTGCATACGAAGGCTCGTTCTTCCTGTATCAATGGTTGTATCTCTTTGGAGACACGCCGTACTTCTCTCCTTCCTAAAGGCCATGAAGACGGTTCTTGTGCGAGTCACACCGGACGATGAGTCGGTATTCCGGCAGAACGAAACCACGTACAGAGAGAAGCTGATGGAGAAACTCGGCGGCCCTGGTCTGTTCGACCGAGTCCGTCGACTAGCACTTCGAGCGACATGGGCCACGCTGGATCACTCCTATGTGTTGCTGCTGTTGGGCATCGCTGGTTACAAGTTCGTGGAGTGGATGTACTCGGAGGAAGGCGTGGCAACGAAGCTGCGGTTCACCGGCACCAATGCGCCTATTCCGCCTCCACCACTACCGCCGCAGTTTTCCGGCAACGCGTTGGCTCTGGCGACCATGGACCCAGCACTTTGCCCGTTGTGTAAGAAAAACGTGTCAACCCTGCGATGGCGCCTTCCGGCTACGTGTTCTGCTATCCGTGTATATATCGCTACATCGAGCAGCATGGAGAATGTCCCGTTACGCAGATGAAGTGCGATCTCACTTCCATCGTCAAGATCTACGACGATGCTCGAGATCCATGAGTATGGTCTGGTAGACACAGCAACGTGAAAATCTGTGCTGTTTTGATGGGCATCGTGGGAGATAAAACTAAAGCTGTCAAATCCAAGAAATATTAGTGCATCCGCGCGTCTGTTGGTATCCATGGGATCGATAGCACCTGAACTAGAGGAGAAGCTAGTGACGGCGTGCTCAGAAGGGAATGTGCAGGCATGCCGGAGCAGAGTCATCGAGTTGCAGACCCGATATGTGTTTCCATCTCAACCACTAGAGGAACTTCTTGGATACGCTTTTTCCTGCGCTGCTGCACACAGTCAGGTCGAGGTGATGCAGCTTTTGCTCTATCCAGCTAATCCGAACGACGTCGGCAGCAGTTCCACTTCCTCTAATGCACCGCTGAAACCTGAAGTGCATTCGTGCTTGCTGTACGGCATGTGTCGATGGGAAAAGTATTTTCCACCAAGGCCACGATTCCAGTGCTGCTTCGCGCTGCGGTACCTGGCGTACGCAGCGATCGTTTGCGTGGAGCAGAACTCAGTGCTCGCACTCGAGTTCCTCATCCAGCAGCAAGTAAATCCGCCACTACTCGTTGATATCGATATCGTTCGCTGCTTCCACTTCGCGCTCGAACTCGGCAGCGATATCCACGCTCAAGCACCTGAAGTATATCGGCCGATTCTTACGCTGCTGCTGCATCGATACCCGTTGCTGCTGCTTCCGTACATTGATGGAAACTACAAACCAAAGTCCTCGACTGGTGGGATGATCGAGAAGCACATGGACATGCTGCGAGTTAGTCTGCTATACGAATACGTCACGAATCCGCAACTGCAGTAGCCAGCAAAATGCTGAAGAATGGACGCGAGAGCAACCTTTTGGAGAAGGCAAGTTTGTCTGTGCAGCAAGGAAGTAATTACGATAGAATATAGCAGCGCAGCCTCATCAACTATCGCTAGCAACGCAGTATGAAGAGGCTTACCGACTGGTCGTGCTGGCCGATTACTTCTTCAGGGCAGCGTCGAAGAGCACAATGACGGCGCTCATGTTGTCGCGACTGCCCTTGGCCAAGCACTCGTCCAGCAGCATCTCCGAGATCTCTTTGGGGTTCTTTACACCACTCTTGAGCTTGCTGCGGATGAACTTCCGCAGCTGGTCGTTGCTCATGACGTCATAGATACCGTCGCAGCAGAGCACCAAGAACTCGTCCGCGGGGTCGCGACGCTGCACGCGCACACAGGGCTCCGAGGTCACGAGCTGCTGGTGCGGCTTCAGATCGCTGTTGCGCTTGAACCAGAGGTCGCCGAAGCTCCGCGACACCGCCACTCCGCCGCACACGCGGCCTCGAAAGACGGTACCTCCAGCCGCCATGATGCGCTGCTTCTCAAACTCCAGATCGGGCTTGTGGTCGACAGAAAGCTGCAGCACTTCGGGGATCTTGGAATTGCTCATGACGCAGCGCGAGTCGCCCACGTTGGCGCACACAATGTCCTTGGGCGTGACGATGGCGAAGAGACCCGTGGAGCCCACCTCGTCACAGGCAGTAGCGTACTCTGGGTCCTCCTTCAAAAGGTCATCAGCAGCCATAAAACCTTCGCACAGAGCCACCGCCAGAGACTCTGGAGACTTGGAGTCCTTCTGGAAGGCCTCAGTGGCGGTGATAGCACCGATGATCTTCTCCGCGCTGTAATTAACCAGCACAAAATACTTAATCATCATTAAAATGGTGAAATAGGACAATAGTACTCCCACATACATGAAGGTGGAGACGGCGGGACCTCCATGACCGTCAAAGACAGCGACGCAGGTCGTGTCTGGGACGCTGGGGTCCATCGGGATCTGCACAATGTCCACGTCCTGGCATCAGCAGCAAAAGAGTTTAGTATATGGCTAATACTGGGCGTTGCAGAAGCCTTACCTCCATGGTGTCACGCCAGCCCTGCATACTGGCCTTGCCGATGGACATGCCGGGCGCCGAGAACGTCTCGGACGTCTTGGTCGTGATGGGCTCCGCGAGAAAGCGAGACATACTAGGGCACTTCACTCCGGCGGCTTGGAAAGTGACGCCGAATAGCTGCTGGCACTAATTGAGGGAACTCACTTGAGTGACGGAAGTTCCGGCTATTTTTGTGGATTTGGGTACACGCTGACTTCCTATCACTTCAACATGTTGCAGGTCAAAACTTAGATATTCCCGTAGCTACAGTATTACTCTTTGCTCTCTACATCCACCTTTCGTTCAGCGAGATGAGTGCCGGGAACTGCTGCGCGTGCAACGTTCCTTCCAGCGCAAAGTCCGTCAGCAGCACCTTCGCGGTGTCCATGTCGCTCCGGCATAAGGCCAAGTCGGTTGTTCCTCCGCACGTGCTGACGGGGTCGCAGGTAAATACGCTCGCAAACCCGCCGGCGAAGCACTCTAGATGCCTGAATCGATGCTTGGTCGGCGCCCAGGCCTCTTCGAATGACATGTCGTTGGTGCACTTGGCCAGCTCAGACCTCAGCACGCTGTCAGTAAAGACTTCCTGACGCAAACTTTGGAGCTCTTGGTCCATGACGTCGATGTTTTCTCTCTTCCCAAAAGTTCCGCAAGCTCTGGCTGTAGGTCTGTAGCAGGGACGAGAACTCGGGTTCACTCAGCTGTGCCAACTCACTCGGTAATGTCGGCGGCTGGAACTCCGTCACCTTTGGATTGCCAGCAGCGCCAAGACTCAACTCCTTGCCCAGAGTGGCGCTCAGATCGTGAAGCGACTCCACCATGTTGACGCCGCACATCGCTACATTCTCTGCAAACAAGTCGACCAGGGGCTCCTCCATCACCTCCATGATGCGGACTGACGGTGGGCTAACCTCACGGATGAACGCCAGCATGCTGGGCTTGCTCAAGGCGAAGCGGCCTTTGCGAGAGCAAAACATCTTGACGCTTGGCGGAGATTTGAGCGCAAGCAAGGGTTCTCCAACTGGCCTTTGCACATTAAACGCAGCCGCACACTCCTTCGCCAACGCCGCAAGGGCTTCCACCTGGTCAGATGTGGTCGCGTTTTTCCGCAGCATTTTTCAAACGTCTCGTTAGCTCGAGAAGCTACCCAGTCTACTGCTGCTAGGAACAGCCACCACGAGCTGTCTGGCGCATTGGAAGGCATGTCTGCTTCAAGATGCTCGCAAATCACGTCATGGTGAGCTGCAACCCAATTGGTTTGATTCCCCAAAGCAATCCACTTTTGTTTTGAGGTGAAGGCACCTCCGTACGACGGCAATGAAGGCATTTCGCCTCCTATTCTTGCGAGAAGCTCTGACTGTCGCCGAACATACGCTAGGAGATCTGTGAGCATTAGAGGAAGCAGCCACCTTGCAGTGACGAATAAAAATTATTCAAGATTTTGTCCAGCTGGTGGCAACCACTTGTTGACCGGTACACGATGTTGTTCAATGCCTCCCCTTGAAGACGGGTAACAATGTACAGCACCTGAGCTGGCATTTGAGCATCACCATCAATAGCAACCCCTAGTAAGCGTAGCCTCCAATTGGGCAGCATCGCCCTCAATACGCGATCCAGCGTTTCAAACATCATCATCTTGCACTTGTTCTCGAACCCTGGGATAGTCAACAGATGCAAGTTCTGCATGGCCCCTCCACCATACACTTTGACTCGGAACTCAAGATACGAGCGTACTGGCGCGTGCTGCATGCAAGCTCTAATCTCCAACGAAAAGGCCCAGCACTCGCGCAGCAGCCTTGCCGTCACATTCATGCTCACCCCAATAATCAGGCGCACAAACTCGGCTGCTTGCTCCTCGTCGTATTCCGGACTACAGTGCTGATCTCTCTGACTTACCTTGTCCGAAATCGGTTCATTTCCCACAAGATAATTATCTTTCGTTAGATCCCGTAAAATCACCGGCGAGTACGTCCGAAAGGAGCGTATCGTGCTCGAAATCTGTCGGAACGACAGTCCGGCAGCTGCAAGTTCTACAAGGCAATCAATCTGCGCGCGGAGTACGCAATGACCCGAAACACCGGCTCAACCACCGTGCCCACCAATAGGCACGACTCGAACGTTCCTTGTGGAGGGTTCCAGTCTGCCACTGCTTCACTACAGTTCGGTTCATGCGCGTGGCTCAGCACTCGATGACTCATCTTCTCGTTTGTGTTCTCCACCGTCGGTTCGGTGGCTCCAATAGCCAGCACCGCCACCAACTCTACAATCGCCGGTACGATCTCGAAAGACCGCTCCTTCTCCGCCGCCGTGGGCTGCACCGCCCAAACTTCCCCGACTTGAGCTCCACTGGAGCCCGTAGCTGTGTCTCCTGCTGCATAACCACGGCCGCCATGGCTCTGTCCGACTGCGGGAAGAAGGCGCGCTTCTCCTCGTCCGAGCACTGCTGGTACTGGGCCCACCGCTCCGTGTGGGACAGCTCGTGGTGCTGCTGGTACTGGTCCGTGCGGAACGAATTGCGGAAGAACTTGACGTTCTTGGTGGAGCGACGCTTCTTGTCGGGCCGCTGCTCGCGACCAAAGTGCTGGCAGAAACGACACACAGCCAGCGTCACCTCGCCCGAGGCCTCGTCGCGCGCCACTGGCTCCAGCGCGAACTTGAGCTCGTGCGACTTGAGGAACTTGAGGAAGCGCTTGCGGTTCAGCGGCTTGCCGTTGGCGTCCACAGGCCGCGTCTCCGTCCGCGGGCGCTTGGCGAGCGGCTCCATCGTCATCAGCGGATGAAAAGAGTTTTATATATGGAGTGTCCCGTACATAAAGGTTTTTTTGTTTTAGTGCAATCAAATTGACCCCAGTTCAACTGCAACAAACATTATTGCAATTCCAATGTGCCTAATGTGCCTATGGCAATCACTGTTGTGGCAGTCTCGATATCGCCAGGCGATCCTTCCATAAGACAGAACCGACCATCGATTTTCTGCCCTCGCCTCCATTGCCGTGGGCGTGTAGTCGCTTCAGGTTGAACACTGTCGAGCTTCTCAATGACACGTTCTTCTTCCTAGTCGCAGCTTCTTTCTCTTCAGGTGTATCTTCGTGCTGCTCTCCATCAGGGTCGGCCTCGTCTTGGTTCGTTTGAGAGGCGTAGCTGTCTTCCGTTTGATCTTCATCGTCTTCGTCTTCAAAAGAAACAAATTCGTGAATCCCCGTACCAAATTCGGTCGCCATATCTCCATCCTCGCTGTCAAGATCCTCATCATCCTCCGCTTCATCGCCCTCACTGATGTTGTCGCTTACCCAACTCGATTTTCGAGGCAGGAAACTGTGTGGTTCTTTACTTTCGGAGAGTCGACGGCTCGGGCTTTGAGGTGCTTCGGTGCTGTTGTGGCCACCACCGACTTCGGTCGGAGAAGGATTGGCATGCTCCAGGGCAGGGAACACGATGATTTCTTGGCCGAATAGATTTACATCCAGCTGAAGCAGAGCTAGTAATTGTTCCGCAAACTCGCTGACACTTTCGGCAGAAATTGAGGTCGTTGGCTTCATACTACTAGCTGTTAGTGCCGCCAACCTATCCACGTAGCTACTGACTTTTCCAGGAGAGAGCCGCCGACAGGAAGAATGGCCCGAGTTTGAATTGTAAACAGTAATTATCAAGTCGCAGCTGATATCTTGAAGCAATTGCCTTTGCTGTGTTTTGTTCACGTTTTCGGGATCTGCCGGATTGTCCAATGCCACCTCAGCCAAAAGATAGACGCTCCTCCAAATCAAACCAATCTGAAGCAGCAGTGTGCCGTGTCCAGCTAGTGAGAGCGACTGCGAAAGTTGTTGCCGTGATCGTTTCTTCTCCAGCGTAGTTGCAATGTGACTGGGGCACGGCTGAAGTTGCGTATTCACGTGCGAATTCAGAATCAACTCGTTTCTCAGCGAGTTGTTGTCGTCCCCGCTAGGAACAGCAATCACGTGAAGGTTTCGAATTGCAGCTATCGCCATTCTGTCCAAGCTCAGCACGCAATGTTCATCTTGGTTGGGACCACGAATGATGTGGTTGAAAATATCGTCAGAGCCCACCTCGATTTGTAGTGCGGTACCCGTCGATGCCGAGTCGGATGATGACGAGGAGCACTGTGCAGATAAAGTGTCGGCAAGTTGAAAGCTTATCGTGATATCTGTAGACTGAGCTCTGGCAGATCGTGAACTCGTCGTAGGTGGACAGGTAGATGCAAACACATGTGCTCTCCGTTTGCGATACCGAGTATTTTTGCTGTAGTCATCACTGTCAAGGGCTTCCAGTTCTACGCTTTGGTGCACACAAAATGCCACAAGGGCAGGATCACAGTCGATTCGCATCGCCTGATCATTCTTGTCGCCAACTGCTGACACGAGGAAAATCATCTCGCCTTGATCTGCACCGAGCACGGCAAAGTTAATGTGATCACAAATACTGCGGGCGATTTCTTGCATGGACAGATTCGTTCCGGCTGCAGCTTCGGTCTCAGCAGCCAACGACGACGAGCTACTTCTTTCTAGTAATTCATGCGTCATTTCTTTGGTGATATGCAGCTTGTATTCGCATTGGAGCTCGCCATGGTACGCGAAAACGTCAAAACCGTAAGGGTTCGTCACACCATCGCCACAAAACACAGTCAGGACGAGGTATGAGCCTCCCACAAATCGCCCTGTCTTCAGTAATTGATATTTGGCGTCACCCGATACCTCACTTTCTGCTTGTTTGCCGTGGAGGTCTCCAATGAACGTTGTCGATGAAACTTCTGTTGAAGATTGAGACGTTAAGCCTCGTCCAGTTAAGCTGTGTGCGTGGCGATCATCGGTGGGAGCTTGAGAGTTGCCTTGGTTTGAAGAAGATGCTGTCTTTGCGGGCTCAGTATTGTGCGACGAAGAAATCGGAGGCAACGATGGCTGTTGTGGCATTGCTTTCCGAAGAGAGCGAAAACCAGGAGTCATGTTCAGGTGCAACTTCTTTGGAGAAGTTGGAATCGACTTAATGGGGTGAGCAACAACCGGGAGCGGGATGCTGGGCAATGCATCAGCTCGGGTGGCTGTGCGTAGGAAACTTGGTCGTCTTGGGGTTGGGCCAAAACAATTGCGATCATCATCATCGCTAATGTGCAGCTTGTGAGTCGACGAATCCAGCGTTAACGGATACTCCGTAATTGACGAAAGATAGGACAAATTTTGTTGCCAGTCTCTCCTTAGATCATCGTTGCGGTAGTGTGACACGCTTTTCCGTATCCGTTGGAAGACTTCCACGTTATCGGCTTTAATCTCCTTTAGCCGACGTGCTCGAAATGACCCATTCATCGTGCTTCGTTTCGCCCCCAGAGGCGGGGGTGGGAACTTCACAGAATCAGTTTTGCTGGGCGGGACACTACCAAAGCCAGGGACAGGTTCTACACCTCTGAACTCTTCCATCTTCGCTAATGAGCGTTGAAAATCGTCCGTCGTTTGGCCTTGCTGGGCAATGGTAGTCTTTTGATTCGAATCCCCTCACGGTCTTTTGTCGCTTGCTGGAGGTTCAAATTATTTGACGATGCTAGAGACGCTCCAGCACTTGAAGGCGAGCAATCTTGCTTATTAGAAACCGAGGAAAAGTTCCCCAGCGTTGAACGCCCCGGTCGGTGACGAAATGCTGCAGCCGTTCGCGAATGAGCGGGTTTTGAGGTAAAATACGACTTGACACTATCGATCTTCTTTCGATGCAGTTCTTGGGCTTTTTCCAGTTCTCGGGCTCGGCAGATTTTGCTGCTTGATTTTTCTGCTCGGTACATGGTGGCTGGTCTTTTATTTCGCCGCCACAGTGATCAGGAGAACGGAGTATCGTGGTCCTTGGGAGTATCAGCAGGCAGGCCCTATATCATGAAACTCAGTCCGAGTTTCGCTTTGCTTTACCTGCTGTGCACACGGTACCGGTGGGAAGTTCAACCGCAGGGTCCAGTTCCACGATGCCTGACAGAAATACATGATAGATAATCTTGCAGCTCCATTTTCATCCAGCACAAGAATAGCCGACACCACTCTGAGTCGTCAGCAAGTATTTTTCTTGTTGAACTGCATCCACACGATTAATTTCGCTTTCACCAAAGTACCGGTCTTCGGCATCGCGTTGCATCTCGTCAAAGTCATCCAAGCCCTCGTCTGCGTCGATCTCTGCGTATTTCACATACTCTCCATCTTCACCTTGCAGGAACCTGTCGCTCATGATCTCGATGAGTTGCTGGCGGCGTTCCGCCACACTAACTGCAGCTGTATCCTCTTCATCATCTTCGTCCTCCTCTTCTTCCACAACGTTGTCTTCCTCGTACAGCCTCTGCAGACGACTCTGTTCCTGCTTCTCGTCGACTGCGCTGAACTTCCCCACGTCTCCTGCTCCGCCACCCGGCGACTCTCCATCTCGTTGCGTTGGCAAGTGTCCATCAAGAACGCAGACAATGACTGCAACTCACTGTGCAGTAGTGGCTCAGCGGCTCTATCCAGACCAATATATTGTCCTAAGTAGAAGTGGAACAACGCAGGACTCCGCTGCTGCATCATCGCATCCGAGAAGTACCAATCGTCGGCGTCTTCTCCGGTGGACTGCAGCAATTGTTGTAGTCGACGATACCGACGGTTCTTTACCTGCGTACTGAGGCCGCTTCGGAGAGCAGCACGGCCTGCATCGAGTTCGGCTCGTGCTTGAGACATTGACACAGGCTCCTCGCCCGACGGGAGCTCCAGAGACGCCATGAAGGCGTCCAGCGAATCCACTTCCTCTTGCATCGTCCGGAAGAATACCGGTAGTCTCAATATCGACAATCAATGATAGACAAAAGGGGCAGTTGCAACCGAACGGAGAGCAGGAGCGAGATGCATTGGGAGTTACTCGGCACTACAACTGCTACGCTCTTACTGCTCTTCTTGTATCTACTCGGCCTTGACCTTGAACTCAGCCAGCAGCTCTGCCAGCTCGCCCGACTTGTTCATGTCCGTGATGATGTCGCAGCCGCCGACGAACTCGCCCTTGACGTAGAGCTGCGGGATCGTGGGCCATTGTCTGCATCAGAATTGCATCACCAAACACAACATCATCAGTAACATATAAACAATGCAGAATTATTCTACTGTCCGTACGAGTACTCCTTGACGCCCTCGCGGATCTCCGGGTGGTCCAGCACGTTGACGCTGTCGAAGCTCACGCCCTGCGCGTGCAGGATGCGCACCACCTGCATGCTGAAGCCGCACTGCGGCGCCGACGGCGTGCCCTTCATGTAGAGCATCACCGGGTAGGTCTTGACGTGGCTCTCAATCATCTTGAGAATCTCGTCCTTCTCGGTGGACTTGGCGGCGTGGTACTGCGGCTGGAAGTCCGAGTGCGAACCCTCGTCGCTCTTGCTGGAGAACAGGCGTCGACGCGAAGGCAGTCGCGGCCGGCGCCAAGCTGCGCGCAACGAACGCGCGCTGGCTGCCGCGCACGGCGCAGCGCGCCACACGCCGAACGATCGTCGTCATCACCATCTTGGCGTCTCAAATTGTGCGGCTTGCACCATCGAAAGCAGTACCCAAACGTTTTAGCCAATCAACGCGTGGACGTCACTCTTTATGTCACTAAAACGGTGGTTTCCACTCGCAATACAAGCGCGCTTTTCACGCAGAGCCATTCCGCACTCTGAACGCTAGGGACAGGAAGAAGCCGATGAACCAGACGCCGTCGCCGAGCGCGCTGGCCGCCAAGCAGCAAGCCGCCGCTGCGGCCGCACGCTTCGCTGGCTACTCGTCCTTCTACTCGCCCCCGCAACAGGCAGCGGGGCCTCCCGCCCCATGTTCAACGGCCCGCGCGGGCCGCCTCCTCCTCGTCCCCCAACGGCTTGCGCGCCCGCCGCCGCCCCACGTCTTCGCTCAGAACGGACGCGGCCCCCTCCTCCCATGATGCGTCCGCCGCCTCGTCCGATGTCGTCCCCTCCGTCATCGTCGCAGTGGCAGTGGACCAACGGCAAGAGCGTGCAGGCCGCAGCGGCCCCGGGACGTCAGGCCCGCCCCTGTTCGCTTTAATATGGGTCCGGCGCCCAGGGGCTCGCCGCCAAGAAACTTCGGCCCGCCGCCTGCAGGTTTCTCGGCCCCGTCTCCAGCTGCTCCGTCGACAGGTTCGTTGCCTATGGGAGGCAACACCAAGTGGCCCGACGCCCTCCACGACTACGTGAAGCGCGCGTTCGCTCGCTGTAAGGGCGCCGCGGACCAGGCCATCACACAGAACACGTTGAAAGAGTTGATTACCAATGCCATCATGGCGAACAACCTGTGGACGCGCAACTGGACGGCGGAGCCGCTGCCCGTCCTTGTGGGGACATCCCGGCTGCCAATATGCAGCAGAAGATGGGGATGGGAGGCCCCATGCCTGGAACCCGTCAGTTTGCACCTTCTCCGAGTAGTAGTAGCTTTGATCCGCATCAGTCGTACGTGCCATTCAAAGACGTAGCTGGCAAAAAGAACAAAAACAACAAGAGGAAACACGAGCCGCTGGAGACCGGAGAGGGAGACTTGCAACGCAAGAACCAAAGACGACAGAGATTCCATATGACCAAGCAGGAACTAGCGAGCCATGTGACCCCGAGGTGGATACGAAAAAGCTGCAGGTGCTGACGCAGGACGGAGACCTGGACCTGGAGGCCATGGTCATTAAAGGTACTAGTCAGACCATTGAAAAGGAATATTTGCGATTAACCTCCCCGCCGCACCCATCGACGGTGCGACCCGAGCCAGTGCTGCACAAGGCGCTGGATCTTGTCAAGCGCAAGTGGAAGGCGAGTGAGTGCGATTATATCTATGCCTGTAGCCAACTCAAGTCCATTCGCCAGGATTGCACGGTACAACATATCAAGAACGCCTTCACCTGTTCAGTGTACGAATCCCACGCACGCGTGGCGCTCGAATCCGGTGACATCAACGAGTTCAACCAATGTCAGACGCAACTTCACGAGCTGTACGAGAAGGAGATTCCGGGCCAAGCGCTCGAGTTCCTCGCGTACCGCATTCTGTACAACGTGTACGTCGGTCTGCAGGCAAAGAAAGGTGACTCGAACGCAGGCCTCGGGATGTACAACGTGCTGGGCATGGTGACTGCCAAGCTGCGTGCTGACCCGGCGATCGCCCATGCGCTGGCTGTGCGCCAGGCGGTTGCTATGAATGATTACCATCGTTTTTCAAACTGTATGTAGATGCTCCGAATATGGCAGGTTACCTCATGGACGTTATGGTCCCCGCGATCCGACTCAGCGCGCTTCGTGCGATGTGCAAAGCGTACGTTGGTAGAAGTTGATGGTGGTGCGTGTTGCTTTGCTTCTGACGTTTTGGGTTTTGTGAATAGATATCGACCTACTATCTCTATCCAGTACATTCGCGACGAACTCAAACTTGAAGGCAAGGAAGGCAAAGCATTCATCCGACAATCCGGCCTCGCATTTGTGAAAGGAGACAAGACTCGCGTAGACACAAAGGCGTCGGACATTGTGTGGGTGCTGAGCAATGCGTCGTCGCTTATTTAGCCCTGTCCAAGAGGATGTCAGAGTGAGAGAAGCGCGAAGCATTTCGCATGAAAAGTGTGTGTGCCGGTAGCCTTGTTCGGCCCCTACTTCTGAAGACTACAAAAGCACAGTCTGTCAAGCTTGGACGGATCGATTGCGTCGTGGTCGTGCAACATGGCAATAATATACAACTCAGAAAGGAAGAAGTGCCTGAGGATCGAGACAGTATGAGCCAAAGAGGGAGACAGAGAAGCATTGGGCATGAAGCCTGCGTGAACTAAGAACACAGTAGCGATGTCAATGAAATAGCACGCGTAAGCGTAGTTTAGTTATAATACTCCTTTGCAATGAACTTCTTCTGAGTTTGATCATGTCGTTTTTTATCTATGTTATCTACTACGTTGGAGTGCACGAAGCCAAGCATCCCCCTGTGTATCGTCGGCACTGGCATCTTATAGCTTGCGCTTCTTCTGCAGCGGCTCGTCCTGCATGCTGCCGTCACGTGCCAGCTGAATCATAGCAGCGTCAGCGATGGCAAGAGCAGCCATCGACTCCACGAGCGGCACGGCACGAGGCAGCACGCACGGGTCGTGACGGCCCTTGGCCTCCAGCACAGTCTCCTTTCCGTCGTAGCCGACCGTGGGCTGCGGGTGGCCGATGGTCGACACGGGCTTGATGGCCACGCGGAAGTAGATGTCGGCGCCGCTCGTAATGCCGCCCAGCACACCGCCAGCGTCGTTCTTGGTCACGCCGAGCTTCGTCGGCTGCGGATCCGATCCCGCGCAGAACGGGTCGTTGTGCTCCGAGCCGCGCTTGCTGGTGCCGGAGAAGCCGGAGCCGATCTCAAAGCCCTTGGTGGCCGGGATGGACATGATAGCGTGCGCGAGAACCGCCTGCATCTTGTCGAAGCACGGCTCGCCCAGACCCACAGGCACGTTGCGGATGACGCAGGTGACGACACCACCGGTCGAGTCCTCGTCCACCTTCATGTTGCGAACGACCGTGGCCATGGCACAGGCCGACGGCGGGTGCGGGCAACGCACCGGCACCAGGTCGTCGGTGAGCCACGCGTCCAAGTTGTCCGGGGCGGACACCACGTCACCCTTACGGTTGTACACGATCTTCTCCGCGTCAATGTAGGCCGGCGTAGTCAGGTCGTCTTCCTGCTTGACAAACACCGCGTCGTAAGCCTTGTCGTTCTCCAGCTGCTTGGCAGCGTCGTCCACCTTGGTCCATTTGACTGGGTCCCGCAGGATCCGGATGGCTCCGATTTGATCCACATCCTCACGGGTGTAGACGCCCTTCTTGGGGTCGTTGAGCATATCGCGGGGCATATCCACCGTGCCGATGGAGCTCACCCACGCCACGATGGACGTGGAGAACTTCTCTCTGAGCCACTTCTCGGCAATGGCGCCAGAGGCCACACGCCCGATGGTTTCACGGGCGCTGGCACGACCGCCGCCGCTGCTGGCGCGGGTACCGTACTTCATCTGGTACGTGTAGTCTGCGTGGCCCGGACGCGGCACCAGGTCCATCTCCTTGTAGTCCTTGGGACGCACGTTCTCATTAGGCACGAAGAGCGCCACGGGCGTGCCCAGAGTGAAGCCCTTCTCCGTGCCGCTCATGATCGTGACCAGGTCCTTCTCGTCGCGGGGGTCGAGTTTGCTCTGGCCGGGGCGACGACGCGTTAGCTGCGGCTGGATGTCGGCCTCGGTGAGCGCCAGAGAGGGAGGCACGCCATCCACGATGCAGCCCACGCCCTTGCAGTGCGACTCGCCGAAGGTGGAGACGCGGAAGAAGCGGCCGAACGTGCTCATGGCGACGGAGGAACTGGTGGAGTGATCGATTGCCCAAACCGTGAAATGACTGACGTGGAGCCGCAGAGAGGAATAGTGCCCCCGCGATAGTATTTACGAATATTGGCATTTGTATAGGGTGAGATCAGTAAAATGGAGAACCATTGAATAGCTTGTTTGCCTATGATGCTGGAGGGGAGTTGGCGTGTTTCATATCTTTACCGCACTCGGAGCGACCACCCGAACATTCTGCTGGTGGCGCTGGCAAAATGCCAGCATCGCTGGCGTTGTAGTCGCGCCTGTAAGCGTACCTTATGAAGACTGCTTTCGAGACGGCGACGGTCTCGTTTGAGATTGAAGATGGCCAACTACGCAGTACTACGCTGGGAAAATCATGCTTTCGAGAGCTGTCCACAATCAGCACTGCGACTTCAACCACAATGTAACCGAGGGAGATCACGTGTCAAACAACACGAAGGAATCAAGTGGGAAAGCTACAGTTTCTGCGCATGGTTTAGTCAACGCTCGGTCTCGTCAAGAGATGCAACCAACACTGGCAGGAAATTTGCGGGGCGCACGATATTGTGCACTAGTCAAGACCGCGGCAGCCGAGCCCATGGTAGAACGCCATAACTATTATGTAGGCTCAGCTCACGCTGCTTGGGGTGCAATTTGAACTTGATGCGGGATCCCACTGCTTATGATGCATGGACGCTGACAGGCATGGTTGAAGTGTGCAATAACGCAGCGGAAACTACCACGGCTGCATCAACAGAGCGCAAAACTTGCCAACGGAACAGCTTAGCTCAGTTGCCATTTGGACCAAGCGCGTGCAGGTCTCTGGACGACGCGCAATGAACGCTTTGAAGGGTGTCGCGGTGCTGCTGGTAGCAGTTGCCAGTGCCGTGGAAGCAAGAAACGACTATGGAGTTTTCATCCCCAAGAGAATCGCCCTGGGAACGAGTCCTGCGATGGAACCGATCCGTACTCAACCGGGTTCACGCTCACTACGGACGAGCCGATTGCCACCCTCGACTATAACTACGAAGTCGCTGGGTTGCCATACTTCGTGGCGTCTGCTGTCTCCAACGGCCCCGTGGACGTCGAAGTTAAATACTCGGAGCAATTTCCAGCGCTCTCGTCAAACTTTTCGGATGGTCCATCGCAATACGCCACGGCCGTGGCGAACTCTCGGCGCGTAGAGACACATCGCTTCACCCAGCAGGAGATTGGCAAGACGGTGACGTCCATGCTGAGCCAGCCTGGTCAACGCTGGCAGACGTTGCGATTACTGAGCGGAGACTCCATCATCTTTGAGGTTGTTGGGCTGGAGGCGACGGTGGAGGTGATTGACGACCTAACTACCCTCCCGGGAAGTTCTCAAGTTCCAATGCCAAATACAATGAGATCTGGAGCCTCGGCGCTCGCGCGGTATCTGCTGCATGCTTAGATGCCGGCAGCCAAATTTCATCCTGGAGCTCGTCCGAAGAGAATGGAACGTTTGTACCGGGCTCTCGTCCAGGTGTATCGTACCGGACGTGGAACTTGAGTGAGTACACACTTGAGTTCGAAGCTCAGATTATCCGCGGCGGCGTTGCCTTTTATGTTGGCTACGACATTGTCGCTAATCGAGGTTCTCTCATGTTTGAGCTGGCGTCGGAGTACCCTGCAAACACTACCTGCGTGAACACCAACAC
The DNA here is from genome assembly GCA_011947345.1 of Phytophthora quininea. Taxonomy (NCBI): domain Eukaryota; phylum Oomycota; class Peronosporomycetes; order Peronosporales; family Peronosporaceae; genus Phytophthora; species Phytophthora quininea. The sequence continues at coordinate 615,073 of JAAVTG010000586.1, read as the reverse complement.
GACGCTGTTCCCAGCCAACACAGTGACGCTCACGTATGGATTTGATTTCGTGAACGCCTCCAGTATGACGAGCTATCCGTTGGGCCAGTACGACGTGCCTTTCGATGTGAAAGAGCACGTATGGTACCCTGTGAAGCTGTCCGTGAACTCTACTGCAGGGACGATCGCCCTGTGGGTGGATGACCATCAGATCTTGGACGTGACAATCTCCGAATTCGGCTACAGTGAAAGCACATTTTCATTCCAAGGGTGGGAAACGACTGGAAAAGGTGCTATCGGCTTTGGGGGCTGGCAAGACCAGTCGTCCTTTGTTCGAAATGTGGTTGCCACAAGTTTGAAGGATTCGTCTAAGGTGCTGTACTCGAACGCGATGACCGACGAGAGTGTGGTGCTGCCAGAGTTTGGAGTGCAGAGCAACACATATGGTGCCTGCCTCGACGGCGCCAAGCGATCGATACATTTGGCTGGGCGACTTCTACCACACGACGCGCATCATGGGGTCGCCAACTCGAAACCTGAACAAATCACCGGCACATGGAAGTACTTGTTTGACTACCAGAATTCGGCAGGACAGTATCCTGGCCTGTTGGTGATGACGTACGAGACCCCGATGCACACCTGAAGTCTTCCTGTTCGACGCGGGCACCTCGGACGCGTACTATAATTTCCCAGACTATGATATCCTCGGGCTGATTGGGTTCGTGTCGTACATGGATTACTTAACGGCGTTGCCTTTGCACAAGAAAACTGGGAGTCTTTGAAGCTGGCAGCATCGTGGCTTGCCAGTCGCCAGGGCAGCGATGGACTTGTCAATGTTACGGAATACCAAGCCGTGTTTTTAGGGTCTGGAGTTGGCACGGCCATTAATGCTGCAGCTGTGCAGTGTCTCGAAGGCATGGCCAAAGTCGCTCGAGCAGTGGGAGACGATGAAGCTGCTAACGAGTGGGCGGCAATCGCTGCAAGCGTCACAGTTGCAGTCAACACGCTGCTGTGGAACGACACGCTGGGCAACTACGCTGTGGACGCGTCAAACCCTGAGGTCTACGGCGTCTCGGCCACTGCGTTTGCGATCACATCTGGAGTGGCCAACGAAACTCAAACTGCGCTGTGCATTGAAAGTCTCGAAGGTCTCCGTCAAGGACCAGGATACCTCGATACGAGCGATACCGACAACACGACCAAGATATCGCCAAACACGAACGGGTTCTTGCTGGACGCGCTGTTGATGACCGGGTATACTGAGCAGGCCGCCTTCCTGCTCGACAATCTCTGGGATGCCATGATTTCCGACGAAAACTATCGCTCTGGCGCTAGTTGGGAATACGTGGCACAATCACTGGAGCCGGGAATCGATTTGTTCACGTCGTTGAGCCACCCGTGGGGCGGCGCTCCGACCTACGCGTTGACGAACTACGTGGCCGGCATCCGCCCAAGGAGTTTGGTTTCCGTCGATGGATCGTGAATCCGCTGGTGACCGGATTGAACATCACGAGTGCCAACGCTACGGTGAGCACTCCGTACGGAGCTTTGACAGCGAGCTGGGAACTTGCAGACAGCCAACTCAGCGTTAGCATTACGGCGCCGACAGGCACCGACGGCATATTCGAAGTGGCCCAGCCCAGGTCGGCGACGGGAATCTACCAGCAGCATCTCGTCGGCTCGGGCGAAGCGACCTCGTTCGTCGTTCAGCTGTAAAAGGAATGTAGTGGTTGACGTTGGAATGGTGCTGCTGGCGCCTTCAGGCGTTAAATCATTTTCTACTTGACGTGTTTTACTCTTCTCTGTCGACTTGTCTTGCTACAGCAGGAAGTAGCGCCAATACTTCCATTCCAGAACGCCATGCCATTCTTCTCGAATAATAATTGTTACGAGCGTCAACGCCATGGCGAGCAGCTTTGACTGCAGCGTGGGATCCTGCAGCCAACCCGCTCCGGGCGACGCGATCTCCATCGTTAACTTTTGCTCGCCACTATATGTACTAGTAGTACCTTGAAGGCCGAGGCGTCTCACTTGATGTGGCCTCTTCTTTCGCGGTAGATCGGACCGTCCTCCCTTTCTGAAGCAGCAGTGGCAATCGGACGAACGCAGGCGCAGCTTCAAGACGCAAATGAGACGAGCTCCAGGCCCAACGTCACGGCGGCCGTGGTGGATGTCTTGGGGTCCAAGCCCGCCCGCCTCCAGCCATTCGGTTCCGACTTGAACAAGTCGTCATATCAAGCTGGGCCCTCGGAGATTACCCCGACGCGGAGAGAGAGGGCTCGCCTTCCACGCAAGTGCCCTCGTCTAATCCTGCGCGGCTCGGCGCGATTACGGGGAAAGGACCGTTCCGTCTCTGCACTTGTCCGGTGTCAAGCCGGCGCGAGTAACGGACTGTATCCATTTGACGTCGCCCGATGTCAGCAGAAGCTATTTCTGTGACATGGCATTGATGCGAAACCTTACCGAGACAGCGGGAAGATAACCGCATGCTCGTTCGCAGGAAACTGGTGTGGCGCGCATACACCAACATTTTGAGCCCTGCCACAAGAATTTTACGTCGGAAAAGATGTGATTCGACTGGTGTTCCTCCGCTCACTATACAAACGCCAAGACAAGTTGGGCCCCAAGATACTGATGTCGACGCCCGTGGTTGACCTGGACGCGCTGCGCGCCTCGGTGACGCGCCAGGGCGCGCAGGTGCGCGAGATGAAGCAGAAGGGCGCGGCCGCGGCCGACGTCAAGGCTGCCGTGGACGAGCTGAAGCGCCTGAAGCTCGAGCTGGAGACGCAGACGGCGCTGCAGGGCCCCGCCGAGGACGGCCTGTCCAAGAGCGACAAGAAGGCCATGGACGACCTGCTGCTGCGCAAGATGTTCGTGGTGCCGTCCTTCGAGATCTACGGCGGCGTGGGCGGCTTCTACGACTTCGGGCCGCCGGCTTGCGCGCTCAAGAGCAACCTGCTGCAGTTCTGGCGCCGCCACTTTGTGTTCGCCGACAAGCTGCTGGAGGTCGAGTGCACCAACCTCATGCCCGAGGTGGTGCTCAAGACGTCGGGCCACGTGGACCGCTTCACGGACCTCATGGTCAAGTGCACCAAGTCGGGCGAGTGCTACCGCGCCGACAAGCTGCTGGAGGACCACGTCGAGAACTTCCTGGACAAGCACACGGACCTGAGCCAGGAGGAGCGCGAGAAGCACGAGATGCATGCCACCATGGCCGAGTCGTACTCGCCCGAGGAGATCCACCAGGTCTTCCAGGAGTACGGCATCAAGGCCCCCGGCACGGGCGCCGACCTGAGCTTCCCCATCCCGTTCAACCTCATGTTCAAGTGCGCCATCGGCCCCGAGGGCGGCATGGTCGGCTACCTGCGTCCGGAGACGGCGCAGGGCATCTTCCTCAACTTCCGCCGCCTGCTCGAGTACAACGCCGGCAAGGTGCCTTTCGGTTGCGCGCAGATCGGCAGCGCCTTCCGTAACGAGATTTCCCCGTGCCGGTCTGCTGCGAGTGCGCGAGTTCCAGCAGGCGGAGATCGAGTTCTTCGTCAACCCCAAGGACAAGAGCCACGCTAAGTTCCACCGCGTCAAGGACCTGGAGCTGCCGCTGCTGACCAAAACGAACCAGCTCACGCACGGCAAGGCCGTCAAGATGACGTGCGGTGCTGCCGTGGAGCAAGGTATCATCGCCAACGAGAGCCTGGCGTACTACCTCGCGCGCACGTACAAGTTCTGCGAGGCCATTGGCATCGACATGGAGCGTCTGCGCTTCCGCCAGCACCTGAACACGGAGATGGCGCACTACGCCACGGACTGCTGGGACCTGGAGATCAAGCTGAGCTCGGGCTGGGTGGAGTGCGCCGGCCACGCCGACCGCTCGTGCTACGACCTGACCGTGCACGCCAAGAAGTCCAAGGTCGAGATGGTGGGCACGCACAAGTTCGACAAGCCCGAGAAGCGCCAGATCGTCGAGATCAAGCCGAACAAGGGTAAGATGGGCCGCACCTTCAAGGCGGACGTGGCTGCGATTCTGGAGGCGCTGGAGACGCTCAAGGCCGACGTGCCGCGCGCCGAGGCCTTTGAGAACGATCTAGCCACCAAGGGCGAGGCCACGCTGGGCCCGCTCTGCGACGGCAAGCAGTTTACGCTGCAGCGCGACATGGTGGCCATCAAGGTGGTGGAGAAGATGGTGAGCGAGGAGAAATTTGTTCCTTCGGTGATCGAGCCCTCGTTTGGCATCGGCCGCCTGCTGACCGCCGTCTTCGAGCACAACTTCTCGACCCGCGAGGGCGACGAGAAGCGCGGCGTCATGTCGTTCTCGCCCGTGATCGCGCCCATCAAGGTGTCGGTCCTGCCGCTGAGCAACAACCCGGCGTTCGAGCCGTTCTCGGAGGAGCTGGAGCACGTGTTCGTGGAGGAAGGCCTGGAGTGCAAGGTGGACACGTCGAGCGTGGCCATCGGCCGCAAGTACGCGCGCGGACGAGCTGGGCATCCCGTACGACGTGACCATCGACTTTGACACGGTCAAGGAGCGCACCGTGACGCTGCGCGAGCGCGACTCGACGGCGCAGGTGCGGATCCCCATGGACGTGCTGGGCGCCGAGGTCAACAAGCTGATCAAGGGCTCGGCCACGTGGGCCGAGCTGCTCGAGCGCTACCCGAAGGTGACGGCCGCCGCCGAGTAGGCGGTGAATGTCCGTCGGTGGTCGTGCTCGATAGAGGAGGTTGAAGGAGGCTGTTGCATACTGCGAACGTAACGAAATGTCAACTCGGACTTGGTCTTCTTCTTTGGCTGCTTGCGAAAGGAATGTGACACAAGCTCAGAGAAGCTGTGAGTGAAGCACGAAGAGCAGATTGCCGTTGAGAAGCAGCGTAGCGATGGAAGACAGCTGCACGTGCGTCAGCCGCGCTTGAAATTGTCCGATAGTCCAATCTAGTGCATTCCAGAACGCAGTGTGTAATTTAAACGCATCTCCATTGGCAGAAACTCAGGTTCTCACGAGCCGTGCGTCATCCGCTGTGCCGCTCTTTCTCGAAGCTGCCGAAACGTTGTGGCGCCCTTTCGCCCGCCCAACATACACTTTGGCCATGATCCGTGCATAGCCGCGGCCGCAGGGCGGGAGGACCTGTCAACCAACTTGCCCCTGTTGGTTCACATCGCGTCGCCTCTCCGACCCGGCAAAACCGAAAGCCAACCGCTCAGTCCCAAGCAACTCACATCGCAACTTGCCTCGCGGAGCACAAGCGGCCCCCAACCCCACGAGAAGAGACCTCCAGACGCTCTCCAGATGCTGCTCCGCCACGCCGCGCGACTGCCAAAACCGTCGGCACGTAGCGTGCAGCTCTTCCGCTCGTCGTCGTCGGCTGCTCCTCGTCCGTCGTCTGCGGCCCCCACGGCCGTCGTGGCGCCCTCGGTGGGCCACGCGTCGCCCGAGCCCACGCACACATCGCTGCCCGACGAGTTCCGCGACACCGAGAAGATCTTCGCCTCCAAGACCACCCCCGAGCTCGTGCGCGCCTACGGCGTGTACTTCCTGTCGCAGTTCCGGCCGCTCGTGCAGCACAGCAGCGAGCTGCTCGAGCTCTCGTACAAGTTCCCGGGCGAGAAGTTCACGGACGCGCTGCTGCGCGCCACCTTCTTCGGCCACTTTTGCGCCGGCCAGGACGTCAACGAGATCCGCCCCGTCATCCAGAAGCTCGAGGACGCGGGCATCGGCGCCATCCTCGACTACGCGGCCGAGGCGGACGTGGAGCAGCCTCGAGACCTGAACGGCGTCTCGCAGAACCTCGTGTCGGCCCGCACGTACGACTACGAAGGGGAGGCCGAGTGCGACGCCAACGCCGCCATCGCGCGCCACGCCATCATTGACGCCGGCGAGACGGCTAGCGAGGGCGAGCCGGCCTTCGTTGCCATCAAGTGCACGGCGCTCGGCAAGCCCGAGCTGCTCATGCGCATGTCGGAGATCATCGTGCAGGCCCAGCTGCTGTTCCACACGCTGGACGGCCCCAACCTCTCGCGCGCCAAGTCGCGCTACCTCGAGCGCCTGATCGACTACCCGGCACTGAGTGCTGGTCTGCGGAACGCCGGCGTGGAAGCCACCGAGGAGGAAGTGCAGAAGCTGTTCGTTGAGCTCGACCGCTCGTCTGGAGACGGCGTGATCGACTACGTGGACTGGGTGAGCTTCCTGGACCCGTTCGACCTGACCATGGGCCCGCTCACGCAGTTCATCGACGAGAACCCTCTGTCCGAGGACGAGAAGACTCAGCTGCGCAACATGATCGCGCGGCTTGAATCCCTGGCCAACGACGCCGCCGAGCGCGGCGTGAAGCTCATGGTGGACGCCGAGCAGACCTACATGCAGCCGGCCATCGACCACCTGACGCTCAACCTGCAGCGCACGTACAACCGCGACGGCGCCGACGTCATCTACAACACGTTCCAGTGCTACCTCAAGATGTCGAGCGACCGCATCGACATTGACCTGGAGCGCGCGCGTCGCGAGAAGTTCCGCTTCGCCGCCAAGCTCGTCCGCGGCGCCTACATGGTGCAGGAGCGCAAGCGCGCACGCGACAAAGGATACGCCGACCCGATCCACGACTGCATCGAGGACACGCACAACAACTACGACTCGCAGGTGGCCAAGCTGCTGCGCAACAACCACCTTGCCAGCTTCATGGTGGCGTCGCACAACGAGAAGTCGGTGGTCAACACGGTGCAGCTAATGCAGGACATTGGCATCAACCGCGCCACTGGTGGCGTCTACTTTGGCCAGCTGCTGGGCATGTGCGACCACGTGTCGTACACGCTCGGCGCCAACCGCTACAAAGTGTTCAAATACGTGCCGTACGGCCCCATCCACGAGGTGCTGCCGTACCTGGTGCGTCGCGCCCAGGAGAACTCGGGACTCATGACCGGCGCCAAGCAGGAGATGGACATGCTGAGCAAGGAGATCAAGCGCCGCGTCTTCGGATGAGCAAGCACTGCGCGATCACATCAATGGTGTACAATAATTATTCGGAAGAAGCATTGGCGCTGGACTTCCCGCTGTAGAGCAAGTCAAGAAAGTCGAGAGAAGAGTAAGGACGCCAAGTAGAACACGAGAGCGATGCACGGTAACAGGAATGGAAATCGCAGTTCAAATCGTTCGTACGTGATCAGCGACGGTCTTGCAGTTGAAGACCTTCGTGTTGAAGAGCTGCGTCGCCCCGCCTCGAGATACATCGCATGCGATGCCAAGACCGACAATCGCAGAGAAGGCAACTTACTAATCCAAAACTTGTTCTGGCCGCAATCCTCTACAGCTGAACGACGAACGAGGTCGCTTCGCCCGAGCCGACGAGATGCTGCTGGTAGATTCCCGTCGCTGAGCTGGGCTGGGCCACTTCGAATATGCCGTCGGTGCCTGTCGGCGCCGTAATGCTGACGCTGAGTTGGCTGTCTGCAAGTTCCCAGCTCGCTGTCAAAGCTCCGTACGGAGTGCTCACCGTAGCGTTGGCACTCGTGATGTTCAATCCGGTCACCAGCGGATTCACGATCCATCGACGGAAACCAAACTCCTTGGGCGGATGCCGGCCACGTAGTTCGTCAACGCGTAGGTCGGAGCGCCGCCCCACGGGTGGCTCAACGACGTGAACAAATCAATTCCCGGCTCCAGTGATTGTGCCACGTATTCCCAACTAGCGCCAGAGCGATAGTTTTCGTCGGAAATCATGGCATCCCAGAGATTGTCGAGCAGGAAGGCGGCCTGCTCAGTATACCCGGTCATCAACAGCGCGTCCAGCAAGAACCCGTTCGTGTTTGGCGATATCTTGGTCGTGTTGTCGGTATCGCTCGTATCGAGGTATCCTGGTCCTTGACGGAGACCTTCGAGACTTTCAATGCACAGCGCAGTTTGAGTTTCGTTGGCCACTCCAGATGTGATCGCAAACGCAATTCCGAGACGCCGTAGACTCAGGGTTTGACGCGTCCACAGCGTAGTTGCCCAGCGTGTCGTTCCAGAGGACGTCGTTGATTGCAGCCTTGACGGTAGACGCGACCTCGACCCACGCGTTCGCAGACTCCCAGTCGCCCACTGCGCGAGCCACCCCAGCCATTCCTTGAGACACTGCACAGCTGCAGCGTTGACGGCCATGCCGTTCCCAGCTCCAAGGAAGTTGATGACATACTTGGTGAGATCGATCAGTCCGTCGCTGCCTTGGTTGCCCACAAGCCAGGTCATCGCTCGAGTAAACACTTCCCAATTCGTCTCGACGAAAGCAATGTCGTCGTAGTAGTCCATGTACGAGACCAGTCCGATCAGGCTCAAAATCACGTAGTCGGCAAAGTTGTAGTACGCGTCGGACGTGCCAGCGTCGTACAGGAAAACCTCCGGCGTTGGCATGGGCGATTGATACGAGATCGGTACGAAGCCCGGGAACTGGCCGTTGTCTCCTTGATACTCGAAAATGAACTCCCAAGTGCCGGTGATCTGCTCGGGCTTCGAGTTGGCTACCCCATGATGCGCGTCGTGTGGTAGAAGTCGCCCAGCCAAATGTATCGATCGCGTTTGGCGCCATCCAGACAAGCTCCGTACGCGTTGCTCTGGGCACCGAATTCTGGTAGCACAATGCTCTCGTCCGTCATCGAGTTTGAGTAGAAAACATCGGACGAATCCGTCAGACTGGTGACCGTCACATTTCGCACGTATGAAGATTGGTCTTGCCAGCCTCCGAAGCCGATGGCGCCTTCGCCACGCGAAGCCCAGCCGTAGAATGAGAGCTGGTCGTCCGTGAAGCCCATCTCGGTCAACACGATGTCGAATATTTGCTGTCCATCGACCGAAAACACGATGTTTCCGGCTGAAGAGTTGACTCGGATCTCGACAGGGTGCCAGACACCTTCCTTGACGTCGAACGGAACGTCAAACTGGCCCAAGATGTACGAGGTCATGCTGGTAGCGTTTGCAAAGTCGTATCCGTAAGCCAGCGTCGCCGTGTTAGCTGGGAATAATGTCGTGTTGATGTTGGCGTACGTGGTGTCGCTCGGGTATTCCGACGCGAGGTGGATTTGGACACCGTCGCGGTTGCCACTCAGGTCGTAGGCGACCGTGTAGCCTGCACCGCCACGAATGATCTTGGATTCAAACTGCAGCGCGTAGTCGGTCAAGTTCCACGTACGATACGAAATCCCCGGACGCGTACCAGGCACAAACGTGCCATTCTCTTCAGTCGAACTCCATGACGGCACTTGGCTGCCAGCGTCGATGCATGCAGCAGTGACAGCACGTGCGCCAAGCTTCCAGATCTCGTCATACTTTGAGCTTGAGCTTGAAAACTTGCCAGGAAGTGTGTTAAGGTCGTCAATCACTTCAACCGAAGCTTGCAAGCCGACGGTCTCAAATGCAATCGAGTCCCCAGTGAGTAGACGCAACGATTGCCATCGTTCGCCTGCTTGACTAAGCATTGACGTGATAGTAGAACCAACATCAGCCTCCGAAAAGCGGTGGGTCTCCACACGACGCGAGTTGGCGATGGACGTCGTGAACTGCGACGGACCGTCCGAGTAATTCAGCGACAGAGCTGGGAATTGTTCGGCGTACTTGACTTCGACATCCACCGGGCCATTGGAGACGCTCGAGACGACGAAATACGGCAGACCCGCGACTTCGTAGTCGTAGTCTAGCGTAGCTAGTGGTTCGCTTGAGGTGAGTGTGAAGCCTCCAGCGTACGATTCCGATCCCATTGTGGGCTCCGTTCCCAGCGCGATCTTCTTTGGCGTGAAGACTCCATACTTGTCGACATTGCTGGCGAAGATGACAGCGGAGAATAGAGGTGCTAGCGCCAGCATCACGCCTAGGACACGCATTGCTATCGAGAAAGGCGTGCGAGTTCCTCAGCCAAAGCAAAAGTGAGAGCCAAGTCCAGCATTGTTGGCGCCGCCGTCGACGTACGCGGCTGACGAAGGGATCACGTGGTGCAGCTACTGTTGATGTTGTACCTGCTTGCTTGCCAGGGGTCCACTGTTGATGCTACAGCTGTTTGAAGATGACACCGGTACACTGTTCGTCTGCAATGCTCGTTGCTTTGGATTTGAACTCGGCAACACCTGCGAAGACCTCGCTTGCGCTACCGATGATGCTGGCGCTTGGTTGCAGACGGATACGACCAGCTTTCTCAGGACTAAGTCGCAGGCAACGGACGGTGACCGACGCAAAGTCTTGCTGACACGAAGGGAAATTGCAGCGAGATTACCAACTTGATCAACTCACTCCAGCCAGCTTCCTTGCTAGTCTGTCAGCGGAATACGTTCGTCAACTTCCTCTTTGGAGATTTCAGCTTGCAGGGTGTGCCGTGACAGCGATTTCTCGCGCTTTGTGCGGATCGCTTCGCACTTCAACTCACCTTGCACTTGACACGCAGCGAAAGCGCGTCGACGCTCCACTTCGAAAGCCACGAGCTATTCTTTTCCATTGCCAAGCGCTTTGTCACGGCCGTCGAGCTTTCTCTTGGACTTGGAGGAACTCTTGGACTGCAGCCATTCTCTTCCCAAGAAATTGCTTGGCATTGACAGCATGCATTGCATCGTTGCACCTCCTTCCGCACCTTGTCACTGGTATTATCAAGAAATCGATTGAATTCTCCTTGTAATTGCAGCCAGCTCCTCGCGTCTTCATACTGGCCGTTCATACTCACAAATTTCGTGTTAATGCTTTTGGCTGAGCGGTGTATGATCCCATGCTCGCAGAATTCCTTGTGAAGGCGTTTCGCTAGCTCGAGCTTGTTTCGAGTCCACAATCCGTTCATCTCGGGCGTCTTCAAAGCTCCCACCAGGATATCGAGCGCTTCATCATTTTCCCAGAGCGACCTAGCCAAGCAGTTGTGCCACTCACTCAAACTTTCTCTTTGTCTCGGGACCTGGCGAGAGCTGCCAACGGCTGAACGACTAAAGGACAAACAGAGTAAACACACACCACACAAGAAAAACACATCAACGACAAGAAATAAGAACACGATCAAGATGGAGACCATTGTCAGGCCATCTCCATCGGCTGGCTCTGCTCAAATCGCGACTCGAAGTATCGTTAAACAACGTGCGGTTGAAGTGCTGTTAACGTGGATGGAGATGCCGGGCAATTATTTACGGTGGCGACGGGGTCCGAAGGTAAACGTTCTACCCGAAGTGCTGGGCGCCCTGAAAGACAAGGGGATCACATACCACCGGAGCACAGTTCGCAACTATGTCAAGAGGATCGAGCAGGAATACGAAAACGCCAGCACTGCATTGAACGAGATGAATATCAGCCAGGACGAATTTCTTCGGGGTGGTGTCGACCCCATTGTGTCGGCGAAAGTGTTCAAGCTCTGCCCTCATTTCCTGCGGTTGGTTCCGGTCTTCAACAGCAGCGAAGAAGAGACGGACTCGGAGGATGACACCACCAACCGTACGGTGGTTCACGACATTGGAAGATCGACCACCGCTACAGCGGAGCCAGGTCCAGCCTACCGTCTGCAGTGCACACACTCGCGCGAGATCATAGTCCGAGAGACTCGTATCCGTCTTACTTCCAAAGCCAGGAGCAAGCTCATCGAGCAAGCGGTCCGACGCAAGAAGAGGCTTGACGAAATCGACATTAAAAACGTGGAGGACCGACACAAGGCGATGCTGGAGTACGACCTTCGAGCCAAGCAGCAAAAAGACGACTTGGACGTAAAGGCGATGCTGCTGCGTTCGCGGCACCAGCTGAAGCTGGAAGGAGTGGATCGAGACAAGATTGACCGGGTCATGCCGTTGGACAAGATGTGAACGCACAGCGAGAAATTTGTTCGTTTATGAAGACAGCCTCCCCACGTAGTAGTAACAACATTTGTCAAGAAGAACCGAAGCGTTTTGGAACTATTTGTTCTCGTTTCGCTTCCAACTCAGTCGTTCAATAGACCAGGAGCTGCAATTGCCACTTCCTTGATCTGTACCAAGCTCAACTCAGAAACACTTTTCGCGGTCCCGGTCAATCCTGTTGCTGTTGGCTGGTACTCGCTCAGCGATCAAAGGTGCTGGGTCGGCAAACGTTGACCAAGGAAGCGGTCGAGCGAGAATTCCCATTTAAAAAGGTCCTCGCAACTGGAACAGAATTTGATTTCTACCACAGCGAAGACGTGCAGGATTGTAGTGTATAGTCACCGAGAAAGTTACACCAAAGCAATGTCGTTGTCGTTGTCGTCTCCGTCTTCGTCGCTATCGGATTTTTCTCTGCGCTGGCTGCTTGAAGCGCACCGAGACGTCTCCGCTTGGGCATTCCAGGCCCGAGATGCAGAGACTGCTCCTCCGCGGCTTCGTTGTCCTGAGTTCCATTGCTAGCCAGCGCTGAGTTGTCGAACGCAATTGCATCGCCATCTAATGGTATCACAAATATGTCAGTCCTACCACTCCAAATTGTTAGGCAATGACGTAAATGACGTACATGCTGACACGAGGAACGTTGTGTCCTCTTGTGCGGTGGCACTGCTGGCATCTTCAGTTGGAGGCACTTCACCTTCGTGTGAACCATGCGCTGCGGATATGGGAACCGACATGACTCGTTTGCACGTGCGCTTGTTGTGGCCTTTCACGCCGCACACGCCGCACGAGAGCTTCTCCTGTTTAACATCGCCAATTTGTTGGATCTGCTGCACTTTGCGTGGGCGGCCACGAGTCTTGGGAAGGGTTTGCGGAACGGTTACCCCATCGGAGACGACAGTGTCGACATCGATTGGCGTGACTCGTCCTCCGTACAGCGCCTTCAGTGACGTCATCAGGAAAATACGCGGGATCACATCCGTACGCACCATACCAGCATGAGAAACAGCAAGGAACACGTGTAGACATGGAAAGCGAGAGGCTTCGTACTCGCCACAGGAGCAAGTCTGTTTAACAAAATCGACCACGCGAGGGCGTCCGGACTGCTTCTCGATGACCTCGAAGCCGCTCTCTGCAATGCGAACGACATCAAATCGCGACGCCTCTGCTTCGTATTGAGCAGACAGGGCGTGGAACTCCGTCGGGTACTCGGAACTCAAATGTCCGTAGCGTTCATAGCGCTGGAAAAGCGTTCGGGCCACCTGCGAGACCCAACCCACAAGAATCATCAATGGGGACTTCCCACACAGAGCTTCTAGCCACTGCAAGGACGAGCGGTGGGCACACTGAGCCCGTCGACGTTGTCAGCTCCAGAGGATCCATCTGCACTAGCTGACTGGGCAGGGTTCCGAATAAACAGCTCGACTTCGTTCGACTGCACGCAGTTAGGGAAGACTGTATGTGCTGCTCGAGTTAGTTCGTCTCCTCGGTTGTGTACAAGGGACGTCACAGAGCGATCCATGTCGGGGAAAGCTCGACGCAGGTGCTCTAGGAAGAACCGCCACTCATTTTCAGTCTCTGCAGGCGCCAAGGCGACGGCGATGGGGACATTGTCCCCCATGGCATCTTGGGCAGTAGCCGAGAGCACCACTCCTCCGAATGGACTCGTCACGAGGAAAATGCTCAACAACAACGCCCACGACAATAGCGCAGGGCGTCCTGCAGTGGTTTGGGACATAGGAACGCTCTGGCAAACACCTTCTTGCTCTCCATCTTCACTGTCGCCTCCGTCTCTTGATGTTCAAAGGCGACGACACTGCCATTGTTAGCAGCTGCGAATGCTGCCAAGTAGCCTTGAATTTTCATGTAGGACGCAGCGTCCTCAACTTTCCTTTGCTGCTTGAACGCACTGAGCGCTCTCCACGCCGTCATGTAGGACGCTTGGACGCCAAACTTCTCCTTCATAATGTTGGCCATGTCCTTTGGCTTGACTGCATCTCCTCCCCCAGAGCGCTGGCCAGCTGCGCCATGAACGGTTTGGCAGTCTCCAGTAGAGCTGCAGCTGAGACGGACGTCGCTCGTCCAGAGATCGCAGTGTCTTCGCCTGTATCGGCGCCAATAGTAGCAGCTAGTCGGGCTCGCATCACTGCACAGTTTGGGAGTGCGTCACCACTGCTCGCGTCACATACACGCGCTTGTTGGCGTGTCGGTTGGCGGACACGACGAACTCGCAGATGGGGATACTGTCGTCCATCTTTCGCTTCTTGCGCTGTCTCCAGGAGGGACAGCGAGCCTCCACTCGCTGCGGACTGCTGTGTTGCATGTAATACGGGGAGTTATGCTGCACGGAGACGACTTTGAGCGCTCGCCGCAGCTCGTCCATGTCTGTGTAGCTCTCTTCGAACGGTGCGAAGCGAGAGCTGGTCGCTGGCAGCAGCAGCGCAGGCGTCGAGTCCGCATTAGAAGTGAAGATTGTTTCTTGGTCGTTTGAGGCGTTCACAGCGTCGCTGGAAGTCGTAGAGGGCTCGATAGAAGCGTTGGCGTCTTGCGGAAGGGATGCATCGGGCGGTGGGGAGCTGGGGGCAGCGAGAGTCGCGTCCGGTGCAGGAGAAGAGGACGCCTCGGACCGTGGCATGGGTAAAATTTTGTGGACGATGCGGTCAGAATGGGAATATAGAATGTTTGAGTGGAAGGGAGGCAAGCAATCACCCCGACTAAGAGATAGAGAATTTAATAGCAAAGACGATAGAAAAGGGAGGGAGGTCATTTTCATAGTGATTTTGTAAATAGTGGATTTGAAAGATTGCCGCTCGATACAAAAATCAAGATGTTAGGTTGAAGTTGACAAGCGAATCAAAGCACGGGGTAAAAAGTTGCCTTTTCAAGGTGGCAGTTGTGGCTTGCCGGGTCGCAGTTGTTGCCATTGCTAAGCAGCACCTCGTCAAAGCTAAACTTTCCGCATCATGTTGCCAGGTCCCGCAGCTCGGTGGCTGGTCCCAGAAGTTTGCCAACGATGTGGGCGACAAACACAATCGTTTCTTCACCATGGCCCGAAAGAAGTTGTGGCGCAGCTGGGACGGCGACGACGCTCTCAACGTCATAATCGCCACGATGAGCACCCCGAGGTTGAGTCAGCTGTGGCGGGCAAATGCGGCCGAGTTGGCTCGCCGGGTCCACAAGCAGTGCCTGGCCTTGGGGATCAGCACCGCAGCGAAGACAACATTCGCTTCCAGATCCTCAAGATGCGTCGTCAATTCCGCGCCACGGGCATGTGGCTCCAGCGTCAAGGGC